>LDAU01000044.1:547941-998271 GCA_001447515.1 Pseudocohnilembus persalinus
TTTAAATGGAGAAATTAGATCTTGTTTTTCCATGACTGAGCCTATGGTTGCCTCTTCTGACGCTACTAATATAGCCACAACTATTTTAAAATAAGGTTCAAATTATATAGTAAATGGAAGAAAATGGTATATTTCAATGGCAGGTAAAAAAAAAAATTACTTTCCGCGAATTTTAACCCAAACAAATAAAATATAAATTAATTTTCACTCATTACAGTGAACAAAAAAAATTTTTTTTTAATTAACATATAAATAATTTCATTATAAATCATACACCTTAAAATAAAAAATAAAACTCTAATAAAAAAAATAATAAATATAATTATATATAAAAAAAATAAAAAAGGACACCCCGACTGCAAAATTTCCATAGTAATGGGAATAACGCCTAACAAAAAGCTGCCCAGCCACCAACAGCACTCTATGATTCTAGTTCCAATGAATACCCCCGGTGTTTTAGTAAAAAGACCGATGGAAGTTTTGGGCTACGACGACGCCCCCTTCGGGCACATGGAAATTATTTATGATAATGTAGTTGTTCCTGAGTAAAATATACTTTTGGGCGAAGGAAGAGGATTCGAAATTGCTTAGGGCAGATTGGGCCCCGGAAGAATTCATCACTGTATGCGACTTATAGGTGCCACTGAAAGAGCTTATGAAAATTTAATGGACAGGTTGAGTAAAATAAAATATAAAATTTAAATAAGAAAATTTAGATTTAAATAAGAAATTTAAAAAAAAAATTTAAAATAAGATATCAAATTTAATATTTGAAATAAGAAATTTAATTGAAAATTAAAAATAAGCAACTAAAATAAGAAATTTAAAATATAATGAGAAATTAAATTCAGAGATTAAAAGAAGAAATTTAAAATAAAAAATTAATACCAAACTTTAAAATTAAAAATTAAAATAAGAAATTAAATTAAAAATTTAAAACAAAATTTAAGTGTTTTTTATTTACTTATTTTCTTATTTTTATAATTAAGCTTAAAACTTCTTCTTTAGATCTTATTATATACTTTTTAATATATTTATTGATATTTTATTAAAAACAGTTAGAAGAAAAGTGTTTAAAAAAGATTTATTGTAATATGATAGTATAAGAAAATAAGTAGCAAAATCTAGACTATAAATTGATTAAACCAGATTACTTGTGCTTCATGCCGCCAGAATGATAGATGAAGTAGGCCCAAAATATGCTAAAAATGAAATTGCTCAAATAAAAGTAGCCGCTCCAAATATGGCCCTAGAAGTAAACAAAAAAATACTACTTTCATAATAATTTTTAACCCAAAAAAAATTTATAAAAAAAAATTATATAATATAATTTAAAATATAATTAAGATATTTACTTAAATTAGGTAATCGATAGAGTAATTTAGATTTATGGAGCTGCCGGTTTAAGTTAAGATACAGTTTTGGCTGATATGTATGCAAGTTCTAGAACATTAAGAATAGCTGACGGACCAGATGATGTACATTTAGATACTATAGCTAAAAATGAAATAAATAAATACTACCCTAAATTATGAAAACTTTGTTAATTATATATTTTTATTTAATTCTTAAATATTTAGATTACTTATAATTACTATTTCTTTACTTTTTTACCAATTTTGGAAAAAAAATGTAATATAATAAATAATCACTTAAAAAAAAACTTACAAATTTTATTAAATTTTTTTATAAAAATATAAATTTATAATTTAATTTAATTTTATATTTAATTCACACAATAAAGTTTCCAGATAAATTTAAACATTTAATTCAAAAATCACTATACTCTCACCACAGGCACTCCAATAAACACCATATTATACAAATGCAGCATTTTCTTTTCCACAATTTCTTCTTAAATTTGCACCTAATCTGCCTCCTCTTTATCTTTTTCTTTATCTTTATCTTTTTCTTCTTTTTTCCCCATTTTTTTAGCGCCCTTCCCCGCCTTTTCTTTCTCCTCTTTTTCCTTCTAAATTTGAACTGGATCCACTAAATTTCCATTCTAATCTCTGTAAAAAACGCTGGGCTCTCTAAATTTCTACAAAGTGCTGGCCAAATAAATTTCTTAACTGGCGCCTTCTAAGAAATTTTCGAGCATTTTAGGGTACTATTCGGCCTCTACGGACCATTAAGTTTGTCCTATGCTTTAAACTCCTAATAAACTTAAAATTGCAGCTGTAATAATAAAACTGTCCGTAACTGGAGTTTTTTCCCCGTCCTGCTCCAAACTGGAAAATTTCTCTAAAACTTGTTTTTTCGCGTTTATTTTGTCGAGTAAAATTACGCTTTTAACGCGGCTTAATTCGCTCATGTCCACGAATAATTTTGGACTCAAAATGTTCAATAAACCTGGATTTCCGTAAAATAGTAACATTGACCCATTTTATAAATACTACTGCCACTCTCCTAAAGAAGTCACTCTCTTGCTGGACACTTTGCCTTCTATTTTCAAAGAATTTGCATTTTTTTACATAAATTAATCGATAACAGGTTTTGCGTTTAAAACGTCCATTTATTAAGCCTTGTTTTCCTCATTTTCTTTTTAAGAATTTTTGAAATTATAAGATATGTATTTTATTTTATCTTTTTCTATTCCTGTAGAATTATTAGCACTTGGAGAAAATCCTGCTGCTTGCAATCTTTTTCCCTAAGCTAAAATACTAAAGTCTCTTGCCACTGCAGGAACGTCTTTGAAAACCTTTATTTTTTTTATAATTAAAAAATTAATAAATAAAAAAAAAAAATTTAATTAATAATTAAAATAAGACAAATTAGCAACAATTAAAAAAGCAATTTAATAGTAAATTAATTAATTAATTAATTAATTAATTAATTAATACCCATTTAAAATTTTTATTATTAAATTTTTACTTTTAAAGCTTCAAAAGGTAAATTAAACAAGAACAAATCTACTAATAATAAAACACTTTCATATCCTGTTTTAGTTTTGCCTAAAGGACTTTCATATACAGGTAAATCATCTTTTCCACCTGCTTGGCCCTTTTTTTTAGTATCTTTTTTGGCTTCTTTTTTGGCCTCTTTTTTAGCCGCTTTTCCTGATTATTATTACTAATCTTATTATTATTAATTTTCATCTTCTTCATTTTAATTTTCCGGAACAAAATGGAGCAATTCTTCCAATTCAACAGTGAAAAATTGACAGAAATTTTCCAACTCCTCCAAAATCTACACAAATTCTTACTCTTAAGGCTCGAAAAACTTTTTTACAAACTCTTTTTCCGACTAAATTGGAGTTTTTATTAAAACTTTTTTTAAGTCACTAATTCTTTAATTAAGTTCTTCTAATTTGTGGTACTATTCCATATTTAAAGCCTTTTTTTTGCAAAACCATTTATACTCTCTTTTGCCCTCATTTTCCTCATTTTTTTACACTGCCATATAAGAAAAATACAAAAATCTTTTGTCTTCTGACAATTTTAACAACATTTATACTTATTAGTTGGGAATGTAATCAGTTATTATGCTGTTGTAATCCGGAATATCATAAATTTAATTCCATAATTTAAATGATTCACTTTATTTTAAAGCTTAAATTACATCTTCGTTATTTTATTCTGTATATTTTTTTACGTGCTTATTTATTCTTTAGTAAGTTATGAATTTGTGAGAACCTAATATTATAAAAAAAAAAATATATTAAATAAAATTTTAGATAAAATTTTCTGATTTTTATAAATAAATATTTTTAAATTTTTTACTTTTCAGAGCTTTTTTTAACAAATCAATATTAAACTAATTGTACTCAAAACTCTGGTATTTGGCCAAATATTAGAAACAATAATCGGGCAATTTTTTCCCAAAATTTTCAGCCACTTCCATACTAAACTTTTTCAAATAGTGGTTAATATATTTAGACTAAAATGGATCTGTCAAATATTAATAGTAATTATCAGAAATTTCCTTACAATATTAAATAGAATCTTATAATTCTTCTTTTTATTGTCTATTATAAGGCTTAATTCTCTGTTTATAGTCGTCTTCGTCTTCATCTTCCTATTATTACATAAATTCTTCCTCAGTTACCCATAACCTTGTCAATAATTAGTCCTATAGAAATAATAATTTATTTAATTTGAATTCTGATATAATATATAAAATATTATAATTTTTAATTTAATTAATAGATTTTAAATAAAAATATAAAATAATTATATTTTTTAATTTATTAATTTATTTTAAATAAAAAGTATATAACAAATTTATAAAATAAAAATTACTTTTTCTAATTAAAGCCTTTTTGCTCTTGTCAATTCAACTAGAGTAATTAAATACAAATAACTGTCTTTAGGAATTTGATTTTTCACACTGACTAAAATTGCAGCCGCTTTCTAAAAATCTTATAAACTTTTAGGAATAGCAGTTAAAACTGAATCAATTTATCTTTAAAGTCTAATTAAATATCTTTGCAAAAATCCGGGTTAATTTTGGTTTTAATTATTTTAATTATTATCTCCCATTGTGTCTCTTTCTTCATCTTCATCAATTTCATCTTCTTCTTCATGCCCTTTTTCTGATTATTCAGATTCTTTAAAATTATCATCAAATTTCCTATAAATAATTATATAATATTTAACAAAAATAAAATCTTTCTTTGTTTATAAATTATTTAAATTATATTTATTTACCTCTTTATTTATTTTATAACCCCTTAAGTACTATACAAACTGGCCAAATACACTCTAATCTAATAATAAATCATCATTAACGGAGTTCTCTTACAATCGGACTATTTCTCAATAACTAAACTATATTTCAAAATACTTTTAATTCCTAAAATATAAAATACAAAATTAATAAAAATTATGAAAAAAAAACAAAAATTACAATAAAATAACAAATAAAAAACTAAAATATCAAGAAAAATAACCAATAAATAAACGCCTTCTCACAAAATTTTATACAAAAGTTTTTACCCAACAGAAAAAAAAAAAATATTACAAAAAAATTAAAAATAATTAATAATTAAACACCCTTAAAAACTCAAACAAATAAACAAATAAAAAAAACCTACATCTCAAAATAACTTAAACTTAAACATAAAAAACAAATATAATCTCTCCCCCATAATTACCCAAACTCAAATCATTCAGCAACTTAATCATCCTGCCTGCGACCTAAAAGCCCTAATTAACCTGCCCTTTATCGTTTAAATTAAGCCCCTCCAAATAAACCTAAATTTTAAACACAATTTTCAAAAAAATTTCATAGTGCTCAGCGTCAGCGCTCCCCTCGCCCATGTGCACCAGCGCCCTTCTAACGTACTCCATCATCTGTCCCAGCAACTCAGCGCTGTAATTCTTGACCAGTAACTTCGCACTCAGCTTCGCGAAGTGCAAGTAAGTACTGGTCAGCATTTGCTCTATCTGCAACTTGTTCGGCACTGTGCTGTAAGCTTATTATTATTACTATTATTTGTATTTTTCTTGTTGAGTGCCGTTGTTTTGTTAGGCTAGCGACTGGGTTTGGTTGCCCTGGATGCTCTCGAAAACTTCCAAAATTCTTCGCAAAAATGTACGCATGTCTTCGTATTTGTTCAGCTTTTTTAAACATTTGTAGGTCTCTTTTAATGACAGCTCCCATAAAAGTATGTCTTTTATTAATTTGTGACTTTTCATGTGGTTTTCTAAAGATTCTTTGTAGTCTCCTTCCAGGTAACTTACCATGCCCAAGTATAAATGAATTTCTCCTAAATTTTTATATTAAAACAATTAAATTTAGCTTTATTTTTAAATAAATAGAAAATTTTATTTTATTTTATATAATTTATTTTATATTAATCATAGTTTTTACCCATCAATTATTTATTTTGAATTATTTATGCATGTTTGTAAGCTTCATTCAGTAAATCTCTAGCCCGAACCAAATCTCCCTTTCTATAAAGTTCTATACTCAATTAAATCCAAATTTAATAAGGTTAAAATTCCTTAATTAAATTAGGAGCTCTAATATATTATTCAATAAAATCGTTTATTTTTTTAGTAGTAGCGATAATTTTGCTATTTTCAGTTTTAGCCAATAATTATTTTCTTTCTTATTCGGATAATTTCAATTTGTTCATTTATATTGATTATATAATTTTATTAGCTTGTTCGTGATATCCCATTAAATTTAAAACTCTAGCATATTTAAAGTCTTATAAAATTGTCAAAAATTAATTTCCCATAATTTCTTTTGCAAAAAATCTCATAAAAACGTATAAAGGAATACAATGAGCATGTAAGCCTGCTCTTTCAAACATGTCAATTAATTAATCCACATATTTATAAGTTATTTCAGTTTTCTCAAATAAAAATTTACACATAAAATTATAATCTTCTTGTTACTGTACTTTTTCTAAAAAGTCTTTTGAAAACTAGAAATTTATCCATTCTTCTAAACCTATTGTTATTAAAATATTTTTTTTTAATTTAAGTTTAATAATTTTTTATAAAAAAACTTATATTTTTTAAAAAAATTAAGACTTTAAAGTTTAATTAAACGAGGAAATTACTTTAAGGCATAATATATTCTGGTTTTTTGAAAGGATCTGATTAAAATGATTGTTCTATTTTTTTAGCATTTTTTTGATCTTTATCATTTTTTTCTTTTTCTTAAATTTTTTAATCTATTTTAGATGTGTAATTAGCAGCATTTTAAGCCATTGTATTCAAAGTTTTGAAAGAAACTTCGAAAATTTTTGTCAAAAATAATTTGGCATCCAAACAATATTATAATTACTCTTCTTAACTTTAAGATATCATAGCTAACATTGAATGAATTCTATTGAGTGAAAGATTTATTTAAAATTAATTATTTAAAAAAAGTATATTTTAAAATTATTTACCTCATTAATCTTTCGTAATGTGCACAATTTAGATTTTCAGGCATTGGTTCTTCTTCTCTTTAAGTGAAAATGCTTTTAGCTTATTTTGATTTTATAGTCTTTGTGGCCCTAGCGCCACCAGTTCTAGAAGATCTGGAAGTCTAACCCTTTTATATTTATAAAAATATTTAAAAACTGTAAATTTCGATAAAAATTTCAAAAAATCTAAGTAAAATAATTGCTATAAAAGTATAAAACAAAGCTAATATATTTAATATAAAAAACAAACAAACAAATAAAAAATTAAGCAAATAAAAAATCATAATACAAGCAACAAATTAAATAATATAAACAAGCAAATAACAAATCAAAATCAGACAATAAAACAATAAAACAAACAAATAACGAACTAACAATTCAAATAAACAAATAAATAAACAAATAAATAAACTAACCAAATAAATAAAAATCTAACAAAATAAATAAAAAAACAAACATCTTATGGTTATTATTAAAAAATAAATAAAATAAAAAAACCTATATTTTTTTCTATTATACCTTTTATTTTTTATCTTTAGCTTCACTTTTCTTCTTACTGGCCATACTTTATCCAGCCACAGACCCTTACTTACTCTTATGCGTCCTCTAACTAGGCGAGCCAATCCTGCTAATCCTCGAATTCTTCTTATTCTAAATGCTTCTGCTAAAAACAGTTGAGCCCCTCTCGTCGCCCTCTTCGTCTTCTTCGTTTTCTTCTTCGTCGTTTTCAATTAACTCGATTTCTATAAGCGTGTCCGCCGCCAGTAACAGTTGTTCGACGGCGTCTTTTTAGTCGTAGTCGTTTCTTAAAAGCCACTCGCTGAATTCAATGTAAACTTCGACGATTTCTACCGAATTTTCTTTTTTCAAAATCTCAATTCCTCTTTGGTAAGCTTAGCACTGCTTGTGGATGTTGTTGCTCGCTCGAGCTAGCCTTATTTGCACCTTGCTTTGTAAACTGGCGTCCGCCTCTTTCATGTTTTGTAAAGCTTAAAGCTCGTTTTTACCCTTTATAATAAAAAAATTATGAGATTTTTGTCTACTAATTTGTATAGTTTTTAAAATTTTTTAAAGTTTAATAGTAGTTTAAAAGTTTAAAATTTTAGATAATGATTATATTAATTTGTATTATTTTTTAAAAATTTAATTAAGATAAGTTTTAAAACTAGTTTAAATGTTTAAATTTTTAGATATTAATTTTATTAATTTGTATTATTTTTTTAAAATTTAATTAAAAAAAGTTTAAAAGTAGTTTTAAAGTTTAAAATTTTAGATATTAATCATATTAGTTAAATAATTTTTACTTATTGGGACATAAAAATCATTTTTGCTTCCCAAATAGGTTTTTATTGAGCTTTAGGAATTAACTCAAATACCATATCACACACGTTTTCCCCAATTTAATTTTCGTCGTTTTCAATACACCCTTTAAATAAAAGCTGAGACAATAATAAAATCAAATCTGGTTCAGACTTTTCTTTACAAGTTTTTAAATAATATAAAGTTGAAAAAATAGGTTTAATTAAAGCTCTTCTATTCACAGCAGAATCTTGCAATTTAGCACAAATGTTCCAAACCTAATTTATTTTTAATTTGAAATAAAATTAAATAAATTTTAAAAGAAATAATTCAAATTCTTTATTATTTTTTTTATCTTAATTTTCAATGAAATAATCTCTTTTCTTTATTATTTTTTATTTTTATTTTTTTACCATTTTAGCTGAATCTAAAACTAAAGAATTCATATTAGCTTTCATTCCCTTATTGGCCCCTTCCACAGCATGTTTTAAAGCGTGGAATAAAAGCTGTTCCTAAGATTCAGTTTCCTAAGTCTCAGGATTCAACATTCTAACCAAATTCTCAGCGTATAAATATTCTGCCAAAGAATACCATCTAAATTATGATTAAAATATAAATTTGTATATAAAATTTTTAAATATTTTATTTAATATTCATATTATTATTTTTACCTAATTCTACTTGAAGGAATACTCTATAAATCATTTTAATTTGTTTTATTTAATAAACTTAGTGATTTTTCAACACATCTCAAAGAATATTTATACATTTAAATGGTTTCTACATTCAAAGCTAATCTTCCCAATTTAGCCCACAATTCAGCATGTAATTCTTTAAAAAATTTAAAAAATTAAATAAAATAAAATTAAAATCTAAATACCAAAATAAAAAAGCTTAAATATGAATTTTTTTATAAATTTTTATTAATTTTATAATTTAAATTATAATATTTAATTATTTTTAGCTAATTTACCCAACTCAGTTTCGTCATTTTCCTTAGCCTACCAAGTTTCCAAAGTCTCAAAACACTTAATAATTTCCTAAACATTTTATTAACTAGAATTTGTAGAGTTAGTAATAACTTCCAGTTAACTAACAACTGCAAATAAAACATGTTCAGTAGAAGTTCCCTGAGGTTACTGGCCTTCTTTTCCTTTGCCTTATTTTCCTTTGTCAGCTGCTTTCCCGCCGGCCCCGGCCCCTCCTTTACCACCTGATTAAGCTACTCTTGCTTTTATACTGTTAATTAATTTTCTTGTATGGGAACCTAAATAAATTTTAATTTTAATTTTATAAATTTATTTAGAAATAAGTAATAAATTCAACCTATATTAATTAATTAATAAATATAAATTCTTTAAATAAAAATATATTTAAAGCTAAAAATAAATTGAATATTGATATTCAATTGTAAAATATGGATTATTTTTTGCTATGTAACTTTTTTTTTAGAATTTTTTATCATAAAAGTATTTTTTTATTTTTTATTATATATTGGTATTAAGATTAAATATCAATACAAATAATTTTATTAAATGACTAAATAAATGGATAAATTATATAATTTTTATGTATTTAAAGATAAAAAGTAGTATATTTTATTATTTTTTTTATTTATTTTTACCTAATGGTAATTATAATAAGGCCTCACAAACCTTCATAACCTCTTCATACTAAGATTTTCCTTCCATAAGCCTAGCATAAACAATTCCAATATTAGAATTAACCTGAATTTTAGTATTACTATCATAATCAATGATTTATTTTTTTTCCAACTCTTTAAAAGAATTTTTCATAGTTTCAAAAAATTCTTTTAAAACTTAAGCAATTTCATCTAATAATTTCGCGTCATTTATGGGATTTCTAAAAATGGGTAAATAATTGTTCCAAATATAAATAGCACCATTAAAAACCAACCAAGATTATTATATACTTTCAGCCAATTTTAATCCTTTTAAATAGTAATCCATTATTTGTCTCTTTTAAGTTAAAACCTTCTCTTTTTTATCGTTTGACAAAGAATCATCTTCCAAATCTCCTGAGCCATCATCGTCAATTCTATAAATTTTATTTTATTATTTAATTTTAAATTAATAAATCTTTATATTTAATAATAAAATTTCTTAAAAAAAACATAAATAAATTTATTAAAAATTTTATTTTTCTATCTATTTTTTATTTAATTTTTTACCTTATAGGATTTTTATAAGCAATTTCAAAGTTTTCAGCCTTCAATTAATCTATTTTTATTTAAGCCATATTATAACAACATTCTACTTGTACCAAAATCATTTCCTCTGCATTTTAAGGCTACCAATTATCAGCAAGAACAAATTCGTTCGCTTTTATAGCAATTTCATTAAATTCCCAATCAAAGGCCATTTTAGCAATTTAGCCGGCCAACAATTTTTTTTACTTAGAAATCCATAAATTTTTCTAATTATGTTTCACTTTTTCTTTCTCTATTTCTTCTTCGACTAAATTTTTAGAAGGGTCTACGTAATATTCTCTGTCTTCTAAATTAACTAATAAACCTAAAGATTTCTGTAAAATATCTATTTTCATATTTTAAGATTTAGAATTTTAGGCTGCCTCTAAATCTAATGTAACCCTTTCCAAAATATCCTAAATTTATATTATATAAAATTTAATATATATTATAAATCTTTTATATAAAAAAAGTAAAAATTATAATATTTGTTTAAATATAAATTTACTGTAAAAATACAAATAAACAATTTTTATGAAAAAATAAAAAATTTTATTTACCCTAGGTTGATCATAAATATTCTATTTAAGTCTTATTTTATCTTACAACTAAACTAAATACTTTTCATAGGGTCTTTAATAAATGCTCAAATCTTCGTCTTTTTCAAATTTAACCTAAATTTTTTAAACAGGAATCGAATAATCCAAAGCTAATGCTTAATAAACATGTTTTTCTGCACTTACAATATCGTCATTATAGTCTATTTTTGCTAATTCTAAGTGAAAATTTACTCTCAAAGCGTGATCAGTCGACTAAATATCTGCTAATAATTTACAAGCACTTTAAAAAGCTTTATACACATGATGTTTATACGTAGCATTCAAAAAAGGTAGCTAAAATATTAATAAATTTAAATATTAATATTATAATTTTTAATTTATAATTATATATAGTATATTATTCTTTATTTATATATATATATTAATAATTTTATTACCCCAATATTCCAAATCAAAACAGCCCCATCATATACCAAATCTGCGTCGCAGGCTTTTCTAGCTGTTATAGTAACTTTTTCCAAAATTTTTAACGCCTCTATTCTTCTTTCAACTTCTTGTTATTTTATTTAATTAGAATTTAATCTCATCCCAGTTTTACTGTCAATTAAAGGACCTGCTTTTTTTATATATAATTCGGCCTTGTTATATTCGTGCATTATACTAGGTTTTATTGATAATTAATTTTCTTTTCCCAAAAAATTTGTAATATTATCAGCTATAGTAATCAAATTATGCTATAATGCAATTCTTCCTATATACGAAAATAATAAAAAAATTAATGAATATATTATTTAATTAAAAAATCTTTTTTAAATATATTTTTATATAAATTTTTATAAACAATATTTTTACCTGCTTCAGCCAACCTTTCTTATACAATAGGAGTTAATTTACTGGAATTTCCTATTTCGTTTCCAGGAATAATAGAAGAATTCATAGAATTAATAACATTTATAAGCTCTTTTTCAATTTAAGCTTCTGGAATTAAACCAGATCTCATCATTTGCAAAGTCAATAATAAAGTCCAACCTTTTGCCTAATTTTAATCAGCATCAGTTTTACAAATTTTTAAAATATTCGCGTTTTCTTTCCCTAAATGAATTCTTAACCTAAATAATTAATCTTAAAAATTACAATGTCCTTTCTTTTTAGTTGTGTCCCATAATTTATCTATTACCTTTTTTGTTTTATTAAAAAAATATGTAAATATTATAATTGTATATCTTTATATTTTAAATATATAATACTTATTTTATCTACTCTCTTTATAATTAGTTAATTTAAATCATAATTTTTAACCTAATAAATATTTATTTACCTTTAAGGCGTCTTATTTTTTGTCCTAATCATATAAACAATAAAATAATAACCAACCATATCTACATCTCCAATTATAATCAGGGTCGTCTACTTCATCAAATAATTTGTCAATTTTTTCCACAAATTCTGTAAAATTTTATATCCAATTTTATTTAATATACTTTCTTATAATATTATAAACACAAACAGATGTATTATATATCAAAAATGCATATTTCTATTTATTTTCAGGACTCGATACAATATTCAAAGCTTCTTTAACATAAGTCAATGCTTTTTCCAAATCTATACAATTTTAATTATATAATTTATATTTATGTAATCATAATTTAATATTATATCTTATATATATATATCTAATTTAAATTCAAATACCAAAAAATACAATAAACTTAAAACTTATTTTTACGATACTATTAACAACAATTTCAAAAATTTTTATTAAATTTTTTAAAAAATATTTTTAATAAACAATAAAAATTTTTTATATATATATAAATTAAATTTATTAATTTATTTACTCTAAATTTTTTCCTCTCCTTTTAAGTACTTATCTTCGCCTTCCATATGCGTCAACTAAGCCTTAATCAATAAAGCTCTCACAAACATTTATCCCTTACTAGTATTTCTCTAAAAAAACAAATTAATATAGTGTTCGGCCAAAGATTCTTAGCCTGGAATTTAAAGGGCAACTTCGCAAAATTCTATTATAATATCAGGCGACTAGTTATTAAAAGTTTCCCTTATGTTTTTTTTTAAAACCAAATCACATTTTTTTAAACATTCGATTGCGAATTTAATGTGCTCTAAATTTTCTTCTTAAGTGTTTATGTAGTTTTTTGCAAGTGAAAGCTGGTTTTAAACTATTAGTTGGTCTGTTTATGACATTTTCTTATTTATTTTTATAATTAGCTAAATTTTTCTTATTCTTTTCGATTTAAAAAATAAGGCTTTTAATTTTGATGCTTGTGTTTTTGTTTATTTTTTCTTGAGATTTTTGTTTTTATTTGTGTAGAAAAAAAATATTTTTTTTTTAAAATATAATTATTAATATATAAATAATAAAGCCTAAAATTTAAGTTATTTATTCATTTTTATAAATAAATAATATATTTTAAATAAATAAATTACAAAAATATCAAATAAATCACATTTGAGATTATTACTAAATTATTAAAAAACACAATTTAGTTACAAAATACAAATTATGAATAACAACATAAAAAGATAAATATTATAATGGAAAATATATTTTCATTTAAACTTAAACAATAATTATAAATAATATTCTAACTTATAAAAACCTAAATCTACATATTATATTTTAATATATATATATACATATATATTTAAATTTATATTTTTCTTTATTTTTCACATCCATCTGGAATTAATATACTCTATTTTCTAAACCAACTTAAACAATCCATATCCATTTGCAGGCAAAATTCCAAAACATAAAAATATCATAAAAAATATGTAGCCGCCCGAAATTTTTCCAGCTATTATACAAAATCCAATAAATTCAAATAAAATAATGCCTCCGACAGCCAAAAATGCTATTTTTAAATACTAAGCCTAATATAAAAATAAAATATCAATTAAAAATACTAATTACAATAATTTTTATGAAAAAATGTATAAATTATTAAAAAACTTGTAGTTTATTTATTAATCGTATTTTATACAAATACATTTTAATTTAAGTTTAAATTTTTTATATAATATATCCATTTTTTTACTGTAATATTATATGAACTGTATATAACTATTAAACCAGTTAGCAACCAGGCTATAAATCCAGTAATAATCAAAAATTTTGCAAAACCTTAACTGAAATCTCTAAACATTTCTCCAAATATAATAGCATATACTATCCAAAATAAAATTGTTCCCCCAACAAGTAAAAATGTCATTAATCTTAAAAATTAAATTAAATAATCAATTTATACCAAATATTAAATATTAATTTAAAAATTAATTATAGTATAAAATATAATATAATTAAAACATTATTTATATATGAAATTTACAATAATTTTAATCCATTTATATATTTATTTTTAAAATATTCTAAATTTTACTCTATTTAATTTTTTTTATTTAAATAAAAAACAAATTTGTACGATAAATTTCATAAATAAAATTAAGGTATCTTTAAAATAAGTAATGCATATTTTATATAATATAAAAAATCTAGTATTCATAATTTTAATCATATTTTATATATATAAATAAGGTTTTATGGTATCTATATTAATACTTTATTATAAACTTACCTTGTAGATTTTTGTTCTAAAATTATTTCTTATATTCTAGTATTTTATTAAATATCAATATCAGTAGCATTTTAATTAGTAATTTTAATATTTGTTATAAAAATTTCCAAAAATTTTTCTGCACTTTAAAAAATCATCATGTCTTTAGGAACCATTGATAAATCTATTTAACTTTAACCAGGGGTATTATTATTATTTGTACTGTTTTCTGTTGTTCTTGGAGGAGGCTGAGAAAACCCTTAAGCTTAATTTTCGTAATCTTAACTTAAAAATGATTCTTAATTTTCTTTTTCTTGCTCTTTTTTATCTTCGTTTTTTATCGCAGAGTGATACATTTTTTTCGTTTTTATTTTATTATTTAATTGTTAAAAATTTGTATTTTATTTTATTTTTTTAATTTATTTAATAATTATTATTAGTAATTTACTAAAATTTTATTAGATTTTTAAGATTAATTATAAAAAGAATTTTTATAATAAGTATAAGAGAATTCATTTTAATATTAAATTCCTGGCCTTATTATTTAACTATTAAATAGAGGTATTAAAAATATTTTATTTATTTTTTAGTTTATTTAAAACTAATTCTTTTTAATTCTTACCAAATAGAAACAGAAACTAGCGAAATTCAATAAATATATATTTCAAATTGAAATAATATTAATAATATAAAAATGGAATAAAGTAAAAATTTATTTAAAAACAGTCATATTTATGAACAACAACACAAAAAATAAATTAATTTATAAAAATATATTGTAATTTGTAATTAATTATAAAAATTAAAATATAATTATATAATCTTATATAAATTTAAAATACAAAATATGAAAAAACTTATTTTTTTTCTGTTTTTTTTATCACCATTTAGGAATTTTCTGTTATTTATAAGTTCCCTCTTTTTTAGCTCTCTACACTTTTTTGGCCAGTCTTCTAGAAGTAACTTTTTCAATTGTTTTAGATTTTAATTGTTCTTAAATTTCCTCAGCCTATTTATCATCAATTTATACACTTTTAAGTAATTTTTTAGCCACACTTACTCTTCTTTGAGAAATTTTTTCTTATATTAATTCTTATCTTTTTTAATGAATTTCTTAAACTCCTTTTAACATTTCTTTTACTTATTCTTTCTTAACAACTTCGAGTCTTTAAAATTCAAAAAATATTAATTAATTTAAAGATTATTTTATAAAAAAAATAAATAAAAATTAACATGTATATCTATATTTAGTAAAAATTTATATAATTTATTACCTTTTATCGTGAACAATTTTTTTAGTTCTTCTCAGTTATCCTTTAGGAATATTTTCCTTAACTTAATCAACAATTCTAGAACTCTCTTAAAATTTCTCCAAGAAATTTTCTTTCATTTTTTCGATATTTTATTGTTTTTCTTTCAATTTTAATTTTGCATAAGCTTCTTAAGACAATTTAGGACTATAAACGGATAAATCTCTATTTTATAAAATAACATGCTTTTTATCTTCAAATTTAACGACTTACATCATTTCTTTTAATTATTAAGCTTTTTCTTTTCTTTGTAAGCCCAAAAGTTCTTAATCCTTTTCAGTCAAATTTTAATCACTAATTGATAAAACTTTATTTTAATTTTAATTATTTTCTTCCTACATTTACTCTATAATTTCCTCTAATTATTTATCATTTTTAATCATTTTAAATAAACCTACTTTTAAGGCCCCTGAATAAAATTCTCCCACTAATTCCCAATTTATCTCAGATATTGTCAAAAAATGACCCTTATTATAATCATCTTTAATTGTTGTAAAAATGTAAACATTTTCCAATTTTTCCTTATTTTTTTTTATCAATTTTGAAAATCTTTAAAAAGTATTTTGTAATTCTTTAAAAGAAATGTGATCTTTACTTCTTTCATTATAAGGTAAATTAGCTACTATAGTATATCCCTCTAAATTTTTATTTAAAATTTAATTGTAAACAGCCTCGAAATCCAAGTTCACTAAATTCACTTTATTGAAATAATTATACTGTAGAACTTAAGGCATATTTTAAAACTAGTTTTTAATATTTTATTCCAATTACTATTCATTTTGCAAAGAATTTTTTTCTAAAAAAGTAAATTTTATTAATAATAAATTTAAAAAATAGAAATAAAATTATATTTAAAATTTATTTACATAATAACTTTTATAACTCAGTAGCTGACTAAAAGTTCTCTTTACAATAACTCAAAGTTTATGTAGCTATATCACTTCCCAAAATTTTAACTTCGTCAAATTAATTTAAAAATTAGGATGCTTCATTTAAACTTCTTTCCTGTAACTCATTTAAATATTATTTATACTCTTATTTAGGAAAAATTTTCCAATGATTAAAAAAATCAAAATTTGAACTAGTTCTAACAGGCAATCCAAATATATTATATAATAATTCCAATAATAAAGTTCCTGAACCACAAAAAGGATCCCAAATTTTTAAACTCTTCTACATAAAAATGAATATAAAATAACATTAAAATTAATTTTAAAAATAAATATAATAGTGTATATATTAATTTTAAAATAAATAAATCAAAAATCAAAAATAAACATAAAGTTTATTTTTTTAATATTAAAATCCATAAAAATTTTAGGTATATGCATAAAAAATTTACCTTTTATTTATTTACCATTTTATCACTTTTTTATAAATTTTTTTATACTTTTTCTTGATCACTTTAATTTTTAATTTATTCTTATTATTTTAATTTTTATTCTTTTTATTATATATTTTATTAATCATTATTTTAATTATTTGTCCAATAATTAGCCCTAATTTCATCTGCAAAAGCAGCAGCCACTATAGACTCTTTAATTGGAGCCCAATTAACATATTTTTTAAACCCATGTTTATGTAAAGACTCGAAATGAACATTCATAAGAGTTTTTAATTAATCTCTTTATAAATATAAATAAATATCAGGAATTTTTGGCAATTATTTATATAACTCGATTTCTTATTATCTTTTTTTTATCTATTCTAATTCTTTTTTTTAATCTTATTACTATTATAATAACTCTTTATTTTTATTATCTGCTTAAATTTCATTTTTTTATTCGGTTTTTAATTCGTATTTTTCTCCGTTTTCACCTTCTTCTAATTATAAAGACTCTTGATCCATATATTTTGAGTCATTTTTTAAATATCTTTTTTCAATTAATTACATTTTTAAACTTTTAATTTACTTTTATTTAGATTTCGCAGTTACTTCTAATTATTTCATAGATTTTTCTTCTAATCCTAATTTTTTTAATTCAATGTATTCTCTTCGAATAGGCATCAATCTTATATGTTTTTCTACTTATTCAGCAATTTTTTTCTCGTGAAATAAATTTGACCTGAAAAAATAAAATAAAAAATTTTTTAAAATTTTATAAATTAATCTTAATTTTATTTTTAACTTTAAAATTTTTTGTAATTGAAACTGATATTTTAATACATATTTTTTAAAGTATTTATTAATATTATACTTATTTATTTATATTTATACAGATATATATATATTGATTTTAAAATTTTTCTTATTAACTATATTTATATTATATTTTTACCTATATGATTTACACTTTATTTCAGGGACCTGGTAATCCTGTAAATTATCCGGTATAAATGCATGAAATGGTAATTTTTTAATATTTTTATCTAATTCCTTTTCATTTCTAGCTTAAATTTCATTTCCTATCTAAATTTTTAAGGATTCCACAGTTTTTATTTCATGTAAAATTTTAAACATAGTCTACCAGTTTCCCTAAACCTGCACTTCATTTAAAGAAGGTTTGTCTCTGCATTTAATTTTTTTAGAAACTAATTCTTTTATCAAATATTTTTACATATTTTAATTGGTTTGTAATAAAAAATTGTAAACGCTCATTTTTTGTTTGCTTGTAAAAATTCTCTTTTTATCTTGTTTTTTATTTATATTTATATTTAATTATTTGACCTTTGTATTTATATAAATTGTCGCTTTCTAATTTTTTTTTATTTATTTAATTTTATTTCTTGGTTTTTTCTAATTTTTAAATAAATTTTTATAACTATAGTAAAGCAAATTAATAAATTTAATACTTTATATTTGAGGTGAATTTTTATTAAAGAATTTTAATTAATCAGTCTAATTAGTACTAAATTATTTATTCTGAATATAAGAATAAATATATGATAAATTTTATTTTAAATATAATATATAACTAATTTAAAATTACAAGAGAAATGTCTAATTTAATGTACATTATGTTATTTTAGCTTTACATATAATTTTATAATATCATATAGATATATATTAAATAAGTATAATATTGAACTATTGTTAACAATAAAAGTATTAGTACAATTTTTTATAAATATATTTTTAGTTAAAACCTTATTATAGGTTTTTTACTTAAATTGTTACTTTAATTTTATAAATTGATATATATTATGCTATATTTAATTTAAATATTATTTATAATTTAAAGATAAATATTTTATCGTTGTTAAATAATTATCTTTTTTATATTAATTTCTGTAAGTTTTAAATACGTATTTCTACCTAAATGTATCTTTTTAATATATTTTTTTTATTATACTTTAAATATCAAATACATTCAATGCTCATTAATATTCCAAAATTATATTAACTTGATTATTTTTTAATTTATAATTCCTTTGAATCACAAAAAGGAAAAATCAAATATTATTAAGCTTATATTTCCCAAACACCTTAATTATAAGAAAAAAATACGGAATAACTTAAACAATATGTTCATTTAATATATCAAAAGGTGAAATCAAAAAAAATATATATTAAAAATTATGTGAATTATTATTTATTAATATTACCAACAATTTCAAAATAAAAGAAACAAACACACACAAAAAAGAAAAAAAAAAAAAAACAATACTTTATATATTTTTAATTAAAATAAAAAAAAAACAAAAATAAAACAGGCTAAAAGCCAAATAAAATCATTATAATTCATATAAATACATTACCATATAAAAAAATAATCATATAACAAAAAATATACCAATTTTTAATGTCAGACAATATTTCCGACCCGTTTATAATAAATGACACTTATACCTAATTATAATCAATAGAAATAGATCTCAGAAAATGCGATTCTATAAATTAATAATAATAATTTTCGTAATAGTAATAAGTGTAAACAGAGGGCAATTTTTTTAAAAAAAATTAAAACAATTATTTGAAAAATAATGAATTTTTTATTAAAATTCAGGAGGGAACCAGAGTTAAATGGGTATTAAATAAAATGGAACATAATGATTTTTAACTTAATATTCAAAATACAGCACAAAATTGTATTAATATTCCACTTTGTACTGAATAATATTTTATGTACACTTTTTCGCATAAAGGAGAGTATGATATAAATATAGAGGGATATAAAGGCATTGTACTTGTAACAGAAAAATGTAATAATCTGCAAAATTAAAATTATAAAAATTAAGTAATTTTAAAAAGTAATAATAACACTGAAAAATAAGAAGATAAAATACAAATGTTTCATATGGAACTTTAAAATTAATAAAGTGTTTAAAAAAATGATCAAATAAAAGAAAATACTTAAAATCCAAATTTTTCACTGTAAGAAACTAAAAAAGATATAAACAATGCAAAGAAACATAAATATTCGGAAAATTTAGACTTAAAATAAACAAATAATAATTCTAATTACAATTTTTAAAAATAAAATAGCGAAAATAATAATATTAATAAAACAAATTCAAATGAAAACTTAAATTTCATGGAAAAATTAAAAATTTAACCAAGAAAATAAATAATTAATACAAAATTAAAATAATAAGAAGATATATAAACAGAAAACACGACTCCTACTCTTAAAAGTTAAGAAAATAATGAAAAAATATCAGAAAATTAAGAATAAAATTTAAAAATTGATTTATAGGAAAATTAAAAACATAAGTTTAATGAATAAAAATAATTTAATTATGAAGATAAATATATTGATGAACAAATAGATAAAACACCGTAAATTTAAAAAAGATAATCAATAGATTTATAAGATTTTAAATATCATTAAAATTTATAATATTCATGTCCAGATTTTTAAAAATAATAAAATTAATTAAAAACTTTAGCTTTAAATAAAGATGAAAATTACCCAGATTTTATACCCTAATAAATCAAAAATGAAAATGAAAAATAAAATAATAATATTAAAAATAAATTTTTATCAAGCAATTAAAGTAAAAAAAACTCAATTTCTAACCCTGAAAACAAATCATAAGTAAAATAAGATCAATAAAACAATCACTAAAGCCATGATTAATCAACCTATATATAATAAAATCAATGCCATGAATATTATACACCATAGTCAAATAATTTTTAATTCAATAATGTTACAGAAAAGAATTACTGTTTAAGTTATACCTAAAAAAATAAGTAAAATTCTAAAAATAACAATAATAATAATAACAATAATTAAAACAACTCAAATTCCAATACAAACATAAATTTAAATACAATTCCCTAAATAAACCAAATACTAACAAAATCCGAACAAAATTTCGACCATCAAAAACCCGAAAACCCTCTAAAACTGCTGAAATTCTAAAGTTCAAGCTAAGAATACAACAACGACTACGGAAAATTCCACTCTAATATAACAAATAACAATATAAACCAAAACCATTTAAACCACAACCTTACCCATATTTATAACACAAATAATAATACAAATAATAATATAAATAATAATATAAATAATATAAATAATAACATAAATACATATAATAATAATTAAAATAACAATTTAAACAAAAATTTTTCTATTTCTCACCAAATCGCGCCCTTTTCTTCTTCTGTATCCAATATAATTTCGCCTAATAAGCCCATTTAGTCTAAATAGTCTATTTTATAAGCTTAATAAGAGTATTAGCTTTTACAGTAATAATAATATCTTAAATAAGATAAATCTTAGTCAGTTCATGTTTAACTGGAAAATAAATCGCCTTTGTAAAGATCTGGTAGTTGTACGGGACTTATTGGGTGGATGAATAGTTCTAGGTCTCTTCATAATTAAGAACACCCTTAGTTTTTAAATGGATAGAAATTTAAAGATAATAATGTAAAAAAATTTAAAGATAATAATATAAAATTTAAATATACTTTTTTTAAACTTAAATACCATTTTTTAAATTAAAATAATCTTTTTTAAATTATATTGTGTACTTTTTCTTATAAATCTTTTATATTTATTCCTTATTTTTGTTTTTTCTTTTTTATAGGGTACTATTTTGTCAAATGGAGGTTTTTTTAATCCTTCAGCAAGCATACAAGAATAAGACAATTGTTAATCCGATTTTTTCTCTATGAATTCAGGCACAGAAGCGAGTAGATTCTTGCAATTATTAAATCCTTAAAGTAAACTTTTTTAAAAATTATAATTTCATTTTATTAATTATGAATAAAAAACTAAAAAAAAATAATTAAAGATGCACAAATCTAAAAACGAAGAAGAAATTCTACCGAAATAAAGCAATTTAAAGACCTTGAAAGCGATACCCGAAGTCTCAGAGATAACAAAGAAGATACAGAATAAAAATAAAATTTTCAAGATTTAGAGGTTATATAACATGAAGATGGACATTAATCCGAAGATGATCTAGTTTTCAACATAAATTAAATTAAAAGCAAAACTTAAAAAAACTATTTTTTAAACAAATTTCAAAGTAACCATATTAATAATCATTTTGCAGATAATACTGAACAAAAACTAACTTAAACACAATAATTATTCTAATAAAAATAAAAATAATTATAACAATAAAAATCGTAAACTACATAAAAAGATTACCTTGCAAGTTTAAAAATTTTAACTATAAATTAAAATAATGCTAATAATAACAAACTAATAAATAAAAATTTATTTAAATCTGAAATCCAGGAAAATTCAGACTAAGAAGAAGAAGACCTGCCTAATTTTTTAAATAATAAAAAAAAAAGTTTTTCTAATAATTTTTACAATTATCAAAATCAAAACCACATAAATAATTTAAATAACAATAATAAATAATAGTAATAATAGTAGTAGTAATCTACACTTTCTATTTTTTAATAGCTAAAAATAGAAAATGAAAAAAAACAGTAAAATTAACTACTCGAAAATATTGAATTAAATAAAAATTAATAATAATAATTAAATAATGAGTAAAAATAAAACATTTAAAACTAGGAGTAGCAATAACAGATTTAAATCCAATATTAAAATTAAAATTCTTAATAATAATAAAATCAATAACAAGAATCAAATTTGAATTTACTTAACATAAATCAAACTGAAGAAAAATTAAAAAAGAAAAAATCTAAACAATAACAAAACAGAAACAATTTGAATTCTTCTTTCAGTCTCGACAATAACAAAAAAAATACTTAGGTTAATAATTTTAGTTTCAACGTGTTAAATCATATAAGCCAAAGGGAAAATGAAGAGGAAGATGAAGACACTGTTTTTTTTGAAAATAATAATAATAATGTCAATATTATAAATGATAATGATAATAATAGTAATAGTAATAGCGATTCACAAAAAGACAAAAATATTTTAAATTTAAATAATATTTTACCATAAAAAATAGAAACCAAATGCAATTAAGATGAAGATCATACAAATGAAGATGAAATTGATACTTTAGATGATGAAGATCAAAAATAAAATAAATAAAATTAGAATATAAATGGCCAAAATAATTAGTAATAACAAAAAAATAGTGATAAAAAAACTAATAAAATAAAAAAAAACAAAGAAGTTTAAAGCAATTAACTTATAAATTTTGATAAAAGCGAAGATTTATTTAACTTTTAAAATAATTAAAATACAAAATAAAATGAAAATTTAAATAGTAAAATAAGTCAATCTTAGCCATTATAAACGAATTCTTTTCTAGATCAGCTAAAAATCCCATACATAAAAAATT
Source organism: Pseudocohnilembus persalinus (assembly GCA_001447515.1). Classification (NCBI taxonomy): domain Eukaryota; phylum Ciliophora; class Oligohymenophorea; order Philasterida; family Pseudocohnilembidae; genus Pseudocohnilembus; species Pseudocohnilembus persalinus. The sequence goes on from LDAU01000044.1 coordinate 571,434, forward strand.
AAAACTAAAACCAAACACTAATAAATAAATAAAATACTTAGCCACAAATAAATAATAATAATAACAGTAACAAAGATAATAGTTTCAATATTTTAGCAGATCTAGGAAAATGCATAAATAATAAGCAAAACTTAAACAACAGTACATAATAAAATGTAAATCAAACCTAAAAAAATAACACTAATAATAATTAATTATATAACTCTTAAACAGCTCAAAACAATAACAATAACAAAAATATTAATACAAATACAAATGAAAAAAACAGCTTCGACATTTTCTAAAATTTAGACTTGAAAACCATTTAATCTAAAAGTTTAATTAATTCCTAAAAAAATTCTTAATAGGCTTCTTAAATACATAAACTCAGTTTTTTGGACCAAATTGATCCCTAAAATCAGCAAAAAAATAACTAATAAGTTAAAAACAATGATTAAAATGAAAATAAAAATAATAATGAATATAATAATAATAATGAAAATAATAATGATAGTAATAGTAATTTTTTAAAAGATTTGTAAAGCCCACTAATTCAAAAAGTCTAAAATAAATAAAAATCAAATAGTGTGCACCACGAAAATGCAAATGGGTTAAAAGAATTAAACCCAAATTTTAGCCTTTTAGGAAATTAGTTATTCTAAACTTAATCTTAGCAATTAACTACAAATTAAAACCATTTTTCTTCTCAAATTTCTCCGATTTCTTAGTTAAATAATAACTTAAATAACAATAACAACTCAAATTTAACTTGTAACACAATAACAAACACAGATTATAATAAAAATAGTAATATTAATAACAATAGTGACAATTTAAATCACTTGAATATTAATTTATTTAATACAAATATAAATTTAAGCCAAAACCAAAAAAATTAATAATAAACTGAAAATTCTTGTTTTTTTAACCTAAATTCAAAGTCCTTATTATAATAAACTTAATTCTCACAATCATAGACATAAATAAGTTAATAATAACAATAATAATAATTTTAATAATAATAAATATAATAATAATAAAATAAAAATAGCTCTTCTTCTGTTAATATTTTAGAAGCTTTGGATTTAGCCTTTGACGCAGGAAAACCTAGCAATTTTAATTAATCAACTACCAATTTTTCTCAGTCTTAATAGTTAATTATTGATGAAAAATTATCAAGTTCTAGTTATTCGCAGCCTATTATATAACTTTAAAATGCTAAAGATTTTTAAGAATAATAATAAAATTAATCAGAAATTTTAAAAAATTAAAATTTAACATAAAAATAAAAATCAACAAAAAATGAAATAGAGAAATAAAAAGAAAAATTATTATCTTTAGAATAAATGGAGGAGAAAAAATAATTAAATATAGAAAATGATAAGGAATAATAATTAACATAATAAAAAGAATAAAAATAATTTAAGTGCAATTTTAAATAAGATCTCGAAAAAATAAAAAAAACAATCAGTTTTTAGCTCAAATCTGAATAAAATTAAAAAATTTAAGATAAACTGTAGTTTAGAGATGACTTTGGACTTGAACAGCAAAAATAATTTCTTATTTAAAGTATAAAATTTTTAATTTTTTTTAAATTATTTAAATACTTATTTATTGATTAAATAATTATTTTTAAAGGATTTAATCTTGCACTGTTTTTAAACAATAATGAAACAAATACAAAATAACAAAAATTAAAGGATTTTGAGAATGAATAAAATAAAGAATGAGATCAATAAAATCTTTAATACATAAATAAAAAATAAAATTAGTTTGAAATTTTAGAATTTATAAAAAAAAATGTCAAAATAAGAAAATTAATGAAGAAGTATATAATCTTCTTGTTTCAATAAATAATTTTTTATAAAAATATAATATTTTAATAATTACAATAAAATTTATAATGTTCATTTATCTATTTATTGTCCAAAAATTAAATTGCTTCATGCTTAAAGTTGCTTTAATTTTTTTTAATTACATTTTAAAAACAAAATTATATATAAATTAGTCCCAAAATATAGCGCTTAAAAAGTATTATTTATTTATGATTATCCGGTTAATTTTTAAACACATTAAATTAAATAGGTCCTTACTCAATATTAACCCCAATTTCTTATATATTATTTAAAATCAAAAAAATTAAAATTAAATTAATAAATTCCACAAAAAAGAAACACAAAAATAAAATTAAATAAAAAACAAATATAAAAAATTCAATATAATGGCCTCCAAAAAATCAAAAATTTCCTTTGTAGAAAGATACAATAAAAACGAAATTAAAGCATAAAATCCAGAAATTGACCAAAATCCTTTAAATAAATAACAACAAAATAAAGCATAATCTTTAAAAAAAATTCATATTTTTGACTCAAATCCCCGCAATTACATCGATGCCACCAAAACCGCCAAACTCGAAATAAATATAAATAAAAATAAAAATATAAACAAAACAAATTCAGATACATAAAATAATTTAGATAATAATAATAATTAATATAATAATAATAAAAATAATAATAATAAATAAAAAGAGGTGGAATATCTTTCTTCCAATGAAAATTCTAATTAAAGTTCCACTTTTTGCGAAAGTAATGTTAAATATATAGAAGAAAATAATAGTATTAGTAATTTCGATAAAAATGAAAATAATTCAAATTAAAATTCGGATAAAAAAAAATAATTAACCCAAATTTCCGAAAATTTTTCAAAAGAATAAGATAGGGCAATCGATGAGTTTTTTGATGACCTTTTTTCTAACAATAAACAAGAAAATAATGGTAATTTAATTAATATTTAATATTATAAAAAAAAAATATAATTTTATTAAAAATTTAATCAAAATTTTTAGATAATGAAAATATAATAACTGCTTAAAAAATGCTAGACGGCTCTTATGTTCCCGCTGTTGTTAAAAATAGAGACCAAGAATCTCAAAAAATCAAAAAATTTTTCTACAAGTAAAATAAAAAAAATTAGAATTTTTAATTTATCTGATTAAACAATATATTAGAAAATTAAATTGAAACAAAAATAAAAAAATATAATTTTTTTTTTTTTTTTTGAAATTTAAAATTTTAATTCTAAATTAAATAAATTTTTAATAGGTGTTTTAAAAATGAACAAGAAGTAAGATGTCTTTTATTAACTGGAAACCCAGGAACTGGAAAAACTTTGCTTACAAATCACATTTTAAATCAAATTTCCGAAGGAAAATTAAAATTGGGCCTCGATTCAAAAAAAAAATAACTAAGAATATTAAAATTTAATGGTATGAATTACAAATCAGCCTGTGAATTTTTTAAAAATGTGTATTTTTAACTTTATTCGAAACAACTTACTTTCCAAGACATGTAGGTTTAACTTTCCAAAAGATACATATTAGATTAAATATAAAACTACTTTAAAAACGAGGAAAATAAAAACCAAGAAGTGTAAAAAATTAAATTAAATTAAAATTTTAAAATTTTTTTTTTTTAATTATAAATATTTTATTAAATTCATTAAATATATTATTATTTTAGAATTTTTATGGTTGATGAGTTTGACAGACTATTTGAAGGCGCAGGAACCGATATTTTCGAAATTTTTGGGCTAATAAATAAAGTAATTGGAGCCTCAATTATAGGAATTTCAAATTCAATCGAAATGTTCCAAAATTTAACAGAAAAATTCCAAATCTAACTCCCAAAAATAAGAAACATAGTTTTTTAACCCTATGAAAGAAGTGCTTTCGAAGAAATAATATAAGAAAGAATAAACCTTATAAAATGCACTCTTTAAATAGAAAACAACATTTTTGACCCTAAAGCCATAAAATAATGTGCTGGAATAGTTTTCAACAAAGGAGGAGATGTAAGAGACCTTCTAGATATTTGTAAAAGAACTTTATAAAGAAAAATAAAAAAAATCAGCACAGAACAAAAAAAAGAACAAAATAAAAGTCAAATCAATTTTTCAAACCTAAATTTCCTGAAAAAATAAGTATCTACTAACTAACTCCCCTCTTTACAAAAATTCAGCAGTTTGGAGTCTTTAGACACCCAGGAAGAATCCGACCAATTACTTTAATAACAATAAAAATAATTATAATAATAAAAAGAGAAGAATTTAAATCAAAATTAAGTTACTGAAAATAACTAAATTTAAAATAAAAATTAAATAAATTTAGATAATTTAAATAATTAACAAGAATAATCGCTACAATAAAATAAATAAAATAGCAAACAACAAATCTAAAAACAGTAAAAAAGTAAAAACCACGAAAAAATGTTAGAAATTCTGAGAAAAATGTAGCCAATTACAATAAAGGAATTCAGAGAAGTAATCGACGAAACTTATTCTAACAAAAAAACTATAAGTATAATAAAATCGTTGCCCACATTATAACAAGTAATTTTGGCTTCTTTGTACAATATAGTTAAAAAAGACCAGGATTTGCTCGAAATTAAACTGGAATTAATCCAAAAATAGTTCAATTTAATGGGGAAAATGCTGGCCGGGGGAATTGAAAAACTGGATTTGGGACAAATTAAGGAAAATTTAAAAATTTTAGAAGCCTACAAAATTTTGAAATTTAGGGTCGCCAAAAGCAGAGGTGTCGAAAAAATTACGATTACTTTGGATATCAGCATTTAGGAAATTAAATTCGCCTTCTCGGAAAATTAAACTATGATGGAACTTATTGGAGAAAATATAGAACAAGAAGAAGAAGAAGAGTGAAAAATAAGTTTAAAAAATATAAATATTATTAAAAAAAATTAAATATATTTATCATATTATAAAATTATTCCTTAAAAAAATAATTTATTTAGTCTTTGTTAAAATAATTAATTTATATAAATAATTTTGAGTATAATTAAATTTATAATAACAGTATATAGATAGAAGTTTTATATATTAATTAATTAATTAAAAAATAATATTCGTCTTTATCACCACTCATTATAAATAAATGATTTTTAATAAAATAAATCTTTTCTATTAATAATTTAAGAAATTTCAACTTTTTTTATTCATAAGGTTTAATTATTAATTAAATAAATAATTAACTTGTAAATACATGAATTTACTATCACTACAATAAAAAAATATAAATCAGAAAAAAGTGAAAATATAATTAAAAAATAATCACAATAAAAACTTCTAAAAAATAAAAATAAAATTATCCATAAATAATAATGAAAATCTAACACATATTTATTCTTTTATTTTTAATTCTACTAGTAAAATCTAGTTCCAAAGACCCAAAAACAAAAGATAATATAAAACCAGTTTAAAAACAAGAAGAAACCTAATAAAACCCAGAAAATTAATAATAAATTTAAGAAGATGATGAAGAAGAAGACAATAAAAAAATAATTTACAAAGACGAAGACAAAGAATATGATAACGAAAAAACAGTTAATTAAATCTAAGAATATTAATCATATTTCACTGATGTTTTAGAAAATAAATGTATTTCCAACTGTTTTTCACAACTAAATTAAGGAAAAAATCCACCGTCTTCATAGAATTAGTTCGATGAACAAATTTAACCATATATATAGTGTTTTAATAACAAATGTGGTGAAAGTTTAAGATAGAAATTTGATGACCCTAGTTAAAAAATCTCAAAAAATGAAGTAAAGAACTAAAAATTTAATAATAAATAAATAAATAAATAAATAAATAAATAAATAAACATAACGAATTTTTGATATTTTTATTTTAAATGATATATATTTAATGTATTTTTAGAATTATTTCTTTTTAAAAATAATTGAATTATTAATTAGGGATCTAAAGTGAAAAAATGCTATTCTGATTGTAAAGATAAACTAGATTCAAAATTTTACACAGTTTTAGAAAATTGTAAGTATTCTTGTTTTGTAGACTAAAGTAGCACTACTAGTGAAAATGTGTCATCTTATATATTTTTAGGCATTTTAACTACTACTATAGGATTTTTAATTTATCAAAAAAAAGCAAATTGAATATAATTGACAAAATGATTTATAAAAAAATACATATGTTTTTAGAAAATTGTATAAAAAATATAATTATAAGTTAATATTTATTTTACTTAAAAAATTAAATTATTAAAAAAAAAAAAAAGTTTGGTAAGTTATATTATAGCTCATCCTCTGAACTATTTTATTATTTGTTTTCGTTTTAAAAATTATATTTATCAGTAATCACTTATTTTATATTATTCTTAAATAGAATCATCAATGATTTCTATTATTTTATAAAATAGTTATAATACTTCATCTTATTTTTTGATCACTATATAAATTTAGAGGAATAATAATATTTAATTTTAGAAATTAATTCATTATAAGTAAAAAAATTAGTATCCATAATTATAAATTAAGTTTACATTTTTTTTCTTTTTAATTTACCAGATACTATCTTATAAAAATTATTCATTTAAAAAGAATTTAATTATTTCCCAAAATTATATTAACCTCGAAAATAAAATTATAATCCTATTATCTACCTGTGTAATAAGCAATTTTCGAATAAGTTTACAACAGTGTATAAATAAAATTTAATCCATATTTTATTTGACTTTTAAAAGTTATAAAAGTTAAATAATTTGCAAAATTTTTTTCAAATTTCAACTATAGTTTATATTTTTTTTATATATATTTAAACTGTTTTATTATATATTAAATTAAATTTTATTAATAAAAATATATATTTAAGCATTTAATTTATTCATAAATAGCAATATCTAACAACATCCCATACAATTTCCTTTCTATACTTATTGGATATTGAAAAATTATAAACTTTTATTTTATATTTTTAAAGTGCTTTTAATTATAATACAATATTTGATTTATTTTCTTAAATTTACTCAAAATTTAAGAAAAAAGCAAGAGGATCTTATTTATTATTTTTTATCTTATATTTGTACAAACTATCTTGTAAAATAATTCTATCCTAACTTTTATCATAAAATTAATCTAAATAATAATGAGATAAGGAATTTTACAACATAATATGATCAAATTTATAAATTTTCTAGTTTTATTTCTACATGCAAGTAAATAAATATTTGTGGTCTAATATAAATTTATTAAAATTTTTTTGAAATAGCTCAATAATATTTTAATCATCGATATTTTGTTTGCAAAATTTTATTCCACAAATTAATTATACAATTTTAATTTCTTCTTTATTTGCTTCAAAAATCTACTAAATCTAGTCAAAATAACCATCTAAAACTTTCAATTATTTATCTACATTTGCATTTAAAATAATAATCAGTATACCTTCATCTTTTTTTGATACCTTTGTGCTAATTGCATATTCTGGAGCATTTCTAAACCTTCTAAATATTTTTATCAATAGTTATTGAAAAAATTAAATTAAATTAAATTCAAAATGTTTAATAAAATTATTTTTTACAAATAATATTAACTTCTAAGTAAATTCATATTGTATTCTAACATGAAATTCGTACTCTAAAAAGTCAGCATATATTACTACTAGCACATTTTTTTTGCCTATATACAGGCATCATAATAATAATTTTATGATTATTTTTATTTTAAACACATTTAAGCTTTTTCCATTTAAATTTCAGTTTCATTTATCATTTCCAATATACTTTTATTACTTTTCTAATATTAATTATATTCCAAGTAGTCAAAATTAAATTCTTTAATTTTTAATTTTATCCCTTCATTTTAAAAATCTTTTAAAACTAGAACCTAATTAAAAACTTAATCTTAAAGCTTAAAATGTAGGAAATAATTGGCATAAAAGTAAAAATTAGTGTCATTTTCCAATATTTAAGCTTCAAATTTACAATTTTAGTCATAATAAATTATTAGTGCTTCTTTAATTTTCATTTTATTATTGTTTTAATATTTCTACTGTTTATTACATTTTTAAATTACTTTTTCATTCGTAGTTTTACTAAGTTATTCCTATTTTTCAATAGTTTAATTATTTTTCTTTACATTTTATTGCTTATTATGACTAAATAAACCCACTTCTTTTTTTATATCCCAAAATTGCTTAAAATATATACCATAATACTGTATTAGTTTATCATATTAATTATAATCTATGTTCATATAAAATTCAATTTTTGGTATCATTTTGTATAAAAAGGGACTAAAAATTATTAAAAAGTTAAGAAAGTTCAGTAATAAACTAAAAATAATATTTGAAAATAAACATTTTATAATTTGCACCTCAAAATCATTAAAGAGGCACTTAAAAGTTCTTCTGTCTTAAATTCCTAATTAATAGATTAAAGTTTTAAAATATGATAATATTCACCGTCATTAAAAATATATGTAATATTTAAAATTAATAAAAATTTACATAGTCCATTGTAAACTTAATTTTTAATTAACCAATTTATCCTAATTTTTATAGAAATTAAAGTAAAACGTTAAATTCCTGATATCCTTAAAAAAAACCTTTTATTTCTTAAAATGATCTATTTTTATACTCTTTAGCCACTTCTTTAAAATAGTCTATATTTTAATTTTATTACTACTTTTATCCTAATTTTTTATAATCTCTAAATATGCAATCTAAAAATAAATCTAAATTTTTTATCTCGCTAAAAAATCCAAAAATTTTTAAACATTTTACGTCATCTAATTAATTTTAAAAATGAAAAGCTTCTTAGTAAAGATATTTTATTTTTACTCTATTGTAAATATTATTGAATATTTTATCAAAGTATAAACTAATTAAGTAAAAAAAATTTAAATTTTAAGTGAATAATAGTAAAAATTATTATAAATTTAAGTCATATTTAAAAATTACATATCCATGTTCTCTTCTTTTTAAATATTTTCACATATATTTATTTGGCTTCCTAAGAATTCGCTTATTTTTATATAAAATAAATCATTTTTTTTAAACTAAATTACACCAAAATTAACTTAAAATTGACTCTCTTTTTTTTTCATTAATTCACAACATTCCAGCAAATTTGAACTAATTTTCCCCCTAAATAGCTAATTATCAATACTGTCTTTTCGGTGAAATTTAGGAGCCCAAAACCTAAATTTTTTAATTTTTTTCAGTCCTTGCAAAATAGAAAGCAAATTTTCTAACAAATAATCAGAAATCACAGAAAAATACTCAAATTCTACATCAATTTCCCTAAAATTTTTTATTTAACTATCAAAAAATATACTTTTAAACACACTATCATTAATTTTTATCATACTATAATCATCCTCATTATCATAATCATCTTTATTTTATACTTTTTATTATTTATTATTATCATTTTATTTAGTTTATGTATTTTTTTTATTTTTCTTCTCTTTGTAAAAACAATTAATATTTTTTTATTAATTATGATAAATATTCAACATTTCCAAATCTTAACTAAATAAAATTTACACTGTTTACGGTATTACATAAAATAAATAGCTTTAAAATATATCTAATAACTATTAATAGGGATTATTAATGAATTAAAATTTAATTTTTAACTCCTTTTTTTAATTTTATTCAATTGTAATTTTTAGAACAGATTCTTAAAATGTATGCTATTTTTCAACAATTTAAGAATTATTTTATTCATCATTAAATGGTGCCAAAGTCTCCAAAATTTATTAATCAATTAAAATAGTATTGTTATTATTTTTAATGTTATTATTGTTATCTTGTTAATCAATTTTTTCCTCCCACGAATCTTTTTTTTAACTTTTTTTTTGTACAATTTTTTAAAATCTGTTTTTTTGGTACAAAATTTTCATTTTTTTTAAAAAGTCCGTTTTATTTTATTTAATAAATGGATTTTTTAGATGAAAGTTAAATTAATAAAAAAAACACTGATAAATTCTTATTTCTTTATAATATGTTATAGAAAAAAGGCTATTTAAATTAATTAAAAGTTATATTTATCTTAGTATTTATTAATAAATAAATTAGAACCAATTTTTTATAATTTATAATTTTAAAATAAAAAGAGTTTAATTAAATTTTAATCCTTTAAAATTTTTATTTTTTTAAAACTTATTATATTTAATAAAAATAATAAATTTAAACCTTTAAAAATAAATATTTTTTTTATTTATACAAATAAATATTTCAAAATACACTGCTTTAATTGATATCATAATTAAACACCCCTTTCATTTAACTTTAATGGGCCTTAGTTTGGTTTTCATTTGCGGGCCTTCTCCTATTTCCCTATAAAATACTAGGTAAATAACTTTATTGTTATAAAAATACTAAATTATTCTAATTTTAATTTTAATTTTCTTATTATAAAGCATTAACTTAATCTTAATATCTGTCGTTTAATTTTTATTAATAATTTTAATTTTATTTTTAATAATTATTGTCATTTCCTTATAGAATCTAAGGTTAATTGTTTTAATTTTGGTCTTAATATTATTAAAGTTCTTATCTTTAATTTTCTAATTTCTTTTCTACATCAACTGAGCTGAAAATATTCATAAATTAAGAGGAATTATTACCTTTTAAATTTCTTATCCTGTTTTATTATTATTTTTAATAATCATTATAATTTTAACCAAAAACAACTGATTAGGAAATGTTATCTTTATTTTGCTATTTATAACCTTATTTTTCAGATGGATAATTAAGATTTTATTACGCTATTTTAAAAAAAAATAATTAATTATTTATATATAAAATTTAATATTAATGATTAATTAAATAATTAAAAATTACCCTATTATTATTCTTAATATCTCTCATTTTAAGGGATTTATTAATTTTCGTTTTAAATAAAAGTTTTTTCTATATTTTAAGCCTTCTGATTTAAATTATTTTTCAATTACTCATATCTTTTTTAACTTTCAGAATTTGGAGTGTATCCTCTGTAAAATTTGGCTTTATTTTCTTCAAATTATTGTAAATCCGAGTTTATATTATCTACTCTTTAACTTTTTTTGAATTAGTTTTCTTAAAAACCATTTTCCTATCTTTATTAATCGTAATTATTATTTTGGTTTTCGGGTTACTAGTGATTCTCCTATTATTAATTTTATTAATATTTGTTTTCCTATTTTTAATAAACATTTTCTTAATTTTAGGAATTATTTTATTAAACTGAACTTTCCAATACATTATCCTATTGATTTTAGAAATGTCTTCTATTTGGGATTTTTTATTAATTATCCTAATTCAAATCAATAAATATATAATATATTAAAAAATTTTTAATAATTTTTTATTACCTAATTATTTTGATCATGATTAAATATATTTTACATAGAACTAGGTTATCCTAAATTTCTAGATGATCTAACATTTTAATTTTCCAATTAGTTCTGTTTTTAATATGCAACATTCTATATCAAAAATAAATATAATTAGAAAATTCTTTCTATATTTAAAAAAAATAAATAATTTAACATGCTTAAAAATTACCAATTAATACTAATTCTATTAAAGAACCTATTACATTTAACTAGGAGGAATCTATCTATTCAATTATTGCCCCTAATTATCAGTATTATTCTTAACAGGGAACCTTAAGATAATATTTATTAAATTAAATATATTATATTTTTTATTTTAAATATAAATTATTAAATAACAAATAATTAAATATATTCATTAAAAAAAATCTTCTTAAATAAAAATATCTACCCTTAAAATTCCATAAGCCCCAACTCTTTAAGCTAAGATTTCGGCTAAATATTTTATCTGTGCACATTATTATAAAATCTATTATAATCATCATATTTATTTTAAAAGATAACAGGCTTAAAATGGTCCAAAGAATTTATTTCCTTACTTTTTCCCAACTCATTTTTATCAAGAGAAGTTGGTTTAACATAATTATTTCCATATCTATTTTTATGCTAATTTTATTATTATTCTTGTTAATTTTAAAATAATTATAAACTGTCCTGAACACCTCTGTAATGCCTGTAATTGTGGGAATTTTTGTTAATATTAGTTTAAAAATTTTATTAATTTTCTTAGTTTTCTTAATTCTCCATCTAGTGGCTATTGTCGTTATTGTTACTTTCTTATTATTAATGTTAACTTAAAAAAAAATAAAGATAGATAAATGAAAAATTAATATGAAACTATATAAAAATTTTAAACTTACATCAATATAAAAATAATTGCAAAATTAAAAGTAAATGGGTTTTAAAAGTTTTGAAATATACTGACTAAATATTTTTTATTCAATGGAAAAATTTTTATTACAATAATTTTATAAAAAATTATTAGAATAATGGATTTTTTATAATATTTATTATAAAATGTTAAGGTATTAAGATATTCTAATGATACTTAATTTAAACCTATATAGTTAGTTATGTTTATTACACAAATTTTAAAATAATAAAATTTTTTATAAATAAAATATAACATTAATTTATAAAAATAATAATATATTTTTACTTTGATAATTGATTTTCATTATTAACATATCTTTTGAACTATTTAGGTCTCGATCCTACAATGAAATAAATTTAAAAAAATTAAAAAAATAATAAACCTTTATAATGGAAACTAAATTAAATATACCTTCTATATCATAGGTATTTAAAGATCTGTCGTATCTTCTTAATTATTTTTAAGTTTGTGATTTTTACATTTTTTTTTATATATATTTTTTATTTTTATTTTTCTAATTGATATATTTATTATAAATAAATAAAAAAAATAGCATATGTTATTTTATTTTTTTGTATTTTATTAACACTATTATATTTTGTTTATTACTTTGTAATAAATAATATACTTACGATATATTAAAAATATAAAAACAAAATTCATTTGTATTTTTTTTTCAATTTTAAAGGTAATAATAAGTTCTATATTTAATCTTACATATTTTACTTTAATAAATATAATTCATAACCAAATTTTAATGAAATATGAATATAAATTAATCAAACTATTTAAGTTATTTAAATTACATACAAATTTACCAATCACATAAAATTAAATAAATAAATTTAGTAAAGAATTAATTGTTCATTCAAAATTTTTTATTTTTAAAATTAATATTATACGAAGCTAGAAAACTACTATAAACATATTAAATATTATATATATAATTAAAATTTTTTTTCACAATTACATAAATTATTTCCATTCCTATTAAGGAACTTTTAACTCAATCTCTATTTCATTAGAATTAAAATTAAACTTTTTTTTATCTTAATTTTCTAAATAATTTGCACCATTTTAATTTACACTTATATTATTTAAACCATCAAATTCTTCGCTACTACTTTCTTCACTATTTTGGTCTTCAGTTATATCATCTTAATTTAACATTTAACCCACTTTTTTCAAACTTTATAAATTATGAATTAAAATTAATAAATTTCAAAAATAAATTCCTTAAATTTTTATTTTAATTATCTTTTATAATGAATATTATTATAATTATAAAAAAAATATAAAAATTATAAAATTTTTATACCCAGCAAAATAATATCCATTTGACTTATGTGAAGGAGTTGAATCTTTAGAATCGTAAGCTTATTTATTATTATTATATTATTAAAACTAATTATTAGTTTAAATACTACTTCTAACATAAAAAATACTGTCTTTATATTTTTAACTCTATATTTCTCTTTAATCTTGATCAGTTACGTCCACTAATCTAACAATTTTTTCTACTTTTAAATTACAACTTGAACAAATATTTTTTTCCTATAATTTGTAACAATTTCTGCAGCAATAAGCATGACCACATGGCATCAAAGCCTAAAAAAAAAATAATAGTAAAAAATAAGTATTTATATATAATAATTTTTAAATTCTATTATAAAATATTTAATTTAATTTTATATTTTATATTTATATTTTTATTATTATTTCTTTATATTTATTTTCATATTTTTTATTTATTTATATTTTTATTTATGCTTTTTCATTTATTTTTACCATATCTATGGAATTAATTTAGCAAGTTACACAATAAAATGATTAATCTATGGGCTAAGTATAAACCCCATACTCATTTTACATTATTTATTTTTAAAAGTTTAACACATTATAAATTATTTATTCAGTATAAGGATCTATTTCTTCCGTAAGTTATTTTTCTCTTTTATGGATATTTTTATTTGTATTTCCTTTATTATTTTCTTAATTATTACTTGTATCCATTTTATTTTTATTGTTATTTTCTAGAAAAATTAAAAAAAAACTATAGAATAAATTCATTTTTTATATATTATTATTTTTATTTACCTTTTTTGCTAGAAAGAAAATCGTTTAGCTATTTTTTTTATGAAAATTAGCTTATTTTTAATCTATCATAATTCTATCTACCGACTTCCCCTCGAATTACATTTTATTTAATTTTATTTTTCTCTCTCAAATTAATTTATTTCACAATATAACTTTCATTATTAAATCTGTTATTTTCCTAATAATTTCTTTCATAAGAAATTCTCTCCAAAATATAATTAATATCTATACAAGGCAGCCCAAATTCGAAAATTTTCCTTATTAATTCTATTTATTTTTTGAATATTATATTATATTTTTTTAAATATTCATTTTTATTAATAAGTATTTTTATATATTATATAAAATTTTATTATAATAAATAAATTACTTGGTGAGTGATGTAAGACATTAACCAAATAACTGTACAATTTTTCTTCTTCTTCCCAAAGCCATTAAATTTAATTTGGAATAGTAAGAGAAAGTTTTTTTCTCTCAAAAAATAACTAAGATGCTTATTTAATGTTCAAATTATTGTTTAATGGTGCCAAATTTCTTTTTCTTGCGTAACGCACAAAATTTTAAGGAAATTTTTTTAACACATTATAAGTAAAACCTAATAAAATTTAAATTTCAAAGTTAAAAAAATTTTATATATGATTTTTTATTAAATATAAGTTTTTTTTTAAGACAAATATTTATTTAAATAAATTAAATAGTTTTTAAATTATTAAATTAAATTAAATTTAATTTACTATTTGCATTAAAATCTTACACATGTTTTTCATGATTCACAAAGTGAAAATTATTGCAGTCTGCTTCTTTATCCAGTCCTTCAGAATATAACAAATATTAGCCTTATTCTTAATTAGCTATTAAATCTGGCTCTAAAATGCCTGCATAGTCATAATTTCCATTATTTATACCTATATTTAAAATTGAAATAGGCAAATAACTTGATTTTACTATCTCATCTTTAGTTTTTTCTATATCGACAGGATATAAATTACCTTTTGTTATCATAACTAAAAGTACATAATTTTACCTAAAATAAATTATTTTTTAAATTTTTTAGTAATTCTTTAATATAAAAATTAAATATTAAAAAAAACATATTTTAATTTATTACTCTTCGTTGTCAAATCTTGCACGTTTAGCAAATTTTCTAGCTTACTTTATAACGTCAGAATAAACAGGTCTTTATGTAAATTTCATCGAATTAATGGTAGAATAATATTCTAATATATAGTAAAATATGTAAATTTAAGTAAAACATATAAATACATAGCATAATAAATACTTTAATTTTTATATTAACTAAATATTTTATATTATTTTCAAAACTATACCCCTAATATAACCAAAAAACCAAAAAATATTAAAAATAAATAATAAATTAAAATTTACTTTCTTTAATTTTAGCTATAGTATCTATTTCAGGATCGAAATAATCTGCATTCAAGGCAAAACAATTAGACAAATAATTTTTATACGGCGGAATTTTGGCCCCAAATCCATAAGTTACAAACCTACAATTACTGTCTAAATGTTTTAAAACTTTCATTGTTTTTTCTGCTACATTTATTAAACTGCAATTTTCTTCTTCCCAGGCCTATTTTCTCATTTAAATTTCTTCATTTTCTTCATAATCATAAATATCAGGATTGTCCAAATAATCAGTAGTTAAACCGTGGGGGTCTGAAAAATCTAGGGCCAAAATTATCCTCAAATTACAGCCCCCATAAATATATTTCAAAAATTCATAATTATACATATATCTTTTAAAATCATTTATTATAATACTTCCTAACAAAGTTTTTGACTTATTTATAGGAATTTAAAGCTAATTTTAAACCTTAAAATGCTTAATCAAATCTTCTAAGTTTATTTCCTGTTCGCCCATTATTTTTTATTTTGTGTTTTTTTTATTAAATTCCACTATTTGAAATAAAAGCTAAGAACTATTTTTTAATTTTTCATCTTAAATGAAAAATGATGCAAATTATAAAATCCCTTTTTAACTATTTTTAACACATTCAGTCATATATAATGGAAATATTTCTTTGTCCACAATTTTACTAATTTTTATATATTATTCCATTTTAGTTTTAAAACCTTCCAATTAAAGTTTAAATAAAAATTATTTGTCAAACTTGTCTTATAAATACCCTTTTAATTTAATAAACCTAAATTAATTTAAATTAAAATTTATAATTTAAAATTTATTTAAAGTATACCCAAAAATTTTTTACTTATTTTTTTTATTATATTTTATATTTTGATATATTATACCTGTTCGAGGTTGGATTTTTCTTTTTTATTTAAGTTTCACTCTTAGAATTCTATTTTATTTTTTCCTTTTTTTTTTAGCTTTTTGTAATTGTAGTTAATCTCAATTGCAAAAAATTGTCTTTTGCTTCCAATAAATCCTATAAATTGCACTCAGCTTCCCCCATTTCATCAATTTCTATTGCTTTTTTAACAGATTAACATTTATCTACATCATAGACTTCTAATCTTAACTATTTTTATTTGTTTATTTAAATTTAATAAATATTATACTTATACATAAATTAATTTATAAAAATTATGTAGATATATTATTATTTTGTTTACCTTTGGAGGACGATCTATATCATAAGTCAAAATAAATGGGGTAGCAAATTTTGGATCCAAATTATCTGGAATAATTTCTGTAACGCCTATATCTTCCCATTCTCCACTAAAGTATTTTAAAATATATATAAATCAAATAAAAATATTTAATATAAACACTTTTTATTTTCTATTATTCTAAGGTAATTATTTACATTAATATAATATTATTATAATAGAATATTAAAAATAATGTTGAAATTTCTAATAAATTTATTTAAATGTTTACTTTTTTTCTTTTTGCAATTTTACTTATGGATCTGAATCTGATATAATGTCCATATTTTACAAATTTTCACAAGATACATAAATTTCCATTGTTTAGAGTAAAGGGGCTTCATCATAATCTATTATTATTATAATATTTTTAAAAATAAAAATAAAATGATAAACTATTTGTCAATACATAAAGTGTGAGCTAAAATTTCTTGTATATTTTCATTATTTTTATGCTATAATTCTGCATCAATATCCAAATCTAAATTTATAAAATTTATTTTTAAATTTTATATTCTCTAAATAATACTTAATTGTAAAAATTTAAAAATGATTAAAATTGTATGTTATTAAATACTAAATTTATAAAAAAATTACTATTTCCAGTGATGGAATTTTTTCTAGATGATTACAAATTATTATCTTATTAATTGTTATACAGATTTTATTATTAAATTTCTTATTAAACATTTTATCCTTTTAAATTATTACTGATACCAGAACCCATTAAATATGTAAAAACTTTTATTTCAATATTAATAGGTAATTTTAATTATCGAATATTTAAGAATAAATAAATTATTTTAGAATTTATGTAATAATAAATAAACTTATAAAAAAAATAACAAATTTTTAATTATTATATAAAATTGAAATTAATTTGAAAATGTAGTAAATAAAAAAACCTATATTACAAAATTTATATTAACGCGATAATAATATCATAAATATTCTTTTATTAAAAATAAATTTAATAGAATATAGTTAAAAATATAATAATACATTATTAATACTAATATTGACTAAAAAAATAAATAAATAATATTTTTACATAATAGAATCAAAATAAATTATTTTTATAATAATTATTTTATCTATCTTTATTTTTTAAATAAAATTTTAAAATATAGATTATTAAAATTAAAATTTTTATTAAAAATTTAATTTCTTTAAATTTCCTTATTTTTAAAAAAATACTTCTAGTTTATACGTTATAAATTTTTATATTTTAAAGCTATTTAATCATTCTATTTTTAATAAATAGTAGTAAATTAAAAGCAACCATATAAGCTATAATAATATTAAAATTACATTATATCAATAAAAAAGTTAAAAAAGAAAAAAAAATATAAAAAAAAAAATATATAAAAAATACTCTGATTAGATCTACACCCATCTTTTAAAAATGTCATAGAAATAAATAAAAGAAAAATAATAAAGTATTTTAATGGAAGCTCTGTTAAATATGCACAAGAATAATTAACTTGATATTTATAGCACATATAATAAAGATTTAGTATAACATGAATAATATTATTTACCTTAAAAAATAAGCTCTAATTTAAATACAAGATTTCAAAACAGAAAATTTTACTAATAAAATTCGAAATCCCAGAATTCAATTATAGCAAGCAAAATTAGTTCAAATAAAAGTATTATTAGCCAATATAATCCTAGAAATTTTAAAAATCAATATCTTTAAAAAACATAATATTTATCTGATTCTAATATTATTAATAAATAAAAAATTTTTAATAGTTAATATAATGTCAATTAACCAATTAGTAAAAACAATACTAATTCAACTATTAATTTATAATATAGACAAAAATATAATAATTTAATTCAAAATACGTAAAATTAATTAAATTGTCAATCGACTGCTAAGAAGAAAAAACTAATAATCCAACAAAATCCAATCAATTTAAAAATTTCTTAAAAAAATCTTTCGAATTCTGGTATATTTTAAAATTAAAGTAGTAACAAAAAAAAATAATGTAATAATTAATTATAAAAATCTTAGTAAAATGATTAAAATGACACTGTTTTTTAAGATACACATATTTTTCATCAATGCAAAAAAATTTAGAAAAGTAATTCCAATTAACAAAAACAATGTAAATTTAAATTTTAATATTTTTAAATATTTTTTAGTTTAATTATTAATTTTTAATTAATAAAAGCATAGTATTTAAAAAATTAAATTAGTTAGTAAAAATAATAATAATCCAGCTTAAAATAAATTAATATCAACAAATAAAGAATAAGTCGTTATAACAGTGTTAACAGCGCATATAGTATTAATTTTATTAATTTAAACCATTTAAACGATAATCATAAATCCTAATAAGATTAAAATTCTTCTAATAAATATAATTATCAATCATTGTAAAATTATTTCTTTACACAAAATAAAAAAAAAGAAGATAAATAATAATAAAATTAAGAAAATATAGAGAAAAGTGATGATATATAACAATTTCAATACTAATTTCCTTCTATAATCGAAAATAATGAAGAGTTAAATAAAAACTATTTTTTCAATATAGAAAATAATAATAATGATAATTATGAAATTTAAATAAACAACAACAATGAATTTTCATTTTCTGTGTAAAATACAAATGTAAAAAATGAAAGTACCATTTCTAATATTAATAATGATTATACTATATATGATAATTAAAAATCTTTACAAAATATAAAAAATTAATTAGAAATTTCTTTTTCACAAAAATATCAAAAATAAAAAACGCTTTTAGAAATTCCTTAAGTTTAATAACAAAAAAGATAACTTCGATCTAAGTCTGAGAATAACTAAATAGTATATATTATATAATTTTTTTTATTTGTATTAAAATTAATTATTTTTATAAAAAAGGATTAATCAATTAATTTAGAAAATAAAGAATAAAAAACATAAAAAATTTCAGAATCTAATTAAATTAAAACACCTTAAATTAAATAAAACTTTTAAAATCTAAAATAAAACGTAATTAACAATCAAAAACAAAATATAAATATAAATTCTGAAAAAAATATAGAGTTATCTGAAAAATCTATATTATCTAAAAAAGCAATAGAAAAACAAAAAATTAACTAAGAATAATAAGATTTATAAGTAGACCATTAAGAATTATTAAAAAAGCTTTAAAAGTTGGAAAAAAAAACTCATAAAAGATTTTATAATTTCAATTTTAAAAAATACTATAAAAATAAAAAAGAAAATAAAAAAGAAAATTTATAAAATGTAAGCAATTAAAATAATTATGATTAAGAAAAATCATAATTGTACATGAAAATGAATTGCTAATAAAAGAACCACTATCATAAAATTAAAAAAAATGAGTAAATTTATTAATTTATTATAATATAGATATTTATTAATATTACAAATTATTTTTTATTTTCTAAAAATTTTTCGTCATAAATATCTTTATTAGATAATTAAAAAAAGTAAATGAGTAAATTTCTAAAGAATAATTATACTTAATAAAAATGAAAAGAAGAATATCTGCGTTGATATTGGAAGGAAATATGAATAATTGTTCTAAAATTATAAGCGACAATTAAAAAAAAAATTAATAAAACAATTGAATATAATTTAAATAAAATTTTATAAAATAATTTATTATGTGTAAAATGTATTAAAAATATTTTTAAAAATATAAATTATTAGAATTGAATAAAATTATGTATATTATTTAATTTTTATATATTTTTTTTTTCTTAAAATAATTATTTTAACACTACAATATAATATAAGCTCTTTAAAATAAAATATTTTTAATTAAATTTTTCTTCTATTAATACTTTTTATTTTTTATAATTCAAACTATAATTAAAAAAAAATAAAAAATCGAAAAATAAAAATAAAAAATAAAAAATCTTAAAGAGAAATTAAAAATGAATAATCAAATAGAGACCATGTCTTGTCCCATAAAAGAGCATGATGAATAGCCCTACATATTCTTTAAATTTTCTGAATAAAAAAATGAAATTCTTCAATGTATGTTTTGTAACTTAGAAGATCCATAAGTGAATAAAAAGATTGCTATTAATTAACTACTCAATTAGCCAATTTGGAAAATTAAAAACTTTCCTCCTCTTAAAGACCAAAAAGAAGACGTAAAAATAAAAAAAATACTAGAAAATTGTACAAAGGAAGAAATTAAAAAATTCAAAGAAAAAATTTTATCAGATATTGATCTTTACTATAAAAAAATAGCTAATGATTTGCTAAATGGGATTGCATAATCTAAAAAATATAGTAAAGAATAATTTGAAAAATATTTTCAGTTCGTCGAAATTGATGAAATTTATAATATTGAACCCTTAAAAAATTCTCTAAAGTAATTCTAGTAAAATCAAATAAATTTGGATTAACTATTTAATATTTAATTGAATTTGAAAAAAGATTTTGAATAAGAATAGAAGCCTAAAATAGTAAATAACCAAGAAAAAATCAGATAAGAAATAAATAATTAATTTAACTCCTTAAAATAATAATTAAACTAAAAAGTTAATTAATTTAATTAATAAATTACTCTAAATAATAATATAATATAATAACAAATTATTAATATTTAACAACCCGCCTAAAATAATAACAATAACAATAATAATAATCATAACATTAATTAAAATATCAACCCTAATAATAATAAAAATATTTAACAATATCCCATGAATTTCTACAAATCATAAGACTAATGTAATTCTTAAAATGAAATATAAATTACAAACAATTCCAGAAAAATAGAATTTGACAACAAAAGCAGCAAAGCTAAGAAGATTTATAGTTAGTCTTTAGATAAGGAGAAAACTTACCATTTGAAAATAAAAATTGATCTCCAAGGCTCCAAAAAATCTTATCTCGATTTCAGACTAATAAGTTCTGAAGAAAAAGATAGTGATTGGTTTGGTTATAATTATCTTTTTATAAATGATAGTTAAGGAAACTGTGGAAGTAATAATTATTAAAATTTAACAAAGTAAGGAATTAAGTTTTCCGAGTTTATGGAAGACAATAAAACCGTTTTTAATGTTGTTTTCAATTACTAAGATAAATTATTTGAAGTTTATGATGATGAAAAAAAAGCATAACTTATATAAATAATTGATTGGCAAAAAACTAAGTAGGATTTTGTTTTTGGAATTTAATTTTGCTAAAATTACAATTAACCATATCCTAAATGTAGACTGGAAATTATAGATATTTAGTGCTATTGAAATTGCTATATTTATCTAAGTATATTTTTATTATTATAATCAAGTAGAATTTATAGAGTTAATTAAAAATATTTAAATTAAATTTCGGTTATATTTATATTTATATATTAATTAATATTTATTGTAAAACAAATTTAAATTTTGAACGTAATTTAATATTTTGGTGCCTTTAAATTTAGACTTTTCAAAAAATTTATATTTTAATTTTCTAAATTTTTTGAATAAAGTTATATAATAAATTTTTTGAATTTTAAATTTTGTTATATTTATATAGATTTTAGATAAAAATATTATAATATTTATTAAACCATTCGATTTTAGGATTATATAATCTTAATTAGTCATATGCCTTAAGAATTAATATGGTAGAAGAGTGGATAAATTACAAAAAAATGATAAAAGTTTTTATTATTATAAATTTTACTTTCGTTAATTTAGAGAAAAAATCTTATCAATTATCATTAATAATTAATATTTTTAGACAAATTTATTATAGAATATAATTTTTTTTTCAGCATCTTTTTAAACCGAAATTTTCCACGAATACTTCAGGTTTTACAGCTAAATTTTGTAATTTTATATATAATTTTAAAAAAAATCTATAGTTTATAAAACTTTGCCTGATATATTTTTCTTTTGCAGGATGAATTGTATAATTTTGATTTACCCCAAATTTTTTTTTTATTTACAGAATTTTTTATTCATACAGCCAGAATTTTCTTCGTATTTCTTAATAATTATATAAAGTAAGCGATAATTTTTTAATAAGAACATCAAATAAAAATATTATTAATGATGAAAAAATTCCAAGTTTGACTTAACAAAAAATATGGATTAGAACTAAAACATAAAACAAAGTTATATTAAGTAAATTAAAATGAATAAATTTATAGTATTCTATAACTAACAGAATAAAAAATATTAATAAGTTAACTATTGAAATGATTAAAGCTAATTTGGTAAAACAAATAAAAAAACATTGTTTCTGAAAAAATTTTTCTAATTTATAAGATATATAACACCTAATTTAAATATTCAAATTTAATTAAAATATTTTGATTTTGTATTTTTACATAAAAGTTACTTTAAGTTATATTTATAGATAATATTTAAAGTTGATGAAATTGAATTTTCAGCTGATGTGACCATCTTTATAAATTAGAGAAAAATATTTAAAAAAATTCTGATATATTAAGGTATAAATATAAATTAATTATATATTAGGATATATTTGAAAAGTATAATAATATTATTTTATATAAATAACAATATTAATATATATTATTTATTAGTATATAACTTAAAGCAAATTTATAATTTTAGAGTAAATTTTAATCAGTTTAAATTAAACAAAGCAACTTACCCAAATTTTTAATCACAGTATTTTAGGTAAATATTTGAAAATCCTTAAAAAGCCTATTATTGGATCTAATATTTCCTATATGTCAAATAAATCTGTTTAGCAATACTTCTTACTTATTTTATCTCCAATCCAGTAATTTTCTTCATAGCTAGCGGCCACTCTTCTCTCTAAAATTTTTAATTATAATATATATATTAATATTTTAATCTCTTTAAATAAATTATATATAATACTATTTTTATTAAATTTTTTATTTGAATATTATTTACCTATTCATTTTTTTCTTCTTCGTTTAGCGGGCCCTCGATTTATTCTCTGTTTTTCATATTTTTTGTGACCTGAAAATAAAAGTAAAATACCCCAGAAACCAGCAAATGAGGACCCATATCTGCAAATGTAAGTTCTAAATTACAAATTTCTATTAAATATTTAATAAAATTTCTAGCTTATTTATTAAAATTATTAAGTTGCAAGTAAAAATTTAAATATTAATTCACAGTTATAAATTCAACTTTAAAATCAAACTATTCTAGCACCATTTACTCTATCTCAACCAAACTGTTCTAATTTTAATCTATATTTATAAATATATTAATTTAAATATAAAAAAATAATTATTTTAAAAATAACTAGTTATTTATTTATATTTAAAAAATAATTATCTTAAAAATAGTAACTTATTTCCATTAATATAAATAAAATAATTATTTTAAAAATAGCTACTTATTTATATAATCTATAAAATAATTATCTTAAAAATAATTACTTATTTATATTAATATTTATATAATAATTATCTTAAAATAGCTACATATATATAATATTTATATATAATATATATATATTTTACTACTATTTGTAAGATAAAGTAAATGCTAAGCCCCTGGATACTAAATCTATAAAAATTTAGCAGCTATCAAAACCAAGGCCAACCCCAAGGCCAAATACTAGTTAATATCAGGATTACAATACCTAGTCATCAAGTTATCATGCATTTTCACTACCAAATTAATTGTTTAAAAATCTATATACTATTATAAAATACCAGATAAATAATCTATTAAAACTACTCTGTATTTTAAATATCCTTCATTTTTTTACAAAAATTCTTAAGGTACTATTTATAAACTTTCTTTCGCCTTTTTATAAAATTATAAATAGTAAAGTTAAAAAATTATATATTATAATAAAAATATTTAATAAAAATAATGTATTTAAAATTTTTTTATAAATATTTTAATTTCATTCAGTATATTAAATTTAGAATTTTTAAATTATTAATTATTTTTTTATTTTAATTTTTTTACTTCTTAATCTTACAATTTTTAAAAATAACTAATAATCAAATCTTAACAATAGTTTTCTGGCCATTTTTTAGTTCCCATAAAAATAATTTCTAAAAATTGATTTTTATTCATTTATTCCAAAAACCCCATATAATTAGAATCATTTTAAAATTTCTATATTTATAATTAATCTTATTAATTTTAAATGTTATTATTAAAATTATTAATATTATTATTGTTATTTTTTTATTAAAAATTTTGATTTTAATTTTAGTTTTAATCATTTTTATTACAAAATTTCTTGAAATTTTACTATAATTATCCTTAAACTAAGTTTTAGAAATTATTATTGAAATTTTTAGAAGATTCTTGATTTTAAAACTAAAAATTTTAGTTATTATTATTGTTTAAATCAAATAAATTGCTATGTTTTATGTTTTATCCTTAAAAATTATTAAACATAAAATTATTTTATTAGTTTTAATTTTAGCATAAATTTCCGTGACCCTAAAAATTATTTTAATTTAGGTTCAAAATCTATTAAAATTAATTTTAATTATTAAAATTTGTAGAAGTATTTATTTAATTCGGATCGATACAGCTATAATTTTGGAGTATATTTTCCAATTACTATTATTATAATTAATAAAATTACAAATCTGTCATTTATTGACCCTGATTGTAACTTAAATTTTAATTTAAAAAATTATTGTTATTATTTTTATTCATTTCTTCCTACTCTTCCTAATATTTAACCTCTATAGCTTTTTAAATATTATACACAACATTTTTACTATTACTATGTTAAATTTTATCCTAAAAATTTCGAATTTATCCTTTAAACAAATTTTCGATAACTTTCATTTTATCATCATTATTTTTATAATTATTGTTATTATTATTATTTTAATTTTTATTATCATCGTTACTTTAAACTTAAGATTAGTAAAATTAATTTTAATGAATTCCTGGTTCCTCATTAAAAATTAAATTTTAATTTTATATACCTTATTTTTGGTTTTATACTTATTTATTATTCTAAAAATTTCTTTTCATATTGAAATTGCTATCTCCCTAAAGAGGCTAAAAAACCCCTTAGTTTTACTATTTTTTAAACAAATTTTAATTATCATTTTCAAAAAGTTTGTTTTTATTATGAATTTAATTGTTATTTTAATCTTTATTATTATTAAAGTATTTTAAATTCTAATCATTATTTTAATTCATTTAAAATTTATTATGATTTTTTTAATTATTATTATTTGAAGAAGAAAATTAATCTTACTACTATATAGATGAAGAGTAATAATTATTTTCATCATTTTCACCATTATCAGTGTATATTTAATCATTTGAGCTGACATATTAGTTTTGAGAATAAGGAGTTGCTCCAAATTAAGCATTTTATTTATTTGAGTCAGAAAACATTTTATTATTTTTTATTTATTTTTATTTTTATTTAATTTTCTTTATTTAAATTTCTATTATTACTTTAATTTTTGTGGTTGCTTTAATGATTATTCCGCCACAACATATAAACACTCTAAAATCACAGTTTAAATTAAAAAGCCTCTCAAAAAAGATAAGAGTAATAAATAAGACCATTAAAGTAATATAAGGTAAAATGATTGTAAACATATACAAAAATTCATAAATTTTTATAAAAAATAACACTATAATAATTTATTAAACATATAATATATATTTTTAAAAGTAATTTAAAATGTTTTAAAATTTTATTTTTAATATCACTAATTTCCTTTATAGAATAATCAATTCAAAATTAAGATTCTTGTTTATCTTTAAAGCTTATAATATGGAATTTAATGGGAATAAATTAAAATAATAATAAATTTGAAATAGAAATTTCTAAATAAATCTACTATTATGAAATATGAATCCACTTTTTTTACTATACCTATAAAACCTTACTAAATTATTAAAAGATAAAATTATAAAAGTGTTAAGTTCTGTATTACACTAATTAAAATTCACAATAAAAACTATATTTTATTTAATATAAAAACCAATTAGCATTCAAAAACAAATATTAATTTTACTTCTTTATAATAAAGGAAATTAAAACAAAAACAAAAATAAAAATAAAAATAATTATTTTATTAAAAACAAAACCCATCCAAAAAAGAGCAAAATCTAAATTCTAAAATATATTATAAAGATAATTTTAAAAATTCATTATATATACATGGAAACCGATAAAAAAAACAAAAATCAATAATCTGAAAATGATAAACAAAGTAAAAAAGGAAGAGTTATCGTCAGAAATTTAGTCTACGATATTAACGAAAAACATTTGTAAAAATTATTCACAAAATTCGGAGCAATCTAAGAAATTGTTCTTCCTAAAAACCCAGCCACTGGTAAAGCCAAGGGTTACGGTTTCGTTTAATTTGAAAATAAAAATAATGCATTAAAAGCAATTAAAGTAATAAATTAAAATAAAAAACATAATTTATATAAATTAATTAAATATATATATTTTTATATTTTATAATTTTAATCAATTTTATTTAAGTTTAAAAAATATTTTACGCAAATTTTATAATATTTTTATTAAATAGGAATTGAACGGTTCTAAATTCAAAGGAAGATCAATTGTTCTCGATCTGGCCATCGCAAAAGACCAGTACGAAAATAAAAAACATGGAAATTAAAAATACGGTGAAAAACCCAGAAAATCTTCAGCCCATTCCCAATAATAAGAGGAAGAAAATTAAATTTAAGATTAATAAAATTAGTAATAAGATAAAAATTTGCTCGAAGAACCCGAAATCGAAGTTGTTTAAAGCGAACAAAAAAATTCTTAAAAATAAAATTAAAAATAAAATTAATAATAAAAATAAGAATAAGAATAAGAAAAAGATGATGATGAAATTTCTATGGCTTCTTACTCTGAATCCAGCGATTTTGAAGTTAATCCTGAATAATAAGATAAAATGGAAGATTTAGAAGAAGAAGATGAAGATGAATAAGAAGAAGAAGAAGACAATTTAGATTACGAAGAAGAAGATTTAGATAATGAAGATGATGAAGAAGAAGAAGAAAAAATTTTAAATGATGAAGATGAAGTTTAAAAATAAATTGACAGTAAAAAGAAATTATAACGATATTAAAATTAAAAATTAAGAAAACTTAATATAAATTTAATGATAATTTAATTAAATTGAATTCAATTTTTTTTTTATATATTAAACTCTTTGTATTTTCAACAGATGCCACAGCCACTTTTGACGATAAAAGAGATTTAAACAGAAAAAAATAAATGGAAACTAAAGAAGATCTTTCTAACACCGTTTTTGTCAGAAATATTTCTTTTAACACAAATCAAACTGATTTCGAAGATTTTTTCAAATAATTTGGGGAAATTTATTTTGCTAAATTAGTTGTTAATCATATTACAGGAGACAATAAAGGAACTGGATTCGTTAAATTTAAAGACGCCAAAATTGCCCAAAAATTAATTTAAGCTACCTCTGATTATGATAGTGGAGAATTTTCCCTTACTGAAACTCCTCTTGACTTAGATTTGAACGGAAGAAGGTATTTATAATTAAATTATTATAAAAATCATAAATATAAAAAATTTAGACTTAAAATTAAAAATTAACAATTGAATACACATATAAACTTTATATAAAATATAAAATAAAATTTTTAATTATCAAAAATTAATTTTCTTATATTTTTTTTAAATAAAAGATTAATCTGTTTAGAAAGTTTGAAAAGAGATGACGCAGACAAAAAAAGTAAATAATACGAAAAAGACAGCAAAAACAAAATCGATATTAAAAAAGTTAAAAACTTAGAACAAGTAGTTTCAATTGATAGATAAAACAAAAGAAGACTTAAATTGGCCAGATTAGGAACTTTCGACCCTAATTTAGCCAAAAATGAAATCGAAACTGATAGAAGAAAAAAACATTTAGAAGAAAAATTGGAAAAATTAAAAAATCCTAATAATGTAGTTTCAGTTACCAGAGTTGCTTTCAAACATTTGCCTAAAAAAGCCTTCGACGAAATTGAAATTAAATAATTGATTTCCCACTTTTTGGAAGGTTTGTTAACCGTGCCAGAAATTAAAAAATAAAAAATTATTAGGTAAAAAATATAAATATAAAATTGAACTAATTCCATTAACAAATAAAAATTATAATTTACATTGTTTTATTTATAAATTATTAAAATTTTTTTCTTAATTTTAGACAAGTTTCTTTATTGAGAAATCCCGAAAAAGCTAATTAATCCAGAGGTATTGCTTTTGTAGAGTTTGCCGAATAAAAATACGCTGAACACTTTTTAAGAGAAATTTAAAAGAACATAGATGCTTTCAGAAAAAAATGTTAAAACACCTTACCTATCGTAGAATATGCCATCGAAGATATCAGAAAAATCAGAAAAATAGAATAATTGAGATAAAAAAGAGAATAAGCTCAAAAAGATTTAAAAGACATGAAAAATTACGAAGAAAAAAAAGAATTCAAAGCCGAGCAAGAAAAATTATAATAAAAAACTCAAACCGCTAAAAAAGATTTCACCAAAACCCCTAAAGAAAAACCAATCAACTAAAAATAATTAAACAGACAATAAAAAAAACAAGAAGAATTAGCCGCTAAATTATAATTAAAAGACTTTTTAAACAAAAAATCTCTTAACAAAGAAGAAGAGTCCAGAGCCCAAGAATTAATTAACGCAGTTAAATCCAGAGGAGCCAAATAAAGGCTTAAATAACAATTAAACTCAAAATTCAATTTAGAATTAGAAAAAAACGCTTAAAATGAAAATAATAATAATAAAAATTAATCGGTAAACCAGACAATTTTGACAAAATCTTAGATGAAAAAGGAAAAGCTTTAGCAAAAAAAAGAATTGATGCAAAAGAAAAATTAAACCGAAGAAGAACTAAAATAATTCCAAATTCAAAAATAATTAAAATAAAAATAATAAAACAAAAACGAAGAAAACCAGTCCGACCTCAAAAAATAAAGAAAATAATAAGAAAAAGCCCTCGTTGACAAAATTTAAGCCCAAATAAAAAATAAAAGAAAAGCTAAGTAACAAATTAATGATGTAGATGACCTTGACCTTTAAATTTAATAACATTTATAAAAAAAATAAAAATAACTTAAATGGGATTTATGATTAAAAAAAATACAATAATTAATAAATGGAAATGAAAATAAAAAATAAAAAAAAAATATTTATTTTATTATATAAACTAATATTAATTTAACTTAACTTTAAAAATAGAGTATTTATTTATTAAAAAGTAAATTAATTAAATTCAGTATTTTAAAAATAATAAATTATTTTTTGCTAATTTCTAAGTTAAATAATTTATTTAGAACACTTTCATATTTTAATTATTTTCAAATTCAGTTAAAAATGTCAATATTTAAACATATTTTAACATAATTTTTATAATTTAAACAAAAATATATTTGTTGTTTAAATATTTAATTTTTATAATGAAAAAATAGATAAATTTATACTTTATTATAAAAACTAAATTATTTATTCATGAAATGAACTAAAATTGTTATATAATTATTTCCAATAAATACTTAATATTTATTTTATAAAGATTAAAATCAAATAAATTTATTTATGATTTTTATATTGAATTTCCATCTCTAAATTTATATATTTTATTATTATATAATTATAAAATATTAAAAAATCTATATATTTAATTTTCTTATATTTAAAATAGTAAGAGTATTCTTAAATCTTACATAAATAAGTATCAAAGATATAACTGATATCCAAATGTTTAATATAGATTTTTAAAAAGTAAATTCCTATTTTTCGATAAAATTTTTAAGATTTACTATAATACTTTGCATAAGTTTTTAACAATAAAATTTATACCAAATTATTTTAAAACACTATGCAAAAATATAAATATATCATTTAAATTATTTTATTTTTTATCTGAAAAAAAGTATACAAATTCATAAATAAAGTATAATATAAAATTAATAAATTATTTTATGGACTCACCATTTAATTTTAATAAGATATTTGTTATGTCAATAATATTTTCATTAAAATATATATTAATTTTCGCATAATATTTAATAATTAAAGGTGATATGTAGCTATTATTTTTTTCAGTTATTATATTTTAAACTTTAAAATATAAATCGGTATCTTACACCATAATTTTAATGTTTTTTTTTTAATTTTTTTATGATACAGTATTTTATTATATAATTTTTTATATATAAAAAATAAAATTCATCATTAAAATCAGTATAATTTTTAAAATATTGTTGTTTTATATTTTATCATAAACCAATTTTATCATAAAATTTTAATACTCCTTAAACTAACAATTTGAATGCATTAATTTGAATGCATAAAATGTAGTACAGTAACAATTTTCTTAATAAATTTTTTTAATATATATTAATTTTTTTATATTAATTTATTTAAAATATAAAAATTTATATATAAAACGGAAGCTTTAGATTAATTTGGTTAGTTTATTTATACCATATTTAATTTTTAGAGATATATATTTGTCTTATATTTTACTAATAAATTTAATTTAAACCATTAAAATTTATAAATAAAATCACAATATTATAATTATTTTCTTAAAATAATTAAGCGATACTAGAAATATGTTATCTTACACAAATTTTACTAATTTCATTTATAAAAAACCTAAAACAAATAATAATTATATTTTAATAAAAAACAAAAAAAAAACATTATTTTAAAAAATCCAAATATAAAAATATCAAAAAACTTTTATAAAAAATTTAATAATGAAAAGTTCGTTTAAAAGATAACATTTTACTCTAATATTTCATATATTGTTCATAAAATTATCAATATAAATCATAACAATTTAGTAACCCAGTACCTGGGAACATTCATAATCAAAATATTACTATAAAAAAGAAGATTATGATTCATTATAATTTAATAGTGTTTATTAAAATGGTATAAAACTAGACGAAGAATACTCTCTTTTTTCATTTTATGCAATGGATAATCATCAAAATTACCTTTTTCTAAATGTTATGAAAGATGATGGTAAAAAAAATAAATATAATATAATGATAGACTTAATATACTATACGATTTTCTTTTTTTTTTAGTAAATTATAATAAATTATGGTAATATATAAAAGTATATTTAATATAAAATGAAATATTTGTTTATTCCCAAAATTAAATATACTAACAATTAGACTATACTTTTTTAAAATAAATTACAATAATAAATTATATTTTATGAATTTTATTTGATTTATTAAAGGAGGGAAAAAAAAAGATGAAAAAATTTTATGTGATAATTTTGGTTCTGTAAAATTTTCATTAACTGGTCAATCTAATGAATTTGTTTATTTAATATCACATCCCGATTAAGGATTTTTAAGTTACGGATTTATGGATTTTGAACTAAAATATACGAGCAAAGGTTAAGGGACAATTAATGTAAAATATAAATATTACATAAAATTTTATTTTATGCATTTTTTTTTATCTGATTTAAATTTCATCACCCTATTTTTAATTATTTATTTTTATTCTACTGGTTTAAAAAAAAGGGCGAATAATTTACTAATTAATTTTAATTATTTTGTACCAAGAAAAATTTAATTATTAAATATAGATTATTAGTATATTAAGCTAAAATAATTAATTAATAATAGATATCAGACCCTCTTTATAAAATACAAAACATATAAATTGCTTGTAACAGTTAGTATTTGTACACCTTATACGCGCTTTATGATTAGACTACATAATATGAAAAATTAGAATTAAAAATATTAGAATTATCATCCGGTCTTTTTGGAACTGTAGAAGATCAAATATTAATTTCAGATTCATAAAATTTACAAACAATTGAAATTAATGAATTTTTTACGCTATAAGCTTACAGCGATAATACGGCTTAAATTTTGATTTTAGAGCCCGTTAATAGCATTTACTACAACTACCTTATAAATTCCGCAGGTAAAAATAATACTTATTTAATATATACTAATTCAAAGTATAATAACATATAAATTATTATTAATTCACTTTATAGTGATTTGGAAAAGAACAGTTATAATTTAAAAATTTAATTTAATTATTATTTTTATAATTCCCAAAGGTGAATTATAAGTTCCAGTGGCACAGTAATAGGGAACATAATTTATGATAACGGAAAATTAAGACAGAAATCATATAACACCCTCTTTAAAATTATAAAACAGCGAAATTTCTACAGTTATATTTATAAAAACGGAAAATATATTCACAGTTTTAAATTATAATAAAGAAGGTACTTTTGGTTGTATAAAAGATCACTTAATGAATGGAAATGAATACAATTTATTCCATTCAAATTATGGGCTTATTAGTAATGATTATTTATTTTTTTAAATTGAAAAAATAGGGACAAATAATTAAGCTGATATTTTTCTTTTAAATCCTTAATCTTGTGAATTTTACCCAAATTCTTGGAATGGAATTATGCAAGACAAACAATTATCTTCTCTTTCCTTAACGATTCCATTTTTTACAAAGGATTATTAATTAACATTAAACAATATTTATTAATACATTAGTAATAATGGTAATAATGATTAGAAAATATATATAAATTAAATGGAAATTTCTGAAAAGTTTTATTGTAAAAATTAATTAATAATTGTAAATATAAATAATTATTATAATAATTAAAAAATTTAACAATAAGAATTATCTGATTGTGGACCTTACTAAGTTAAATCTGGAGGCTCATGTGTTTGTATAGGTGATTAAAATTAGAGCTATTCTAGGTAAATTAGTAAAGATTGTATTTGTCCTTTAGGATATATAAGTAATTATGATACTGAAGATAATTGTTAAGGTATATAATATATTAATAAAAATGTTTAATTTAATCTTTCTTTTTGTATATTTAAATAGTAAATTAGTTTTTATTTTACATATTTTTATGACTTTTATAAAAATACATTATATAAATTTATATTTATTTAATTTTTTCAGCTTTGGATCTTAGCTGTGAAGATGTCTAATATAAAATTTAATACATATGGACTGATACTATTAAAATAACATTGGAAGAAATAGAATTACTTCCATACTTTTTTGGAAATTATAACACATAATCTAATTCACTTTGTTTATACTTATTTCCAAGTACATAATTATCTAAATTTGGTCCCAAACCTAAATGTAATATCATATAAGATGAAACAAATTAATAAACATTAATAATTATTTAATTTACTGATTATGAAGTTCTTTACAATATAAACGAATAAATTGATTTATTCCCAAATATTTTTAATCATTAAAGATGCCCAAAAACCATAATGGTTAAAAATTACTCTAATATTTAAATTTTGACTCCCTATTAAATAGAAACCTATCCTTCAACATAAGCTTATTTAAAATAAAAATTAATATTTTCTTTATATGAAGATATTCATATTGGAATAGAAAAAATTAAAAATGACGGTTTTAAAAATTTAAATGGAATATCTTGGTAATTATCTTAAACTTTTCCTGCTATTCTTACTTCAATATTAAATGAAATAAATAATAATTTATCTACAAATTTTTCGAATGAAAAATATTTTAATCTTACTGTTGGAACTTTAGAATATAATACCATTTATTAATTCAGCTTATCTTATTAAAATTTTTTAGGCTAATAGGTAAAAAAAAACAAATTTATTTTTATAAAATTCACTAAAAAAAATATACTATTATTTAATAATATTTTTTTATAAAAAGTTCACTTAATTGTTTAATGTGTCCATATAAAATGATGTGCCAGAAATTTAAATGAATCAAAAAGTTCATCATATATTACCTAATATTTATTATGAGATACCTATTACAATTTAGTCATAATAATTTTTTAGCTCCTCAGATTGCAAAATAAATACACCAGATTTTAATTATACCTTCTTCCAAAAAACATAAAATAGCTAAGATTACAACTAAATTATATCCTAAGGATAAAGTGAAAAAAATAACGAAGGTCTAGTTGATTTTATAATTGCTCCATATTAATTTTAATCAAATTAATCACACGACATATAATTAGAAGTTTAAATATAGAATGTAGATAAATTAAATACAATATATACTTATTTTACTATAATTGTTGATGCCTTGGAAAACTTAGCTTATATCATAGGGGGTTCGAGAATGGCTTCATCTGGATATTAATTAGAAATATAAGTAAAATAAATGAATAGTATATCGAAATAATTATATTGTTTAATACTACATAAAATTAATTATATTTATAAAATAACTTATTTTTACTACTATATTTAGGGTTATTATAGCGATCCCAATGTTAAAGAACCTCATAATTATGACAATTTTACCTTATTTTGGGAATGTTTGAATTTATAAACTAACGAATAATGTCAAGATTAGGATGGAAATACTCTTGTTTTATAATAAGATATAGATACTTTCATAATACCGGCCAATACTTTTGTAATTTATTTATTATAATATATTTGGCTTTGTTTATATAAACTATTATATTTATTTTTTTTATTTAAGAAACCATATAGCATTTTACGATTTACATTTACTGCTTAAAAAAATAATATAAATAAAACAGACACAGTACTAATAAATATGATCGAAGATAACTCGCCTTCACCTGTAGTCAAATTATAAGATGAAATATTAACAAAATAAATTAACAAAAATGATTTAATATATATAGAAACTAATTACGAACCCAAAAGCTTTTATAATGAAATGATTTATTAATTAGTTCTAATTTATGACGGTCAAAAAGTTGCCATAAAAAATTTTCAATACAAAGATTTCTGTTTTAAAGTTTGGGATATATTTAACGACTTTTAAAAAGATAATTATTATATTAATGCTAAAATAATATTATATGATCCTAATTACTCTATTTAATCGGTTAGTAATTATTTATTATATATTAATTAGCCCCCTTAATCAGGAATTTTATAAATTACTCCTTCCATTGGATAAGCTGTCGATACAGAATTTACAATCTCCGCTTTAGATTTTATAGGTAAATATAAATATAAAGATTATACTTAACGTAAAAAATTATATTTTATAAGAAATTATTTAAATTTTTTAGATGATAACTCATAAAAAAAAGAACTAACTTATTAATTTTCCTATTTTGTAAACCCTAAGGATTTTGATATTCAAAAAAAACTAGGCCCAACTTCAACAAATTCCACTGAATAAACATTACAATATTTTAGTAAAAAAAATACAATTTAATCGATACTTCCTAGGCCAAATTCAATTAATAAAGGTAATTATGAGATAGTAATTTTGGTTCAAATTAAAGATAAATATTAGGCAATTACTAACGTGACTAAAACTATAACAATATAATATCCTAATAATCATGATAATTAATTAAGTAATATAAAAAATTAATATGATATTATAATTTAAAATGATTCAGAAATATAAAAATTAAGCAAATGGTAAATAATTAATAAATTATGCGTACTATCAGAGGAATTATTTTAGTCTTATAATGAATTATCAGGATACCTTGAATATAATTCCATACTTGAAAAAGTTTTTAAATAATTAGTAAAACTAAAATAATAATTACAACATAAAGGCCATATATCATAAGCTACAAAATAACTGTTTAAATTAATTAAATTAATGAACAAACAGAAATTATATAATAAATATGATTTAGACTTTATTTTATAAGAATTAAGTAATAGCATTTCAGTTTAAGAAAATTCTTTATAAAATTTTATATAAATGAATACATTAAATAGATATGATCCACTAATAAATGAAAAAAAAGCTGAAAATATAAATATTATATCTAATTACTTGTTTTAAATAGATATAATCCTTGAAAGTATGATATTATAAGAAAAATTTATAAAATAAAATGTCATTATAACTTTGATACACAAAATTTCCCATATTTATGATAATTATATAATGCCAAATTCAATTTCAATTAATTATGTAGGTGAATTAATATAATACTAATTTGTTAGATTAAACTTTTACTAAATGTAAGTATCTGATATTTTTTACTATAATGATGACATTTAAAATTAAAATAATGATGATAATAATAGAAGAATACTTTTCGAAAATTAAGATAATTCTACTAATTTTAATAAAATCTATGGCGTATAATTTAACAAATTTTCCTAAAATTTCATTTATAATGAAGATTTTCCTTATAATGACTAAAATAATCAAGTACAATAATATTATATATTTTAATAAAATGAGGAAAACTATTCAATAAATTTAAATAATATGACACTTTATACGTTTTTTAATTACCCAAAAAGTGACAAAACCGTATGTTTATAAAATGAAAATGGTAAAAGTTGGGATAATAAAAGTAAAAGAAATATTTATAAAATTATTACTAAATTATTATTTATAAAACTCTAAATATTATTATTATTTATATAAATTTACAACAAAATTATAAATTTAATTTATATATCATAATTTTTATTTTAGATTGTTAAACAATATCGGAATAAAATGGAAATACTTATTGCCAATGTTAATCAAAGGGATTTATAGCCGTTTTCGAAGATATAGATAATATATTTTTAGATTCTGTTGATTTAATAGGCGACTCTTTGAATGATGAAAGTTTATAGTAATATATATAAATTTAATAATATAAATTTTATGTTTATTATAATAATTAATCAAATTAATTTTAATAATGTGCTATAGATCAATGAGTGGATTTGAGTATTATAAGTGTATATTAATATATTTGGTGGTTTTTATATTAGGCTTATAAATATTGCTATAAAAAATAGGGTATAAAAAAGATAAAAGTGAGAAAATGGAGAAATTACAAATTTAACATAATTAATAAAAATGTGATTAAAATTTTCATATTTAAGAAAAAGCTTCTGATTCTTTTGATTGTGAAAAATAAGAAAAAAATTAAGGTTAAAATATTATTTAAAAGTTGGCTTAAAAAAGATCTTAAGTTATACCTTTACACCTTTTAGATAGTTTTTCAGATTTTAATTAAATAGAGAAAGGTATACATTTTTATAATTAGTTTTTTTTTATTAATTAAATTTGAAATAAATAAGATAATCAACTAACCCCTTTTGAAACTGAAAAGAACATATAGTAAACTGTATTACTTAAAAGAAATAGAAATTTAAAAATATCAAATTTTCCTAAATGCAACAAAAATAATTTTGATTTAAATTCAAGTGCGGATAAAAATATATAAAATAGTTATTAAAATGAAGATAAATAAGAATAAAATAATTCAGCGGAATTTAAGGATCAAAAATTCAGATATTCAGACGAAAAATAAGATTCTATTATTGATTTCAATAATAACCTCAGCCAAACACCAAAATCTTTAAATCATCCAAATAAAACTAAAAATTTAAAATAGATTAATAAAACTTAATTTTTTACTTAAACTATTGATGATTTTTCTAGTTTTCCCAAAGATCTCAATAATAAAATGCCAGAAATTTTGAATTTATTTTCTTTTTATACTAATAAAAAACAAATTTAAGCTAATCCTAGTCAAAACAACCTTTAAGATTTTTAAAATGAAGAAATTCATAGTTTCTAGGAAAACACGAAACATGAAATAACTACCAATAATAGGTTAGACAAAACATCTTAATTTTTGTAAAGTTGTAAAAAAAATGAAACAAAAAAAAGCTAATCCAATGAGTCTAAAATTTTAAATTAACTAGAAAAATAATAAATAAAAAAAATAATGAAATAAAAATAAGACATATATTCCACTTTTATACTTTTTCACCAATTTTTGTCCATTCAACTCATATATATGCCAAAATTTTCCAGAAACGTTAGATATATGATTTATTTCCTTAAATAATATTAAGCAATAGCTTTTATTTAGTATTTTGCAAATTAAAATTATTCTGATTTGTAAGCCTTAGTTTTTAGTATTATAACCATTCTTTTTACTGGATTTCCATAGTTTATTTTAAAAAAACTTTTTAAGAAAAAAAATAAAATTATAAAATTCATATCTTATTTACTATTTTGTGTTATTTTTGTAAGCTCCTTTTGGCTAATTCTTGTAGCTGCCCCAAAGTACGGTGTAAGTACAGCAAACAGGTAAAAAAAAAAATATAAATTATAAAATAAATAAAAAAGATTTTAAAATAATAAGCTAAATTTATATTTTATATTTCATATTTAAAATATTTTA
This sequence comes from Pseudocohnilembus persalinus, assembly GCA_001447515.1. Taxonomy (NCBI): domain Eukaryota; phylum Ciliophora; class Oligohymenophorea; order Philasterida; family Pseudocohnilembidae; genus Pseudocohnilembus; species Pseudocohnilembus persalinus. The sequence goes on from LDAU01000044.1 coordinate 610,321, forward strand.
ATAAAATTAAATGTAATTAAATATTCTAATTTAATAATAGATAAAGTATTTCCTATTTGAGTGGATTTCTATTTGATTTTACTATTACCTAAGCTTTAAATGCATACTTAAAATAAAAACTAATCAAAAAATTTGGCTTAAAAAATAGAATAATTAGATTTTTTATACCAAAATAAGTCAGGTTATATTATAAAGAATAAATATAATTAAATTAATAAAAATGAATAAATATAATATGAATTTATATTAAAATATATATTATGCATGTGGTATTAATTCATTCAAAGTTATTGAATATAACAATTTATTGTTCGTTTTTTAAATTTTAATGTTTAATTTTTTTTAAAATATATAAACACTGCAAAATTTAAAAATTTCATGAGACTAAATTAAAATTATACCAATAAATTGTTTTTAATTTAAATTTCAATTGGTTGTTATAATTATTATTAATATATAAAATTATATAAAAATGAAAATTTTTTATATAGTAAGAAAAATAAAAAAATTTATAAAAACTAATGTAATCTTAAATTTTAGCAATCAATAATTAATATTTCTAAATAATATAGGTCATAATTTATAATTTTTTATTATTTAGTTTTATTAACTATGTCCTTCCAAAACATATTTAAATATAATTAGATATATTATAAATTCCATTAAAATATCTACATTATTTATTCGTCATGATATATGATATTGGTATTTAATTACTTTTTGAATTTTCTAAATACCATTAGCAAATTTCTATATAAAAAAATAAAAAAAAATAAAAATAAATAAATAAAAAATTAAATAAGAGCATGGATCAATCCCAATATAAAACTAATATAAAAACACTTATATTAGTAATTATATTTTTTATACCTATATTTGCAATAAATATAGAGTCTTCTAATTCTTGGAAAAATATCAGAAGCTAAAATATTTATAGTGGTTCAAAATAAACTGGCCAATATTTAAATGGATAACAAGATTCTTTCCTTAAATTGAGTGATGATTTAAATCTTTTCTCATTTTACACAATAGATAATATATATTCAGGATATCATTTGAATTTTAGAACAAATTCTCCATCTGGTAAATAAATTTAAAATAAAAATATACTGTTTTAAAATTATTTCCTTATACTTGTTTTCAATTTTTTGTTTCATATTTTTTTATCTTAAATTAATAAAATTGATTCTAAAGTATACATTTCAATATATTTATATGTTTTTTAATCTAAATTTATTAAATTACAGACAAAACAAAATATAATATTAATCAAAATAAAATACTGAATAATTTTTTCATAAAAAGAAAAAATAAATATGTATACAATTAAAAAAATCAAATTTAAAAAATAGGTATTTAGTAAGATTTTTTATAATTATATTCCATGGAGAAAATGTATGATTTAGATTTTACTATAAACGATGCAACTTAAGAGTTTTCATATTTAGTTTCTTACGAGGATAAAGGATACTTACTTTATGGGTTTTTAGACTTTTAATTACAATCAACTATTAGAGTTGGACATAAAATAGAGGTAAATAAAATAAATTAATAATTTCTTACTATCTCAAAAAAATCAAGATAAAAAAAAAAAAAAGCTAGCAAATTTAATCCCAAGTTAAAAAGGAAAAAAAAAAACTAAGAATAAAAAACCAAATAAAAAAATTTGTTGATGAAAAATTTAAAGAAATAAAATAATTTTTATTTTTTTCAATAATATTTATTAAATATGATGTAATTCTCTTAAACTTTTTAATTTTTAATTTTAACCACAGATCACAGATAGTACGCAACTTATTTTTAACCCTTAAATTAAATGTGGAGGGAATTTTTTATATATTACTTATTCTATATTTGACTAAAGTTTAGAATAATACTCAATAGAATTAAAAATAATTGATATAAATATAGACACATAATAGTTTATTCATGAATATGTTTTGTATGTTGATTCTTCTGTATTTTATATTAAGGCTAGTTAATTCTATTCATTGTAGGCTTATAATGATAAATCAGCTTTAATTTTAGCTTTGGATATAGAAAATAGTGAATATTACAAATTTAAGATAAACTCGTCAGGTAAATTAAAAATAAAATTAATAATTAAAATTTTAATTAATTGAAAATTGTGAAACAAAAATTAATTTGTATATATTATTATGAGTGAGTATATTATTGAATTTAATACAATTATAAATTAAATATCACAAATTATCATAATTTAAGAAGCAAAAATATATTAAAGTAGTTAATTTCTAAATAATTAAAAAAGTTACTATTTTCAACCTTTTAAATAATATAAAATTTTACTAGGTATAATAGAAAACGTTAAATAAGAAATTTACTAATAATACAACATCCCTACAAACGACTACGATTTAAATAGAAACCACATCTCAAAGTCATTTAAACTTCTAAATACCGAATTTTCAACCACAATTTTCGTAAAAAATTCCTACACAATAACAATTATGACTTACAATAAAAGCGGTTAATTTGGCTGTAAACAAGACCATTAATTTAATTAAAACCAATATAATTTTTTAAATTTATAATATGGACTTATAAGTAATGATTATATGTGGATATATGTGGATGAATATAATCAGAGTAATAATGGTGCATATATATTATTATTAGACCCTAAATCTTGTAATTTTTATGATTTGTAATGGAATGGAAAAGGAGGCTTTTAATTGCTATCGAAAGGTTTGGTTTTTACAGCTTTGGGAGACAGTGATTCTATTTTTTTAAATAATTTAGAATATTAAATTGGCACTACTTCCTATTAATAATAATTATATTAAATACAAATTTCTGAAACATTTTTTGGTAATGATATATATATTTTTAATTATTTTGATAAGTTTGTTTTCAACTTTTTTATATAGATTTTGGAACAAATGGACCATATTAAAATTCTGTGAGTAACTAATGTATTGGCGATTAAAATAAAGTATATTCAAGACTATTAAATGATGATTGTTCTTGTCCTTCTGGCTACTAAAGTGTATATCCTACAAGCGATAATTGTTAAGGTAAATTAATTTTATAAAAGGATAAAATATATTTATTTTTTAATTTTTTGATATTGTTTATATAATTAAGTTGAATAAAATTATTTTTAAGATTAAGAATAGGAAGAATATATTCCATAAATAACCTTAACTAATAATATTTATTATATAAAACCAAACAGGTATTACGACCTAGAAATTATAATGAAAAGTTAAAAATAATTACAATCATAGAATAATTATTTAATATAATATCCTGAAATTTCCTTTTAAATATTTAAAATAGATTAAAATCAAAATTAATTATAAAAAGTGCAATAAGGTAAAATAGATGCAGATTAAGAAGGTTTAGTTTATTTTTTAATAGAACCTTATTAGTATGCTTTTAATCAAGTGCATTATTTTAGTATTGAAGCATAGTTTTAAATAAATAATTAAAATATAAAAAAAAGTGAAAATTTTTAAATAATTGTAGAATAACTAGATTTTTTAGTTTATATAATTGGTGGAGAGCAATAGTCATAAACACATAACTAATAAATTAACTTATAAGTAAATTAAGAGTTTATACTTATTTATTAAAACATATTTAATTTTATTATTTTAGCCTTTTATAATTAAGTTCATTATTATAAACCATCTTTTTATATTTAATAGGGGTATTATAAAGACCTAAATTTGGAAATTGAATATTAAATGGATGATTTCTCGTTCAGCTGGAATTGCTAAGATTTATAAACCAATAATTATTGTAAAAATAAAAATTAAAAACAAATATAATTAGAACCAAAAGATAGTCTCACATTTTAACCTGGAGAATTTGTAATCTTATATTTTTTTATTATTTAATAAAAAACTAATAAATAATTTATAATAATTTATAATTTTTTTTAATAATTCATTTTAAAGGCACCATATTAAGTTCTTAAATTTACATTTACAGTTTCTAAAAATGGCGTAGAACAAAATGCCTAATCAATTATACACATAATTGAAAACAACTAACCTGATATGAAAATCACACTTTAAGATAACATTATGTAGTCTTAAATAAATAGTAATGATTTTTTATACTTCCAAACTGATTATGGATAAGATAGCAGTGAAGAAATAATTTAATAATTAGTTTTAATTTATGAACAAAATGAAGTAGTTGTCAAAAATTATGAATTTAATGACTTTAAATTTAAAATTTGGGACCTTTTTTCGGATTTTACAGACTAAAATAATGAAATATCAGCAAAATTTATTATTTATAATACAAAGTTTTCTATTTATTCATCTTAAACATACAAATTATTTATTAACATGCCCCCATATGATGGAAAAATATAAATATATCCTACTTTTGGAACTTCAATAAAAACAGAATTTAAGATATCAGCTTTAGATTTCATTAGTAATTTGATTTTTGATTTAAATAAATAATAATTTTATATATAAATATCAATAGATAAGTAATTATTTTTAAATTTAAGGTGACAATTGTGATTCTAAGTATTTTTAATATTAATTTTCATATTTTTTGAGCTCAGAAGATTAATACTTAGAAAATAAACTAGGATCGACTTATAGCAAGTCCAATTAACAAATCATATAAGGTTTTAGCAACTAAAATGAAATAACAACTATTTTACCAAGATCCAAATCCAGTAACAATACAAATTAATAACTGGTTATTTTAGTCGAAATAAAAGATTTTAATTAAGCTATTTCCAATTATACCTAAACTGTAAATATAAAATATCCTTCGAATTAATATGAATAGCTTTAAAATATAGAAGATAAATTTAATTAATTAATAGAAAATAATGAGGAAATATAATAATTAACAAAATGGCAAAGAGTTAATATTTTATGTATTTTGGCTGAAGAATTAGAATAATCGTATGATCAATTACATACTTATGAATAATATAAATCTTTATTAATAAAAATATACAATCTCATTCATGAATAATAATAGACTCTTTAATATACAGTTCATATGTAATAAGCTTAAAAATCTTCAAATAAACTGATAAAAATAATTAACTAATAAAAATTACATAAAAACTTAGATTTATAAATATTAGTATAAGATATCTAAAATGTAGTTTAAAGTTAAATAAATTTAGCCAAAAATTTAAATTCAACATAATTAATTAACAAATATGACCCGTAACTAAGTCTAAATATGACTGTTAATTATAAATAGCTGACTGTAGTAATTTCTACATTGGATATAGTTATTTAGACAATTTTAAATCAAAAAAATTATTCCTAATCCTTAAAAATTATATAAATTATATAATAATTATCTGAAACTTTTTTTTATTATTTGTGTCCAAACCAAGAAAAGCTATATTTTGTAGGAGATCACTATGAATTAAATTTATAAAAATTAACCTAATAAAAAATTTAAATGTCTGAAATTTTTTATACTAATTCAAATTCTAATAATAATAAAAGAATTTTAAATAATGAAAATGATTTTTAATATGATGAAGAAGATAATAAAAATATTTTATATAAAAGCAACCGAACCCAGAACCTATATAATTTATAATTTACAAAATTTGTCAATAACTTTTTAATTACTGAATAAAATCCATACCCATAATAATAAAATGAAGTTTAAAGCTATACAATAACTTTATCAGACGATATAAATAATAATCATTTAAATTTAAATAATCATACCTAATATAACTTTTAAAATATATTTAAAACAGATAAAACAGTCTGCGTTTTGACTGAAACTGGGGAAAAATGGAATTAAGAAGGTAAACTTTTAACTATTAATTTATTCTTAATTAAATATTTATAAAATCATTATAATAAATGTAAAAAAAAATTAATATTTTAAATTTTAGACTGTACCACTTTAGAATAAAGTGATGGTAGCATTTTGTGTTAATGTACATCAAAAGGACTTATAGTTGTGTTTGAAGATATTGATGATATATTTTTAGACTCTATTAACTAAATATAAGACTCATTTTAAATAGAATCGTTAGAGTAAAATAATTTATTTATCATTTCTATATTAAAATTTTTTATATAATAATTTTTATTTAAATTTAGAAAAATAATGAACACCAAATACTATTAATATGCCTTCATTTATTTATTGATTGGATTAATTATTCTTGAAATTATACTTCAAAAAAAAGGATTTGTCAAAGATAAATAAGATAAAATTGGTTATTTAAAGAAAAAACAATAACAATAATTGGATAAATAAATTAAAGATTCGGATGACTAAAGTAGCAATGAAATAGATCATAATGATTTATCTTCTATATCAGAAAAATATACACACAAATTTTAAAAAAAGCTTAAGCCTTAAAAAATATATCCATCGTGTTCTATAGCTATAGCATCAGATTTTTAATCTTAAACTAAGTGTAAAAATAAAATTTTAAGATTAATTTATGAAATTATATATAAATTTTCTAAATTTAAAAAAAGGTGAAACTTCCAATGAAATTGATGATTAAGAATAAATAAATTTGCACTCTGACATAATTAAAAATAACAATAATAATTCTTTTAAAAATAGTGTTAAGCAAATACCTAACAGCTTTGATAAATTAAGATATCATTAAAAAAAAAAAAGATAAAGTCATTTTGTCAATTCCAATAAACAAAAACTAAAAAATAAATAATTTAAAATTTCAAGTATATAAAATCCACCATCTGATGAAACTATCGATGAAAATTATTCTAATAAATAAGATTAATCATTTGGTAATTAAAATGACCCTCAACAATTAAATATTTAGCCCCAGACCGACCTTAACGAAATTTAATAACAACAATAATAATATTAAAAATAATAAATACTTGAAACCAATGAATTAAACGATGATAAACAAGAATAATAATTTAATAATTATATAAAAGATTAAGAAAATTCAGGGCCTTCAAGCTTCCCTTCTTTCCCTAAAAAATAAAAAACTCAAAAAAATTCAGACATAACTAAAACAACAACAACCTCTTCTGAATAACTAGATACTCACAGCTTTCAATTTTCCAGAAATATTTTGAAAAATGAAACATTTATAGACTAACAATCTTCTTTTACTTTGTTTGATCGGGAAACCAGTTTTTAAAAAAAAAATAATTAAAATAAAGATAAAAATAATTAAAAATTATAAATTAAATAAATAATAAAGAAAAACTCTGATTTTTATTCCAATTTTGCACTTTTTCACCAATTTATATCTATATAACTTGTTTTTATGCCCAAATGCTCGCGAACAGTTAGGTATATGATTTATTTCCTTAAATAATATTAAGCTCTTTCTATGATGTTATTTTTTGGATAAAGTAATTACACAGAATTATAAAGCTTTATTTAAAGTATAATAATCCTATTTCTTACCAGTTTTCCTTAGTTTATACTAAAAAAAATATTAAAAAAAAAAAAAAAGCTATTAAAGTATTAGCTTTTCTTATTTTTATTACTGTATTTGTCAGCTCCTTTTGGCTTATATTTGTAGGAGCCGCTGAATAAGGGGTCACTATTTCTAATAAGTAAATAATTTATTTTATTTTTACTTTATCTAAAATATATAAATTTATATTTATTATTGTAATTAATAATCGACATTAATTATTTATTAAATTATCATTATTTTTATTTAATTAGGCAAACAATTTATTACTTCACTGGATTTCTTTTTGATTTTAGTATCACATAAGCTATAAATGGATATATAAAACAATAATTATTAAAAAAATTTGGAATCAAAAATAAATTTATAAAGTTCTTTATACCTAAATAGGTCAGATAATATTACAGAGATTAAAATGAATGATATAATAATATATTAACAATTTAGGATAAATAAATTGCCCTGTTTATAAAAATTATATTATAATTAATAAGTAATTATAAAAATATATGAAAAACGATTTAAATTTTTTAACTATCCATTTTTTTTATTTTAATTCATAAAAATTGATTTTGAAAATATAAAAAATTATAAACTGTATTTAATTTATGTTATTATAATGTTCATTTTTAAGCTAAATATAAAAAAAAAATTGTTAATATTAAAATATAGTTTTTAGGAACTAATTTTTTGAAAACTTGTTGTTAATTGATAATTCAGCTTAATATATTTAATGTTGAAATTTAAAATATATTATTATAAATGAGTTTTTAGTACATTTATATAATTTTATTTATTTAATTAGTCTCGTTTGATAATTCGACTAAAAATATAAAATTATAAACAATAATTAACCCCTTGATTTCTAAATTAGGGTAGATTTTTGTTAAAAGGGATGGAGACACCAAAATAGGTAGAAACCATTATCAACCCTAAACAATACAAATTAGCTGGTATATAATGACATTGGTATAAAATTATTTTTTTATGGAATTTTGCTACAAAGAAAAAATAAATAAATCATAAAATGAAGTATTAAACTAATTATTTGTATAAAAATGTGTCTTTTTATATGCCAAAAATATAAATTTGCTAAATATGTATATGAGCTATTTTGCCAAGTATATATTGTATGGGTTATATTTCATAAATTTATAATATTTTAAGAAAATTTGTCGTACAATATATACTGAATAAACTAATTATACATAAAAATAACTTTTTATATTTATATTGTTTGAATTTTAGATTAATAACTAAAATTATTTTTTTATTTTTTTTTAATTTATTTTAGCATTTTTGTATTAATTATCACTTTCTATGTAGTAGTTTTGTTAATTTTTAAATAATCATAAGATTTTAATTTTGATTATGCTATATTTTATTATAATTTATTCGTAAGATAAGATAATTTTTTTGATATATTTTTTTTATTATTATTTTGATATTTTTATAAAAATATATATTAAATTTTTGTTTTAAAATAAGGTCATCAAACTCAATTATACTTTTATAATATAAACATAAAATTACAAGCCAAATTTTTCTATTTATTATATTCTGGATAAAGAAAAAAAAAAATAAATATTTTTTCCATTTCAAATTAATATTATAAACATTGGTGACGCGCCCTCGGTTTAGGGGGATGGGGTACCCTGGTTTTAGCGTGAAATAATAAGTCCACCTTGGAATATTCCAAGGTGGAAAATAATATTGTTTTAACTAAAATTTTATTAGTAAAATACTAGTATATAATTATATATGCAGAATTTTAATATATAAAACAACGATAAAAATGGTAAAAATGGTAAAAATGGTAAAATGGTAAAAATGGTAAATATAGTTAAAAAATAAAGATAATTATTATTATATAGTGTAAAAATACTTTTACTAAAAATAAATATAAAAATCAAGATAAACTATTATCACATAAAAATTTTAAATTAATTTTTATATATTTATAACCCTTTTGATTTTTTTATATAAATTTTTTTTTAATCAACAAGCGAAAAATTATATAATAACAAAGTAAAATAATAATGGTGTTTATTATTTTTTTGGGTTCGATTAATTATTTTTTTTGGGTTCGATTAATTAATCAATTTGGGTTTGATTACTATAAAAATTTGGTAAAAAAAACAAAAAAATAGTATATAATTATTTCAATTTACCTATAAATTTTGAATTTAATATTATTTATTTTAAAAATTAAAAAAAAAAATTTAAAAATTTTTCTACCCTAAACATTTTTCCGAGGTAGGTACTAAAAATTGGTATTTATGGTTATAAAATACTAGTATCCTAGACCTGGACTCAACAGATTCGTATTTTACAGGGTTAAAAATGGTTTCTACCTATTTTGGTCTAGACCTTATTAATCATAGTTATAATAATTATTTTTTTATTTATTTTTTATATCCCAATTATTTGCAAAGATAAGCTTAATTTTCTTTTTATAAATGTGTTAAAATTATTTATCACTATAATTTATTAAATAAAATTATATAATATTAATATTAATTTATGATATATTATAGTATTTTTAGGATAATTTTAATATATCCATTAATTTGAAAATTTTATAAAATTTCTTTAATAGTTATTTGAAGGTCAGGAATCCAAAAATAATTCATAATTACAAATTTTTTAAACTCTTATTTTTTGATTTTTTTTCCATAAACTTTAAAGTATTACAAATTTTTGATAACCAAAAATTTATATTATTTAATATATATTTACAATAATAATGATAATATAAGTTGTATTAAGAATTTAATAAACTTGAATAAATAATTTTTTATTGATTAATATTATATTCATCAATAACTATTTTAAATATATTAATGCTTTTCGAGATATAGAATTTATTAATGCTTTTTAAAATCATTATAAAAAATTGTAAAAAAATATGATAGATATCGTAACTCTAAATTTTAAATAATTTTTGTAAAAAATTACTTATCAGTATTCATATATTAATTAACATAAAATTAATTTTATTCCATATGTTTATAAAAATATTTAAGAAATATTAAATAAAGCTTATTGATATATCTTATTTATCAGAATATTAGCCCTACAATAATTTATAATAAAAATACTATAAAAAACAAAAAAAAACAAAATAAAAAAAAATAAAAAAAAAAACAAACGTATAAATAAAATATAAATAACAATACGAATAAGAATATAAGTAAAAATAAAAGTAACAATCAACTAAAAAAAAAAAAAATGTTTAACAACAAAATAGTACTATAAATATCATTTTCTTTTTTTATTTTTCTTCTTCTAAAAATTTAAATTTCCTAATAAATAACAATGGAATCATATGATCAATGGTCTTTTGTAAGATAAAAACAAATTTATTAAAGACCATGTATTTCTGATCAAGAAATGAATGCAGGACAAGATAATACATTAAAATTAAACGATGGTAAGTTTTTATCGGCCTTTAGAACTTATTCTTGGAGTTAGGTTTACTATATACAATTCTATATTTTCTAATATAATGGTAAAAAATAATAATTATATATATATAATTATATTGTTATATAAATTGTAGCTCAATTTTTTATTCTAATCATTAATTGTTTAAATTAAAATAACATTATTTTCTATTCTATAGTAAGAATTTTATAAAAATAAAATTAAATTTATTCTGATAATATAAGGTGAATTATATATACCTATATAACTATTCTGCTAAAGAGAATAGAAATTTTTCTAAAGTTTAAATTAAAATTAACTTTTTTTGGGAATAATAAATTTTTAGTTTTTTTTTATTAATAAAATGAACAACAAAATATTTAATTACAATTGAGCGATACATATTTTTCAACTTATATAAATTAATTTAAAAACTCAATATTAAATTAAAAATTTTATCATTTTGATCTAATTAATTTAGAATTAATAATAAAATATTACCGAATAATTAATAAAAATATTAATATAAAAATCAAGAAGCCTATTCGAAAATTTTATTATATTTTAAGTCTAAAAAAAACAAATGTTGTTTCTAAATTAATTTTTATATATTTAAATTTGTAATCTATATAAAAAAAAAAGTAAACCAAACAAATATATTTTTTATTAAAATTAGGAAGTACTTAAGGCTACAAAAAGAAATAAGCAGATTCTTTTGGTGGAATAGATTTTACATTAACAGATGCAAATGAAGAATTTGCCTATATACTTTCTTACTATGATTTAGGTTATCTTGATTTTGGATATTATGATTTTTATTTAAATGAATCACCTAAAGGCTCTAGATAAATATATGTAAATTATAACCATACAAAAATAATTATAAATTATTTTTATAAATTTTATGCCCGAATATTTAAAATAAATATTACTGAAAAATAAATTTATTAATTTGAATTAACAAAAATATTAATAGATAAGCGATCCTACCAATTTAATTTATAATCCTTAAATAAAATAAGGAGGTAACTTGCTTTATATTACATTTTCATTATATGATACAATTTTGGATTTGTATACTATAGAGTTAAAAATAATCGACTCATAATAAGATGCGTTAAATTTTATAATAGAAAATACTTTGTAATTAAATTCCAATAATTTTATATTGAAAGCTAGTTAATTTTATACTCTTTAAGCTTATAATGATAAAACTGCTCTAATATTAGCTTTAGATATTGAAACATAAACTTACTACAAATATTTAACAAGCACCCAAGGTAATACTTATAAACCAAATATTTTATATACTTAATTTATATTTCTAAACAATTTTTTGTTGTTTCTTATAATTATAATATAGGCATAATTCAACCACCAATTTCAGAAAATTACAATTAATTTACGATTTCTCCATATGATTATGATTAAAGCAGAAACCATAGAATTAAATCAGTAAAACTTCTAAATACCTAACTTTCTACAAGTATTTTTATAAAAAATTACAAAACAATAACAATTATGACCTATAATCAGTAAGGGGAATTTATTTGTATTTAAGATCATTAATATGCAAATAATTAGTATAATTTCTTTAACTCAAATTATGGATTAATTAATAATGATTATATATGGGTATAAGTGGGCAAATTTTCTTCTGCCAATGAAGAGGCTGTAATTTTATTATATAATCCAAAAAGTTGCTAATTTTACAATTCAGAATGGAGTGGTGCTTTATCAAATGGTTATTAATTATAATTTTTTTCGCAAACTTATGCTCAATTTGGTGATTCTAACGCTATTTTTTTAAACACTTTATTTGAAAATGATAGTTATGGAAATTGTATCATCGAAATTATACAAACCAAAATTACCCCAAATTCCCAAAGTATACCAATTTGATAAATAATATAATAATATATTTTATTTTTAATAAACTATAATTTTTAAAAGTTATTCATTTTTTTATTTAATAAATTAGCTTTAGAAATGTGTGGCCCCTTCGAAATTGAAAATTTTAACTGTGATTGTATTGGAGATATATAATAATCATATTCAAGGCTAAAGAGTAATGACTGTTAATGTCCTACTAATTATTATAGTTAATATCCAATAGATGATAATTGCTAAAGTAAAAAAATTTTCTTAATAATAATAAATATCTAATTTATAAAACAGTTATTTATTAATTTAACAAATATTAAAAGGGTATACATTGTAAAAATTTTAAATGATAATTATAAATTAAATATATAAAAATATTCACCACCTTTAATAATAAGTTTATTAGCTAATTTATTATAAATAAAAAATTTGGTGAATAGTTTACTGGTATTTTAAATTAACTATTTTTTTAGGTTGAATATAAATCACCAAATTAAATTGGAAATATATTCAATAAGGAAATATAATTATTATATTAATAAATCTGATAAATATTACGCTTTTTATTATTTCAATTAAATAGCTAAATTTCATGATTAAATTTATTAATGATTTATTTTTCGACTAAAGGAATATTTTTTAATTAAATTAAAAAAATTTATTATACTTTAACTATCTTAACTATCTGTTTAGTTGTTAGAAATAAGAATTAATACATTAGAAATCATATAATTTATATTAATTTAGGAATAATTTTGCTTTTATTTAAAATTTATCATACAATTTGAAATTTTCAATTAAATTATAAAATTATAATTTTAAATTTTTATCTAAATATTGTTCCAATTTGTACTGAATGAATTGTATATAACTTATAAAAAATTTATAATATTTTTTATAAATACAGGTGTTATAGATGATAGTGGTGATGATGGAGAAGAAGAAGAAGAAGAAGAGGATAATGATATTGATGATGATATTGATAGCGATGGTGAATACATATCTCCTCAATGTTTTTATATAGATTATTAAATTCAACAAATTGATATAGAATTAGTAAAGTTAAGCTTAGATGGACTAGTAGTTTTACCAGATTATACAGAATCATTATAAAAATTTAACAATGAACTTTGTTAATTTATTTTTGAATAATAGTAATTAATTAAATTCGGAAATAGTCCTAGTTGCTATTTTTAATAAAACTCCGCCTTACAAAAAACATACATTTTTATTTAATTTAATGATTACACAGTCACTTATGATTCAGCAGATACAGTTACTTTAAAATCAGAAATATTTGCTTATAATAACTGTGGAATTACTAATTATATAAAAGACTATATTAATATAGATGTTTTAACAACTTAAGAGGAATAGTTTAAATCTACTTAAATTTTAATAAATTAAAGCTAAGTATTTAAATAATAAGATAATATAGATATTTAAATTTTTAAAATAATAAATGACGGGTATAAAGATTTAAATTATATAAGCTGGTAAATTATAAACGTTAATCCTTCTATATCTTAATAAAATTTAGATGATTTAAATACGGAACTTTTAGATAATTATTAAAATAAAAAGTATTTTCATTTAGACTAAGGTTCCCTACAATAAGATAAAATTTACACATTCAATATAAACTATACAAATTATCTAAATTAGCAAGTAATTAAAATAAATTTTTTATATCAAATTTAAAACTAAAAATAAATAAATTTAATCCAAAACTTTATTTAAATATAAAAATTAATAAATAATTTTTAGTTTACCTAACAATTTACTGTATAAATAAACTCACAATAACCTTAAGTACAATTATAAAGTACTAAATTTTTTATAAAACCCAATCTTTATTATGATTTAGAAATTATGCTATTCAATAAATAATACAGTTCTTCCATTAATTATTAACTATAATACCCACAATTTTCCTATAATATTTCTTATATAAATTAAAAAAATAACACCAACAATAATATTAATAATAGTAGTTTATATTTAGTATAAACAGGAGAACTAGAAGAAAACAATGAGGGACTTGTATATTTTAATATACAGCCTTATTAATATGAAGCTAATAAAGATCATTATTTTTAAATTTAAGCTTAATTTTTTGTAAATTAAACGATTTTTACAAGCTATGCTTTTTTAAAAGTAGTTGTTGATAGTTTAAAATATATAGTCTATATTTTAGGAGGATCATAAATGAGATCTTTTAAATAAGATTTAAAAATACATGTAAAATTTTAAAAAATATTATTATATTTTTTGTGTTTAATATAAATTTATGAATATTATTATTAATTTTTTAATAAAGGGGTATTATAAAGATCCTAATATTTAAGATAAAAACTTATAGTAAGAAGATTTTACCTTATCTTGGAAATGCATTGATACTAGCACTTAAGCATCCTGTAAAGATAAAAATTAAAATGATGTAATTGGTTCCTAAAAAAATAATGGATCTTTATTTTATAGCGCTAATGATTTTGTACTTATTATTTTTTAATAAAAATAATCTAATGAATTTAAAATAAAACTATATATATTTATTTAAATTAATTTTTATTAATATTTAATAGGAACCATTTTCAATTTTTTAATTTTTTTTCACCGCTGAAAAATATGGGGTCACCAAAACTCACAATGTTGTATACACTTTTATATAAGATGAACTACCCGAATTAAATGTAACTGTACCAGACGAACATTTATGCAATTCAATTAATAAAAATGATTTTCTTTATTTATAAACAAACTATGAATCAAATGATTCAAATGATGTTATTTACCAATTACTTTTGGTTTACAACGACGAAAAAGTAGCAATTAAAAATTTTGATTATAAAAACTTTAAATTTAGAATCTGGGATTTGTTCAATAATTTTGAAAATTAAAACTATGAAATACTTGCGAAAGTTATTGTTTATGATACATAATATTCTTTTTATTAATCATTTTCATACATTATAGATATTAATTAACCCCCCGTAAATGGAACGATTTCAATTTACCCAAGTTTTGGAATTTCAATAGAAACTTAATTCACAATTTCAGCATTAAATTTTGTAGGTAAGAATAGACATTAATTTATTTTTTTATTATCAATTTTATTTTTTAAGAATTAAAAAACATTTTTTTTTTTATTTAAAGATGAAAATACAAATGAATCAAATTTAATGTATTAGTTTTCTTATTTTTTGAGCTATGAAGATTATGAGTTAGATTGTAAAATTGGTTCTAAATAGACAAACTCAACTTTATAAATTCTATAAGGTTTTAGCAAAAAAAATCAAATATCCACCATTTTGCCGAGATTTAATTCTACAAATAATTAAAATTAAACTCTAGTTATATTTGTAGAAATAAGGGATTTTAATTATGCTATATCAAATATAACTTCTGAAATAAAAATATCATACGATGTTGATGAATATGAATAATTTAATAAAATACTTTATCAATTTGAAAATTTAGTTTAAAATGGTCCAGATATATAAATATTAACTTAGTGGTAATAAACAAATATTTTATGTGTTTTAGTTGAAGAATTAAGTTAAGCATATATATACGTTAAAAGCAATGAGTAACTCTGCAATTTAGTGCCAAAAATTTATTAAACATTATTATAATAAAGATAAAAACTTTAATATGAATAACATGTCTAGTAAGTTGATAGATCAATTACTAAATTAATTTAAATAATGAATAAATAACAAAAATGTTAATAAAATACTTTAATAAATCAAATAATAAATCAAAACCAACAAAAAAATTAAAAATAATTATAAATACTAGAAAAACTTTCAGCTAATAATTTATTAAATCAGTACGACCCTTTATTAAGTTTTAATAAAACTCAATAATTAAAATCTACGTCATTAGGACTTTTACAAATGGATAATTTAATAAATACTCTTATTTAATAACAAGATTATGATAGCTACAAAGAAATAATTTAAATAATAAATGATATTTCTAAAATATATAACTATTTTATGCTTCCAAATCAGGACCAAACAGATTTTTAAGGTTAATAAATTAGATTAAACCAAAAATAATAAACAGCTTCTATATTAAAATTAGATAATAATCTAATAGATTACAGAAACAACAATTTAGACTAAAATTCTTCATAAATTTACAATATTTAAGAAACAAAATATTAATAAAATTATATCATATCTGAAAATTATCCTTATCCTTAATAATAAAATGAAGTTTAAAATTATCGTATACATATATAATAAGATCCAGATTAGATTTTAAACTTAAATAATTAAACAACTTATAATTTTAATAACCATGAATCTACAGATGTAACTGTATGCGCAAGCTCAGATGATGGAAATTTCTGGTCTACTGATTGTAAATTTATATAAATTTTTAATAATTATCCATTTTTTTAATTATTTTTATATAAAATATACATTCTTCTTCATATATTCTTTAGAGTTATAAGATTATTAATAAACACTTTTAAATATATTTAATATAATAAAATAATTTATATATTTTTTTGAAAAGAATGCCAAACTGTAAATAACTCTGATGGAACAACCAAATGTCTTTGTGATTCAACAGGTTTTATAACTGTTTTTGAAGATTTTGAAAAAATATTTTCCGATTCCGTAGAAAATATTGGCAAAACATTTACTAAAGATTCGATAAAGTATTAATTTATCTATATTTTCAAAATTATAAACAATTTAATAATTCTTGTTTTTTTATAAAAATAGTAATTTTGAAGATTTTGCTTTTTATAAATGTATCTTCGTTTACCTTATTAGTTTTATTGGTATCCTACAATTTTTTGATTAAAGATAAGGATATAAAAGAGACAAAATAGATAAAAATAACTTGCAAATAAAAAATAGTTTTCAATAATAAAACCTAATAGATTAAGATGATAAAGCTAATCTGGCAAGTGTATAAAATAAGCATTTGAAAGAAAAAAATTGTGAAAAAGCCAAATTATCGCATTAAATATTTTAAGAAAACAACTGGGAAACTTAAGATTTGGGTAAATAAAAATTATATATTTATTTTATTTAATATTTAATATTTAAATTAATGATTATTAAGTAATTAAATTATCTTTAGAATCAACAAATTCAATTATAAATGTATAAAAAAATGAAAAATTCTCCTCTGTTTAAAAACTCAGAAAAAAATAGACAAAATCTTTAAGTAATTATCATTTCCGATAAAATGCGTTAAAAAAATAATTAAAAAATCTAGCAGATAAAAAAAATAAATTTAATCTTTCCAATAATGACAATAATTAAAACAAAGAAAGCGATAAATGCAATTTTAGTTTCACCATTAGCACTTAAGAAAATCCTAAAGTCAACAATTTTCTTAATGAAACGCAAAATAGGTTCCCAAATATGTTAAATTATACTTCAAAAAACACAGTTGATGACCTCGCCCTAGAAATTTCATCAGTAAAAGATATTTCTAATAATCGAGATAACAGCTAATTTAATTTCAAAAAAAGCTATTAAAATGATATAGATACTTCTTCAACATAAAACTTAGAAAATGACAAATTTAATTTTAAAAATTAATAAAGTAAAAACAATCCAAGCGATAATAGTAGTGAACAAGATGAGCCTGTAAGTTACCAAAAAAATAAATAAAACACTTCATCTATCAGTGACATAAATAGCAGATAAAACGAATAAGAAAATTAAAATAATTAGGAATAGTACTCCATTATAGATTTACAAAGTGACACTTTAAGAGAAAAATAAAAATCGTAAGAACATACTTAAAACGAAAAAAAACCCAAAAATTAATTTAATAAACTCGATTATTATTATATATTTTTAATATTCCATCAATATTTATCCATTCAGTTAATATATATGAAAAAGAGTACAAGAACGATTAGATATATAATCTACTTTTTAAAATAATATCAATCTTTGTCAATGATATTGTTTTTTACTGATGATAATTATAACCTGCTTTAAACTGTGGCATTTAGTATTATAATATTACTTTTCACTAGTTTTCCTAAATTTATATTAAGAAAAATAATTAAATGTAGATATAAAATTCTTAATATTATTGGCATATTTTTAACAATTATCCTGTTTTTATTTTCTTTTTGGTTAATGTTTTCAGGAGCCTCCAAAAATGGAATAGCTAATACTAATTAGTAAATAAATAAATATATAATTAATTTTAAAAAGTCTTTTCTATAAAAATAAATATAAAAATCTTAAATAAAATATAAATTTATATAATTTTATAAAAAATCATAGGTAAACGCTCTCTTATGTTACCGCATTTTTATTTGATTTTATGGTTACATAAGCTATATTTGGATTCTTTAAATATAGATTAATTAAAAGATTTGGGATTAAAAATAAGTTCATTAGATTCCTAATTCCTAAGTAAGTTAGATAATTTTATTCAGACTTAGAAATATAGTAAAATTGAAGATAAAAGATTTATAAAAATAAAATATAAATTAATATATATATATAAATGTATAAAAATGAGAAAAATATAATTAATAATATATACTTTAGTAAGTAAGAAAATATAAAACAAAGATTAAGTTTTTTAAAATTTTAAATTCCTAATATATATATATATCTAATAATTTCGATCTTTTTATAATAATTTTTTAATGTCATCCTCTAATTCCAAAGGAGTTACATCAGGGTCATAATAATTTTAAACATATCCCTACCAAAAATTTTCCAAAATTCCATCTTATATCCTATTTTTACAAAAATAAAAAAATTCGTATACAGTTGTTTTCCGAAATCTGAATTTTAGATTTATTTTCCCATTTTAGAGATTTTAAATATTGTCTCTAATTTAAATTTAATTATAAAAATTGATTTGTTGTTTTTTCTCAATAATTATTTCTTCATGTAAAATAAATGAAATTGATTTTCAGAATGCCTCTGAAAATTAATTATATAAAAAAACACATTATATGGGACAATAAATAAAAATTATAGGCAAGAGCTCTATTTTTTTTTTTTTTCAGAATTCGGAAAATTACGGTATTATATATATTTATTTATTTTTTAATAATCTTATTTAAAAATTATCTTTTATATGTATGAAAATTAATTTACCTCACACTTTCCTTTTTATTCGTTCCATAATCTGCTATTCTGTTTTAAAAAAGTATAAATATCATGACAGTCATCCCCATTAACTTTTAATTTTTCAAACATTGGATATTTTATTTTAGCTCCAGTTTTTTTTCTGACTACATGTTAAATTTCATCTAAAGTGAAATTTTACAATAATTGTAAATAATTAATAAAAAATAAAAAATATTTAATCTTATTTATTTTATACGGTTTGGATAAGGTTCTTAAGAAGAAAATTAATTACAGGGAAATGCAAAAATTTCTAAACCTTTATCTCTTCAAATAAAAATAATTAAGAATTGTATTGATATATAAATTTTGTTTTTTACCCATATTTATAATAAATTTAGTCCATTTGTTCATAATTTTTAGGTGTTTTATCTAAAATAATATAAATCATTATATATAAAGGATAAAAGAATAATAGAATAATAAAAATAAATTTTATATCCTATTTTAATTTTAAAATATTTTTTTCTTATATCTAAATATTTTCAATATTTTAAAAAAATGGTGAAATATAGACCACATTCACTAGCAACGTTAACTAAAAGGTAAACATCTTTACCCTTAAATTTGGACAAAGAAACTTTTTCTCCGTTTATCAAGCTTGCAGTATATTCAAAAAGTGTTTTTTTAGTTTTTTACATATTTAATTGTTTTTTTATTTTTTATTTTTATATTTATTTATTTATTTTTTTATTTTCATTTCCTTATATATCCTATGAAGATATAAAAATTATATTATGTAAACTAATAAAATATACCCTATAAATTAAATTATAAAATCATAATTTATATAGTATTAAATGTAAGTTTTAGATTTATTATTAATTTTATATAATATAATTATTGTAATTTCTATAAAAATTTAACAACATAAAATAAAATTATAAAGGTTCCCATTGACTAAACCAAGAAGCATACTAGAAACAATTAAGTTAGGAAATTTCCTGTATAATTATTTTAATAAAATATTTAAATTTAAATATTATACTTTTAATTTAAAACAATACTTTCCCCTATAAAATTATAATTGAAATCTTCAAACTTAATTTATAATATGCTTATTCATTTTGAAACTACTCTTCTAATTTTCTATATCTAAATTATAATAGAATTTTCAATGTTATTTGGATTTATATCACAATGAAAAATAAAAATATTAATATTCAATTTTACTTAAGTATTTAATATCTATACTTTATATTTTTTGAGTATAGTAAGTATAAATTTATATTATACTATATCATATTAATTACCGGTATAAATATAAAGTATTTTTTAAAATTTTAATTTTATATATGATATAAGATGTTCATATGTTTATTTAAATAACACTTAAATATAAATATAATATTTATAATAGTGTGTAAATGGTATTTAAATCTATTTTACATGTCATTTAATTTTCAATTAAAACTATAAATTCGTACTGTATTTTATTTAATATATTTGTGGTACATTTTAAAATCAAATTACATGTTTTTATTCATAATATTAAGTATTATATATATTAATTTTTACGTATATAATTTATATTATAATAAAATAAATAAAACAAAAGATATTTATTCGTTACTAATAAAAGAAAAATATAATAAATTATAAAAATTATATTTTTAAATTATAAAATAATATTATTAAACAATAAGATTTATCTAGTAGTTTATCTTATTTTATCATTTAGTATTTTATTAATTTATCTATATAATTTAATTAATCCATCATTTTTCTTATTATATATATGTAGCGTATTCCGATAAAAGGCCTGAATTGTACCAAATTTTATATCTCCAAGACTAGGAAAGCCCTATTAACCATCGTATGTGCATATGATAGGACTTCGAAAAATTAGTTAAAAACAGGTCCAGATTGGATCCAAGCCTACATTTTAATATAATTTTTTTTCGAAAAACCAGTTTTTTTGTTCCTTACGAAAAATGAGTGTGCAAACATTTTTCAAAAAATAGGAGGGTTGTCGACAAAAAAAAATTATATTTTCGCGGAATTCGATAGATAATCCAAAAAAACACATTAGAAGTCTCAGTTACATGTTTCCTGGGATAAAACTTTTCTTACAAAATTTTTAATATTTACAAAAACAAATTTTTTAAGTTAAACATTTTTAATTAAAAATAATAAAGTTAATAATTGTTATTGTGTTATTTTGTTGTTATATTATATCAATTTATTGTATTAATTTATAGTATTTTCCATTTTTACATGCTTTTTATCAATTAAAAATTTCGATTTTTTATAAATCTTATATGTTATATGGATGGCTTAACTTACAAATTTGAATTCAAAATATTTGCTTCATTTAATATATAAAACGAACACAATACATTATAAATATAATCTTTATTGGTTAATATTATAATATATACTTTTTTAAACTCTATAAGAATTTTATATTGCATTTTTATAAAGATCAGTTTTTTTTTTAATACTTAATTTGTGTTTTCTTAAAATTTATATTTTATTAATATTAAAATATTTATGAAAAGTTCGTTTAAAAATATCACGATATAAAGTATCATTATTATTACATAATATAATATATTGATAAATAATTTAAAAACACATGATTATTTTTTTAATTAATAGATCCATAATTGTTACTTTAGTAATAATAAACATAAAAAAAATTTCAAAATTGATCTATTTTTGAAATTAATAAGTCAAATTAATATAAAAGTTTATATAAATAAAGTTTTTTCATGTAAAACGCATAATAAAGTGGTAATACCACTAAAATAGACTTTTTAATAAAAAGCTTTAATCTCATTTATTAATGCTATTGATGTTCTTAAAAAAAAATATATTATTTTCCTTAAAATGTAAAAATATATTTCATATGATATAAGTAAAAAATAGAAATTAAAATATTTATTAAATAAATAAGCTCAATTATATCTATTGTTAAATAGCCGGTTAAAAAAAAAAAAGACATGAAATTTGAAATAATTAGTAAATCATGTACATTTTATCGCAAAGCTATTAGAATATTATATTATGTGCTTAAAAACCAAATATAAAACTTTACCAATCATTGTAAACTTCGTTTAACCTTTGCAAAATATTAACAATTTATATCATCGAAATATTTTAAATTTGATTAAAAATATATATTATAATTTTAAAAGCTATATAATCTAACTTTTTTATATCAAACAAGTATTTACTTTCATTATTTATCTTAAATATGATAAATTTAAATATATTTATTATAATTATCATTAATTTTTGTGTTTTTTATATAAAAAATATATTTACTATCATTTAAAAAATTTAAAAAATTTTATTATAATATTTTTTTTTTTAAAACTGTTATATAAATTTTTGAAAATTTTGTGAGAAAGGCTTTATCCCAGGAAACATGTAATTGAGACTTCTAATGTGTTTTTTTGGATTATCTATCGAATTCCGCGAAAATATAATTTTTTTTTTGTCGACAACCCTCCTATTTTTTGAATAATGTTTGCACACTCATTTTTCGGAGGGTCCAAAAAAACTGGTTTTTCGAAAAAAAATTATATTGAAAGGTAGGCTTGGAGCCAACCTGGACCCGTTTTTAACCAAGTTTTGGAAGCCCTATCATATGCACATACGATGGTTACCAGGGCTTTCCTAGTCTTGGAGATATAAAATTTGGTACAATTCAGGCCTTTTAACGGAATACGCTACATATGTAAAATTTTTTAATAATAAAATAAAATTTCATTATTTTTATAAAGCAATTTAGTTCAACTAATTTTTAAAATATAAATAAAAATATTTAGTTTATTTAATTTATATTATTGTACTATTTATTTTTATCTAAATATTAAAATAAAAATTAATATTAATAAAATATAGTTTAAGTACTAATTTTTTATAAATTATTGTTTAGTTATAAATACATTTTATGTTAAAAATTTAATTATATTATTAAGAATCTATTTTCTGAAAATTCATATAAATTCAAAAAAAATTGACTTTGATTATTTATTTAATAATCTCTTTTAAAAATTTATCTAAAAGTATAAAATTATGGACATTAATTATTAATAGTTGTAGTAATGATTTTTTTTTTTTAAACCAAGTTATTTGCAAAGATAATTCAAATATTGTTTTATAAATTTGTTTAATTATTGAAATATATACTTTATTAAATAATATTTATCTAATAATACCAATATTAAATTTAATTTATAATATATTTTATTTTTATATAAATTTGATTATACCTGTAATTTTAAAAATTTTAAAAATTTGATTACATTTTTTAATAATTATTTAAGGGTCACTAATATAAAGAAATTTCGAATTTGAAATATTTGAGCTTTTTTTATTTGATTTATATTCTATAAATTAAAACTCATATTAATTTTTGTAAATTTAAAATTATATTAATTAAAAATTATTTTTTTAGTTGTACAAAGAATTCAATAAGATAGAATAAAAATTTTTTAATGATCAATATAATATCCATTAATAACTATTTTAAATATAATAGTGTTTATCGAAATATAAAATTTAGTAATACTTTTTAGCATCACTATAAAAATTATAAAAAAAATTATAGATATCATAAATCTGAATTTTAGTTATTTTATGATTAACAACTTATAATTATCCATATATTGATGATTGAAAAAAATGCAGCTAAAAATTCAAAAATTGCTCTTAAATTTAAGTTTACATTTTAAAAGCTAAGCTTTCAAATAAAATTAATTATATTCCATATGTTTAATTAAAATATTTTACAAATAATGGGTAAAGCTGATTGAATAATTTTATTTATCAGAATATAATACTAATATTGTAAAATAAAACTACAATAAAAAAAATAAAAAAAAAATATAAAAAAAAAATAAATAAATTAAAAATAAATAACAATAAGAGTACAAGTAAAAATAAAATAACAGTCAACCAAAAAAAAAAAAAATGCATACCTACAAAATCTTTATATTTATCTCACATTTTTTTTTTATTTTTCTTCTTTTACAAATAAAAATTTCCTAACAAATAATAATGGAAACATATGATCAATGGTCGTTTGTAAGATAATAATAAATTTATTAAAGACCATGTATTACTGATCAAGAAATGAATGCAGGACTAGATAATACATTAAAATTAAATGATGATAAGTATTTATCGGCCTTTAGAGCTTATTCTTCGAATTTTGTCTATTATATATAATTCTATGTTTTCTTATATAATGGTAAAAAATTATAATTTATAGATATAATTATGTTATAATATAAATATTAGTAGCTCAATTTTCTTATTCATTCTAAAGTAAGATTTGTAAAAATTGCTTTTTTTCTGATATAAGATGAATTATATACACCTTTATAACTATTCCGCTTAATATAATAGAAACTTTTCTAAAGTTTATATCAAGAATATCTTTTTTCTAAAAAATTAGTTTTATTATTCTTTTTTATTAATATAATCATAAATAACAAATTTAATTACAATTGAGCGATAAATATTATTCGAACTAGATTAATTAATTTAATAAATCAGTAATAAATAAAACATATTATCGTTTTGGTTAATTTAATTTTACTATGAATTTAAAAATTTTATTTAATAATTAAAAAAATATTATATTAAAGTCAAGGACATAAATTGAAATCTTTCATTATAATTTTAATATTAACAAACCGAATTTTTATTTCTAAGTTAATATTTTTAACTGCATGCATACAGGAAAATTAGAGGATAAAAAATAATAATTTTTATTTTAATTAGGAATTACTTAAGGCAATGTCTAAAAATAAGTAGATTCTTTTGGTGGAATAGATTTTACTTTAACAGATGCAAATGCAGAATTTGCCTATATACTTTCTTACTACGATTTAGGTTATCTTGATTTTGGATATTATGATTTTTATTTAAATGAATCACCTAAAGGCTCTAGATAAATATATGTAAATTAAAACCATACGAAAATAATTACTAATTACTTTTTATTAATTTTATTCCAAATAATTAAATCAAATATCACTTGAAAAATACATCTATTAATATTATTTAACTAAAATTTTAATAGATTAGTGATTCTACCAAATTAATTTGCAATCCTTAAATAAAATAAGGGGGAAACTTGCTTTACATAACATATTCATTATATGATTCCTTTCTAGATTCTTATACCTTGGAGTTGAATATAATAGACTCATAATAAGATGCGTTAAATTTTATTTCTGAAAACACTTTGAAATTAATGTCCCTTAATTTTTTAGTGAGAGCTAGTTAACTCTATACTCTTCAAGCTTATGATGATAATACTGCTTTAATATTAGCTTTAGATATTGAATAATATACTTTCTATAAATATTTAATAAATAATCAAGGTATTATCTATTTAATTAAATAGTATACACACATAATTTATATTTCAAAATAATTTTTATTGTCTATTACAAATATTATATAGGCATAATTCAACCACCAACTACAGAAATATACAACTAATTTACCATTTCACCCTATGATTATGATTAAGATAGAAACCATAGAATTAAATCAGTAAAACTTCTAAATACTTAACTTTCTACGAGTATATTTATAAAAAATTACAAAACAATAACCATAATGACCTATAATTAGTAGGGAGAATTTATTTGTATTTAAGATCATTAATATGCAAATAATTAGTATAATTTCTTTAACTCAAATTATGGATTAATTAATAACGATTATATTTGGGTATAAGTAGGAAAATATTAGTCTGTCAATGATGAAGCAGTAATTTTATTATATAATCCAAAAAACTGCTAATTTTACAATTCAGAATGGAGTGGTGCTTTATCAAATAGTTATTAATTATAATCTTTTTCTTAAACTTATGCCCAATTTGGTGATTCTGACGCCATTTTTTTAAACACTATATTTGAAAATCTTATCAATGGAAATTGTAACATAGAGATAATACAGACCAAAATTACCCCAAATTCCTAAAGTATTTCGATTTGATAAATATTATAATAATTAATTTTATTTTTTAATTAGCTAAAATTTATAAAAGTTTTTCATTTATTATTTAATAAACTAGCTTTGGAGTTATGTGGCCCCTTCTAAATTGAAAATTTTAACTGCGATTGTATTGGTGATATATAAGAATCATATTCAAGACTAAAAACTACTGACTGTTAATGTCCTACTAATTATTATAGTATATATCCAACAGATGATAATTGTTAAAGTAAAATAATTTTTATAAAATTAATAAATAAAATAAAATTTATAGATTTAATTTTATAAATTTTAAAATCGTATATCTTGTAAAAATTTTAAATAATATTCGTAAATTAATTATATAAAAAATATTCACCTACTTTTATAATAAAATAATATGCTAATATACTAGAAAATAACGAATTGTGTTTATTTTTATTAGAATTTTAATTAACTATTTTTTTGGTTGAATATAATAACGCTATTTGATTGGAAATATATTCAAAGAGAAAATAAAATTGTTAATTAATTAAATTCCACACTTGTTTATTTTTATATAACTATTTAATTTTTAGATAAAATAATTAATAAGTTAGAAGCATATAATGAAAATTTATTTAATAATCATTTTTCTTTTATTAATATTTATAATATAATTTTTAATGCTAAAATAAGTTAAACATTTTTATACTATTTTTAACGACTTACAGTTATATAAAATTAAAGATTTATAATACTTTTATTATATACAGGTATTACTGATAATAATGATAAAAATGACGATAATGACGACGATGATAAATAGGTCTAACCTTAATGTTTTAATATAGATTATCAAATTCAACAAATTGATATAGATTAAGTAATGTTAAGCTTAGATGGCCTAGTAGTTTTACCTGATTATACAGAATCATTATAAAAATTTAACACTGAACTTTGTTTATTTATTTTTGAATAATAATAATTAGATAAATTCGGAAATAGTCCTAGTTGTTATTTTTAATAAAACTCTACTTTACAAAAAACATACATTTACATTCAATTTAATGATTATACAGTTACTTATGATTCGACAGAAACAGTTACCTTAAAATCAGAAATATTTACTTATAATAACTGTGGAATTACTAACTATATTAAAGACTATATAAATATAGATGTTTTAACTGCTTAAGAGGAATAGTTTAAGTTTACATAAATTCTAATAAATTAAAGCTATTTATTTAAATAGTAAGATAATATAGATATTTAATTTTTTAAAATAATAAATGATGGATATAAGGATTTAAATCATATAAGTTGGTAAATTATAAACGTTATTCCTTCTATATCTTAATAAAATTTAGATGATTTAAATAAAGAACTATCAGATAATTATTAAAATAAAAAGTATATTCATTTTGACTAGGGTTCCTTGTAATAAGATAAAATATACACATTCAATATAAACTATACAAATTATCTAAATTAGCAAGTAATTAAAATAAATTATTTAATATCAAATTTAAAACTAAAATTAAATATATTTTATCCCAAAGCTTAATTAAAAATAAATAATAATTTTTAGTTTACCTAACAATTTACTATACAAATAAGCTCACAATAACCTTAAATACAATTATAAAGTACTGAAATTTTTATAAAACCCAATCTTTATTACGATTTAGAAATTCTGTTATTCAATAAATAATACAGTTCTTCCATTAATTATTAACTATAATACCCACAATTTTCGTATAATATTTCTTATATAAATTAAAAAAATAACACTAACAATAATATTAATAATAGTAGTTTATATTTAGTATAAACAGGAGAACTAGAAGGAAATAATGAAGGACTTGTTTATTTTAATATTTAGCCTTATTAATACGAAGTTAATAAAGATCATTATTTTTAAATTTAAGCTTAATTTTTTTTAAATGAAACGATTTTTACAAGCTATGCTTTTTTTAAAGTAGTTATTGATAGTTTAAAATATATAGCCTATATTTTAGGAGGATCATAAATGAGATCTTTTAAATAAGATTTAAAAATACATGTAAAATTTTGTATTATATAAATTTTACAAATTTAATAATTATTCTTTAAAAAAAGGGGTATTATAAAGACCTTAATGTTTAAGATAAAAACTTATAATAAGAAGATTTTACCTTATCTTGGAAATGCATTGATACTAGCACATAGGCATCATGTAAAGATAAAGATTAAAATGGTGTAATTGGTTCCTAAAAAAACAATGGATCTTTATTTTATAGTGCTAATTATTTCGTACTTATTATTTTTTATTAAAAATAATCTAAAGAATTTAAAATAAAATTAAAAATATTAAATAAATTAATTTTTATTAATATTTACTAGGAACCATTTTCAATTTTTTAATTTTTTTTCACCGCTGAAAAATACGGAGTCACCTAAACTCACAATGTGGTATATACTTTTATATAAGATGAACTACCAGAATTAAATGTAACTGTACCAGATGAACATTTATGCAATTCAATTAATAAAAATGATTTTCTTTATTTATAAACAAACTACGAATCAAATAATTCAAATGATGTTGTTTATAAACTACTTTTGGTTTACAACGACGAAAAAGTAGCAATTAAAAATTTTGATTATAAAAACTTTAAATTTAGAATCTGGGATTTGTTCAATAATTTTGAAAATTAAAACTATGAAATACTTGCGAAAGTTATTGTTTATGATACATAATATTCTTTTTATTAATCATTTTCATACATTATAGATCAATCAATATCACATGGTTTTTTTATTATACCTATTATATTTTAAGAATAAAATAATTTTTTATTTATTTATTTATTTATTTATTTATTTATTTATTTATTTATTTATTTATTTATTTATTTATTTATTAAAAGATAATGACTTAGATTTAATGTATCAGTTTTCTTATTTTTTGAGCTATGAAGATTATGAGTTAGATTGTAAAATTGGTTCTAAATAGACAAACACAACTTAATAAATTCTATAAGGTTTTAGCAAAATAAATCAAATATCCACCATTTTGCCGAGATTTAATTCCACAAATAATTAAAATTAAACTCTAGTTATACTTGTAGAGATAAGAGATTTTAATTATGCCATATCAAATATAACTTCTGAATTATAAATATCATACGATGGTGATGAAACTGAATAATTTAATAAAATAGTTTATCAATTTGAAAACTTAGTATCAAATGGACCAGATATATAAATTTTAACTTAGTGGTAATAAACAAATATTTTATGTGTTTTAGTTGAAGAATTAAGTTAAGCATATAATAGCATTAAAAACAATGAGTAACTCTGCAATTTAGTGCCAAAAATTTATTAAAAAATAATTTAGTAAAGATAAAAGCTATAATATGAATAACATATCTAGTAAGTTGACAGAACAATTAATAAATTAATTTAAATAATGAATAAATAACAAAAATGTTATTAAAATACTTTAATAAATCAAATAATAAATCAAAACCAACAAAAAAATTAAAAATAATTATAAATACTAGAAAAACTTTCAGCTAATAATTTATTAAATCAGTACGACCCTTTATTAAGTTTTAATAAAACTTAATAATTAAAATCTACGTCATTAGGACTTTTACAAATGGATAATTTAATAAATTCTCTTATTTAATAACAAGATTATGATAGCTACAAAGAAATAATTTAAATAATAAATGATATTTCTAAAATATACAACTATTTTATGCTTCCAAATCAGGACTAAACAGATTTTTAAGGTTAATAAATTAGATTAAACCAAAAATAATAAACAGCTTCTATATTGAAATTAGATAATAATCTAATAGATTACAGAAACAACAATTTAGACTAAAATTCTCAATAAATTTACAATATTTAAGAAACAAAATATAAATAAAATTATATCATATCTGAAAATTATCCTTATCCATAATAATAAAATGAAGTTTAAAATTATCATATACATATATAATAAGATCCAGATAAGATTTTAAACTTAAATAATTAAACAACTTATAATTTTTATAACCATGAATCTACAAATGTAACTGTATGTGCAAGTTCAAGTGATGGAAATTTCTGGTCTAATGATTGTAAATTTATATACATATTTAATAATTATAGCTTTTTTAATTATATTTTCTATAATATATATATTATTGATTCGTTAGAGAAATAGAATGATTAATAATTACTTATAAATTTAATTTACATAATAAAATAATTTATATATTTTATTATAAAGAATGCCAAACCGTATTTAACTCAGATGGAACAACCAAATGTCTTTGTGATTCAACAGGTTTTATAACTGTTTTTGAAGATTTTGAAAAAATATTTTCAGATTCAGTAGAAAATATTGGCCAAACCTTTACAAAAGATTCGATTAAGTATTAAATTAAATTGTCTATATTTTTGAAATTATCAACAATAAAATAATTCTTGTTTTTTATAAAAATAGTAATTTTGAAGATTTTGCTTTTTATAAATGCATTTTCGTTTACCTTATTAGTTTTATTGGTATCTTGCAATTTTTTGATCAAAGATAAGGCTATAAAAGAGACAAAATAGATAAAAATAATATATAAATGAAAAATAGCTTTCAATAAAAAAAAATAATTGATTAAGGTGATAAATCAGACATAACATTTGTATAAAAATATCATTTGAAAGGCAAAAAATGTGAAAAAGAAAAATTATCGCATCAAATATTTTAAGAAAATAAGTGGGAAACTCAAGATTTTGGTACAAAAAACTTTTATCTTTATTTTATTCATTATCAAAAATTATTATTAAGTTTTTAAATTTTTAATATAATCAGCAAATTCAATTATAAATGTTTAATAAAATGAAAACTTTCTTTCAGCTTAAAAACCAAGACAAAAATAAACTAAATCTTTAAGTAATTGTTATTTCCGATAAAATGTATTAAAAACATAATTAAAAAATGAGTCATTTTAAAAAACTAAACTTAATCTTTCCCATCACTATAATAAAAACCAAGAAAATGATAAACACAATTTTAGTTTCACCATTAGCACTTAATAAAATCCTTAAATTAACAATAATCGAAATGAATCACAACATAAATCCTCAAATTTATTAATTTATAGTAAAGTGAGTGCAAAAAACTCAGTTGATGACCTTGCCTTAGAAATTACATCAATAAAAGACAGTGCTAATAATCGAGATAACAGCTAATTGAATTGCAAAAAAAATTATTAAAATTATATAGACTCGTCAAAAAAATAAGACTTAGAAAATGACAAATTTAATTTTTAAAAATAATAAAATAAAAAAAATTCAAGTGATAATAGTAGTGAAAAGGAAGAGCCATTAAGTTGTCAAAAATATAAATAAAATATATCATCTATCAGTTAAGAAAATTAAAATAATTAGTAATAGTACTCCATTATAGATTAAAAAAGTGACACTTTAAGAGAAAAATAAAAATCGTAAGAACATACCCAAAGCGAAAAAAAACCCTAAAATTAGTTTAATAAACTCGATTATTATTATATATTTTTAATATTCCATCAATATTTATCCATTCAGTTAATATATATGAAAAAAAGTACAAGAACGATTAGATATATAATTTACTTTTTAAAATAATATCAATCTTTATCAATGATATTGTTTTTTGCTGATAATAATTATAACCTGCTTTAAACTGTGGCATTTAGTATTATAATACTACTTTTCACCAGTTTCCCTAAATTTATACTAAAGAAAATAATTAAATGTAGATATAAAATACTTAATATAATTGGTGTTTTCTTAGCAATTATTCTTTTTTTATTTTCTTTTTGGTTAATGTTTACAGGAGCCTCCAAAAATGGAATAGCTAATACTAATTAGTAAATAAATAAATAAATATATAATTAATTTTAAAAAGTCTTTTCTATAAAAATAAATATAAAAATCTTAAATAAAATATAAATTTATATAATTTTATAAAAAATCATAGGTAAACGCTCTCTTATGTTACCGCATTTTTATTTGATTTTATGGTTACATAAGCTATATTTGGATTCTTTAAATATAGATTAATTAAAAGATTTGGGATTAAAAATAAGTTCATTAGATTCCTAATTCCTAAGTAAGTTAGATAATTTTATTCAGACTTAGAAATATAGTAAAATTGAAGATAAAAGATTTATAAAAATAAAATATAAATTAATATATATATATAAATGTATAAAAATGAGAAAAATATAATTAATAATCTAATACTTTAGAGTAATTAAGAAAATATAAAACAAAGATTAAGTTTTTTAAAATTTTAATATATATATATAACTATTTAGAATAAATAGATAAAATTTAGATTATAAGTTAAAATATTTATTCAAAATTAGATACTTTTATCATTAATTTCATTTTATTCTATTCTTTATAAATTGTAAATTTTATAGAAAAAATTAGTAAGGCTTTATCATTATTTTCCCTCTTTTTATAATAATTTTTTGATGTCATCCTCTAATTCCAAAGGAGTTACATCAGGGTCATAATAGTTTTTAACATATCCCTATCCATCGACCAAAAATTTTCCAAAATTCCATCTTATATCCTATTTTTACAAAAATCAAAAAAAAATTCGTATATTATATTTATTTAAATATTTTTTAATAATCTTATTTAAAAATTATCTTTTATATATATTAAAATTAATTACCTCACACTTTCCTTTCTATTCGTTCCATAATCTACTATTCTGTTTTAAAAATGTATAAATATCATGACAGTCATCCCCATTAACTTTTAATTTTTCAAACATTGGATATTTTATTTTAGCTCCAGTTTTTTTTCTAACAACATGTTAAATCTCATCTAATGTGAAATTTTTAAAATAATTGTAAATAATTAATAAAAAAATATAACATATTTAATCTTATATATTTTATACGGTTTGGATAAGGCTCTTAAGAAGAAAATTAATTACAAGGAAATGCAAAAATTTCTAAACCTTTATCTCTTAAAATAAAAATATTAAGAATTGTATTGATATATAAATTTAATTTTTTACCCATATTTATCATAAATTTAATCCATTTGTTCATAATTTTTTGGTGTTTTCTCTGAAATAAAATAATATAAACCATTATATATAAAGAATAAAAGTATAATAAAATTAATTATTTAAATTATTTTAATTTTAAAGGATTTTTTGTTATATTTAAATATTTTTAATATATTGAAAAAACGATTAAATATATACCACATTCGCTTGCAACATTAACTAAAAGGTAAGCATCTTTATCCTTAAATTTGGACAAAGAAACTTTTTCTCCGTTTATCAAGTTTGCAGTGTATTCGAAAAGTGTTTTTTTAGTTTTTTGCATATTTAATTGTTTTTTTATTTTTTATTTTTATATTTATTTATTTTTTTATTTTCATTTTCTTATATATCCTATGAAAATATAAAAATTATATTATATAAACTAATAAAATATACCCTATAAATTAAATTATAAAATCATAATTTATATAGTATTAAATGTAAGTTTTAGATTTATATTCTTAATTTTATATAATATAATTATAGTAATTTTATAAAAATTTAACAAGATAATATAAAATTATAAAGGTTCCCATTGACTAAACCAAGAAGCATACTAGAAACAATTAAGTTAGGAAATTTCATGTATAATTATTTTAATAAAATATTTAAATTTATTAATAATTTAAAAATTATACTTTTAATTTAAAACAATATTTTCCCCTATAAAATTATAATTGAAATCTCCAAACTTAATTTATAATATGTTAATTCACTATGAAACTACTTTTTTAATTTTCTATATCTAAATTATAATAGAATTTTCGATGTTATTTGGATTTATATCACAATGAAAAATAAAAAAATTAATATTCAATTTTACTTAAATATTTAATATATATTCTTTATATTTTTTGAGTATAGTAAGTATAAATTTATATTATACTATACATACCATATTAATTACCGGTATAAATATAAAGTATTTTTTAAAATTTTAATTTTATATAAGATGTTCATATGTTTATTAAAATCACACTTAAAATAAAATAGTATTATTTATAATTGTGTGCAAATAGTATTTAAATTTATTTTACATGTCATTTAATTTTAAAAACAAATTAAAAATCAATATGGGATATTATTTATTATATTTGTAGTACATTTTAAAATCAAGATACATGTTTTTATTTATAATATTAATTATTATATATATTTATTTTTATATATAATTTATATTATATCGGTTGAAAATTAAACCACATTTTTTCAATAGAAATCTGAAATTTTATAGATTAATTAATTAAATCAATTTAATTAGGAAATTAATAATAAAAATAAATAGAAATTACTAACTAAATTATTTAGAAAATAATTATCAAAATAATTGTTAATTTTTAATTAACTCAATTTATAATTTTAAAAAGTTGTTAGTTATTTTTAGAATATCTTTAAAGTTGAAAAATAAAGTGATAATTTATAGATAATTATAATCTATTTTGATTCTATTTAAAATTTAGTAGTTTAATTTGTTAAATCGAAATATAAATTAATTATAAATTTACGTAAAAATTAAAAATTAATTAATTTAATAGTTAATCACTAATTAAATTATAAATTGATATTTTGGTAAATTATAAATTAATAAATAATTTAGTTATCAATTTCTAATTAAATTTGATTAAAATATTCTTTGTTTATTTCTATCAGAATTCTATTTAAAAAAGAGTGGTATAATTTTCAACCGATATAATATTATAATAATATAAATAAAACATAAGAAATTTATTTATTACAATATAAGAAAAAATATAATAAATTACAAAAATTATATTTTTAAATTATAAAATAATATTATTCAAAAATAAGATTTATCTAGTAGTTTATCTTATTTTATCATTTAGTATTTTATTAATTTATCTATATAATTTAATTAATCCATCATTTTTCTTATTTTATATATATCATAGATCACTATACACTTTTAAGTAATTTTTTAATATCTTCTTCAATTTCCATTGGTGTGATACCGGGTTCATAATAATTCTTGACATATCCTTGACCATCTACTAAAAATTTACCAAAATTCCATTTAATATCCTAATTATAAAAATTTTATAAATATTAAATAAAATTATTGCTAATATCTTGTTAAAATGCACATAAATTTAATAGAATTCAATTTATTTATTTTTAAAATAAATAATATTTCTATAATTTTAATTACTTCACATTTTCCTTTTGATTCATTCCATAAAGAACTATTATTTTTCAAAAATTGATAAACTTCATGACAAGCCTTTCCATTGACTTCCAATTTTTCAAAAAATGGATATTATATTTTGCAGTTTGTTTTCTTTCTAGCAGCATCCAAAATTTCATCTATAAATTAAATTTTTTTGTTAATTATAAATAAAAAAAAATATATTAATGAAATAATTTGTTGGTACTATTAGGATTAGGCTCTTAAGCTCCAAATTGATTACAAGGGAAAGCAAATATTTCTAGACCCTTTTAACTAAAATGAAATAAAAAAAAATTGAGAAAATTATAATAAATAAAAAATATATAAAATAAAATATCAGCTTGTTACCCGTACTTATCATAGAGTTAATCCATCTATTGATAGTACTTTAATGTTTTTCCTAAATTAAATTAAGTTTTTTTAATTATATATTTATATTACTTTATTAATTTAAAACTAATAATAATATTATATAAATATATTATATAAACCTCAATTAGTTGCCACATTAACAATTAAGTAAGCATCTTTTCCCTTGAATTTAGACAATTAAACCGTCTCACCAGTTATCAAATTTGCTGAGTATTCAAATAGATTTTTTTTAGCTTTTTACATTTTTAATATATAAAAGATTTTATTATTATAATTATTTTATTTTTTTTATTTATTTATTTTTGATTTGATTTAAAATCCCTTACTTATTATAGTAAAAATTAAATATACACTTATTATAATCTTATATTTCTGTATAAAATATCTTTTTTGTTATATTTTCGCAATATTTTGATTTTTATGCTAATATAAATTTAAAAACAAAATAGAATACTATACTATATAATATTTATCAAATATATGTTAACAC
The DNA here is from genome assembly GCA_001447515.1 of Pseudocohnilembus persalinus. Lineage (NCBI taxonomy): Eukaryota > Ciliophora > Oligohymenophorea > Philasterida > Pseudocohnilembidae > Pseudocohnilembus > Pseudocohnilembus persalinus. The sequence goes on from LDAU01000044.1 coordinate 647,224, forward strand.
AAATTATTTTTATTTAATAAATTTAGTTTTTAATTTATATTTAAAAATTTAGGCTTTAATAATTGGTATCAACAAAAACAGGAAACCTTGTTCAAAAATAAGACATTTAATTTTTAAAATTTAATCTTTATTCATCATTTTATCCTTAAATTTTTGCTATTTACTAAATTATTAGAATTCTAAATTTGTTGTAAAAATTTTTCATGAAAAAAGTATTTATCATTATTTCAACAACTTGACAATTTCATCTTCTAATTCTAAAGGAGAAACTGTGGGTATGTGATAAGAAACTACTTTACCATTTTTGTCAATCAAAAATTTACCAAAATTCCATAGAATATTCTATTAAAATAATTTTTTAATTTTTTTAAATTTTAAAAAGTTAAACAAATTTTAATTACTTTGGTTTTTTTGGTTTTTTAATCATACAATGAACTATTAATTTTCATAAATTTATAAACTTCATGTGTATTAGGTCCATTAACTTCAATTTTTTAAAAAAATGGGTATTTTATTTAGACATTAGCTTTTTTTCTAGCTGCTTCTAAAATTTAGTCTATGAAATGAAAAATATTATAGCGTATGATGGAATAAAATAGTATGATTATACTTTTAAATGTTAATATTCATTTATTTATTATAATATATATGTTTACCATTAGGCAATGGCTCTTATTTGCCAAATTAATTACAAGGAAAAGCTAATATTTCAAACCCTTGATCCCTTTGTAATTTTTAATAAAATTTTAATAAATTATAATAAAATATTATTTTATATTAAATTAAGTGACTGATTATTTTTTATTTAAATTTATCATATAATAAAAATAAAACCAATAAAAATAAATAATATTAAAAAATATAAAAATAAAAAGTAATAATTTTTACTTATATTTATCATAGAGCTTATCCAACTCTTGATAATTTTTGACTGTCAAACCTAAAAATGAAATAATTAATTAATTAATAGAATTTTTACATTTTTACATATAAATTTATAATAATGTTCATATAAAATATAAATAATATATAAAAATTCAAATAATATTTACCTCAATTCGTAGCGACATTCACGACTAGAATTGCCTTACTTTGTTGAAATTTAGAAAGTTCGACATTTTACCCAGTTATTTCATTTGCTGACAATTAGAATAAATTTTCAGCATTTGTAGTTATTTAATCACTATCACTTTTACCAATAGTTTTAATTATACAACTTCCCATTTTTTTTTTATAATTATTTTTTTTTTTTATTATTTTTTTAGTTAAATTTATTATATTTTATTTCAATTTATACAAAAAATAATAAAAATTTTTTGAAATCAAAATTTAATTCAGTCAATTTATTAATATATTGGGGTTTAATTCTAATAAATTAAAAATTGATTAAATTACGTATTTTATAATATTTTTTTTAAATTTTAATCATTTAATATTATTTTATTAATCGATGATAAATTATATAAAGAAATTATTTTAAAATATAATAAATTATTTAATAGGAAAAATTACACTTTAATATGTTATAATATGCTTTAAGTTTTAAATTTCAACATTTTAATATATATTATACAAAATAAAATTATATTATAAAAATATTAATTTCATATACAATTTAAAAACTAATAAAAAATTTTGTTAAATTCTATAAAAAATTTGTTTTCAAAAATAAGATTTAGTAAATAATTGATCTTATTTCATCATTTGAATTTATAGATTTAACATTAAATTTTTCAATATAGTTTTCAATCATTCTAATTAATTTTAACTAAAAGTTAAATTAATATATTCTCAATTTTTCATTATTTTTTCAATATCTCCTGTTAATTCCAAAGGAGAAACTGAAGGAATATGATAAGAAACAACTTTACCATTTTTATCGACTAAAAATTTACCGAAATTCCATTAAATGTTCTAGTTATTAAAATAATATATATAATTAAAAATTTATTTAATTGACTTAATTTAAATTTTAAAATATATAATAATTATAGTATTTTTTAATTACTTTGGCCTTTTAAGTTTTAGGATCATACAAAGTGCTATTGACTTTCAAAAATTTATATACTTCATGAGTATTTTTTCCATTTACTTCAATTTTTTAGAAGAATGGATATTCAATTTTTGCATTTGCCTTTTTTCTGGCACCTTCTAATATTTTATCTTTTATTTTAAGTAATTTTTAATAAAAATGATAAAAAATAAAATAACTATTTTTACCATTATCAGCTGGCTCTTAACCTCCAAATTGATTGCATGGGAAAGCAAGGATTTCTAAACCTTGTCCACTTTTTTATAAATATATTAATGATAAATATAATTATTTAACAATTTTCAAAAGAAATAATAATATATTTCACTTACCCATACTTATCAAAGAGTTGATCCATCTCCTGATAATTTTTGACAGTCAAACCTTTTTTTTAAATATAATTTTATAAAAAATAAAAATATGAAAAAAATTTTATAATAAATAATTTGTATTTACCTCAATTTGTTGCTACATTAACAATTAAAAATGCTTTCTTTCCTTAAAATTAACTAAGTTGGACATTTTAGCCTGTAATTGAAATTGCTGACAATTCAAAAAGGCTCTATGCATTTGAAACAATATGATCGGAATCTTTTTTCGCGACCATTTTAAGCGCTAAATTTCCCATTTTTTTTTATTTTTTCTTTAATTTTATTTAATATTTAATTAGTTTCTTTATGTTTTAGATTTTTTAAAAAAAAACTAGTTTTTAATAATAATAGATCATGAAAAACAAGAGAACTAATAGTTATAATAGTATTGCGTATTTATCTAATTTTCACGTCTTTTTATTTTAATTTTTGATTTTAATAGATAATATGTTCATAATAAGGCATAAAAAAATGTATGGAAAAAAAAAATTTTTTTTTGCCTGTATATTTAATGGATTTTAAATCAATCCTAATTTTTATATAATATTTTTTGTTTTAAATTATTTAAAATGCAAATATATAAGAAAAACTATTAATTGATATTTGTTAATTAATATTAAAATTTTATTACATTTATAAAATTTAATTATAGACTAATTATTATATGTCTACCATAAAATTTAATATTTGAAATTACTTTCGATTTAATATTCTATTTTAAGTGTTAAGAATTGAAATTAATTAAATTATTTATGTTTGATATAAAATAGAAACTAGTAATTTTACGGTTTTTAATATCAAAATTAATATACTTAAAAAGCAAAAAAAATTGTATTGGATAATAATCACCCTATAAAGAATATAAAAATCCGCGATCAAATTCATAAACTTAAATATAATAAACTATCTAAATTATAAGATCTAAAAAGTTATTTTACTATCAAAACTATAATGTTTTCAAAAGGAAAATTAAAAATATAGATTCTAATAGATAAATTATAAACAATATTTTATGTATTATATTATAAAGTATCTTAAATTCAATTTAATTATTAAAATTATTATTATTTAATTATAATATAATAGAAATATATTTTGAACTAGCTCATATTATTTATTTTCTATCGGGTGTATTTGTTATAATTTACGATATTAATTATATAATTTTTATAAATTAGTTTATTGTATACTGGAGAAATTTTTTAATATGTATGAACGGTTTTTTTAATTTTTTTATAGATCTTACAAAAACTATTTAAAATTTTTAAAAAAAAAGTTATTTAAAAATTTTATATTATCAAATTTTAGAGATATATATATATATCCTTATGATTTTACTGATATTAAATACCTAAGTATTTACAAATATATTATAAAACCTTAGATATATTTAAAAAATTTTGCGTATTATAATCAAAACCTATTTATTGCAATATCACTAATAATATTAATCAAAATATGTGTATAATATCACTTAAATATATTTAAGAAAATAAAAACATTCTAAGTTTTTTAAAAAATAAATTTTAATTGGCTAAAATATAACAAATGTCATTCTTATTTAATATAATACTAGTGTAAGTATGTTAATAATTATTAAAGTTAGGAATCATAGTTAGGATACTTTTCGTATAAAGTGATAATAAAATTATCTTTTTATAATTCTTATAATAATAAAAACTATGAACATATTATAAAATAAATACAATTATAATTGATTTTAAAAAAAAAATCAATGTATCAAATTTTTTATTAAAAAGTGTGGAAAATATTTATGAAGTATTAAAATTTCCATTTAAATGAAGAAAAAATAAATGATTTAATAATATTCTATTATTTTTTCTAGAACTTATGGTGTCAATAATTAGACAGTTTATTGTTTTTTAATTTAAAAAGAATATTTGTTTATTCCATAATAAAAATCATAAGTAAAAAAATCAAAACAAATATATAAACTTTTATTACCTGTCTAATAATGCTGATCCCCAAATAAATTAACCTTTATTTTTTTATGACCCTAAATTATATAAATCCCAAAAAACAAAATAATTAAAAATAAAAAAAATAAATAAAAAAAAAAATAATAAACATATATAATTATAATTTAATAAATAAACCTTTAAAAAATGTAAAAATAATTAGCCATTTTGATCCTGGCCCTATTCGTCGCCTAAATCGCTGCCTTTGGTGTTAAATAACCCGCCTGTAAAAATAAAGAATTTAAACCTGTTGATCTTGATATTGAACAATATATGGGAAGATGGTACGAATAATATGCTTCAGGAACTGTAAAAGATACCTTTGAAAAAAATTGTGTCTGTGTTAACGCCAATTATTCTTTGAATGAAGACGATAATGTTAATGTTTACAATTACTGTTATAACACTGAAAATGGTATAAAAAATTGTATTTTTATTTTTTTCTCACACATTTTTTTACTTACTCTCCAATTAATCTATTATAATCATTATATATCTATTTATATGTATTATTATTTTAGCAAAAATAAAATTTCAATACAGTAATATGTATATAAAATTTTAATAATAATATATATTATAAACTAACCTATTTTTTATTTAAAAATAAACTTAATAAAACTTAATAACTAAATTTTTTTAAAATTAATTTAATAGATGCTAAATAAGGAATCGAAGGAACTGCTTATGTCCAAGATGAAGGATCTCTTTATGTTTCTTTTGATGTTCCCTTCGCCTGGGTTTAAAACTATTTCGCTGAAAATTATGGATATTCTAACTATTAAATCGGATATATTAGTGAAGATTACCAATTAGTTATTGTTGTATCTTGTAATCCTTTATATGGATACCCCTTACTTTCTGAAATTGGATCCGATATGATTTGGGTCATGACTAAATAATAAGAAATTTCTGATGAATAATTAAAATTAGTCTAAAATTGGTTCACCGAAAATAACTTCAAATGGGGAAGCATGTAAAAAACTAACTAAGGAAAAGATTGTATTTATTAATCTGATTGAAATATATAATGAAATATTTGATTTTATTTTTATGAATTATTAATAGATAACAAATTTCATTTATGCTTCTAACTATTATATTTTAAAATATATTATTACCTATTATAACATTTTATTAACCTTTTATAATTTTAGTTAAAAAATTTAACTCAGTATATCAAATACATTGTTTTATTATATTTATTTAATTAGTAAATTTCTTATATTTTTATTAATTTAAAAAGCTATTTGGATATTTTAATATGTCATTAGAGCGAAAAATTTCCATTATAATATGATATCACTAATTAACAAAGAAAATAAGAATTAATTAATTAAAGAAAAATAGTTACCAATATTTTCAATTAGTAATTAATAAATAATAAAAAATAAAATAATAATCATCAATGGAAGAAGAAGAATAATAAAAAAATATAAGTCATAAATGCTAATCAAACGATACCAATTCTAATTCTTAATTATAATAGCAAAAAGAAAAAACTGAAGAAAAAGAAACTTAACAATAGGTAAAGTTTAAATAAAAATTTAACATTTTTAAATAAAATATAATAATTATAGAATTAGTAAATGGATATCGAAGCAAATTAAAATAATAACATAAATAATTCATCTGTAACTGATATAAATATGAATTAAATATAATAAATTTAAATTGAGCATGAGAATTTGACAAATAATGATATAATTGATGAGAAAAGTGAAAATATACCATAAGAAAATAAATCCTAAGAGTCATAAGGAAAAAAAACTTAAAGCCAAAATCTAGAAGAGCAAAAAAATATTGAATTAATTTAAGATACTAAAATAAATTAAAATAATTTATAAAATAATCTTTATCATGAATTATTATAGCATTAAAATTAATATAATTAAAGTCATAAAAGTCGTAAACACAGTCACAACCATAGTTGCAGCCATAAAAAATACTAAAAAATCAAACTTACTCGAAAAATAAATATTCCCTAAAAATATTTCGAAAGAAATTAAAAAGTCAAAGAAAAAAAAGAAAAGATGCATTTAGAATAGTTATAGGTTTATCTTAGATAATTTTTACAAGAAAATTAGCCCAAGATTTAGTTATAAAATAGTTTTTATACCATTCTTTAAAATTTGAACTAAAATTCTTAGAAAAATATGTAAAATGATTAATAAAATATAAAATAAAGCCAGAATTCCCAATAAGCTTAATAATAATAGTAGTATTTAAAATAAACTCCACTTTTCACACAGGAATAAATTGAGAATAAGGCATTTTTTTCCAAAAATTTAACTAATTTTCTTAACATTTTAAACATAAAATCGCCATCCAAAGATATAAAAAAATAATAAAGGGTAATAAAAAATTTTAAAAATATTTTTTAAAATTAATAATTCTGGTTAAATTATGTAACAATTAAATTTATAATGTTTTTTAAATATAAAAATATATATAAAATAGCAAGAAACTTTGGAAAACCTAAAAAAATAGAAAAAATAATTAGGTATAGAAATTTTTGTTGATATAGATGGAACAATTTTCAACGACCCCTCTCTTCATGTAGCAATTCTAAGTAAAATAAAAAAGTAAAGTAAAAAAAACTACTAAGAACTAATAAATAATCAAGAATTTCTAAATTCCATTTTAGAAACAGAAAATATGATACGACCTGGCATTAAAGAAAAATTGTTACCTTTTTTTGAAGAAATGAGAAAAAGATTTAATTTTATTCATTTCTCAATTTTTACTTCCAATAGACAAATGGAATCTTATTAAAAAATAATTAATTAATTGGAAAAAAACTTAAATATACCTTAAATTTTTAAATCTTACCATTTGGCTTCTGATTACAATGAAAAAAATATAAAAGACATAGAATTGGTGTCCCCCTATAAATATAGTTATATTATAGATAATAATCATACTATAAAAACAGATATGGTCTAAAATTTAATAAGGGTAATGACTTTTTAAGCTCCTGAATATCTTTCTGAATAAAATAGAAAATATTATTAAAAATATTTGAGTAATTAAGAAATTGATGAAATTATAATGTATAAAAATGAAAAATAAGTACTTAATAAAAACTAAGAAATTAATCATATTCCTAATTAAGAAAGATGGCTTAATGAAATGGAATCGATTATTTAATAAATTAATATAATAATTAGCGATTTAATAAGTCAAGATGAAGAACTGTAACTTAAATTAATGTGAAAATTTCTTATTATATTTTTATAATTTATATAAAATAATTTTTATATGATTTTATTTTGATTTTTCAATAATATAAGTATTATTATTATATAATTTGAAAGAATTTTGAAATTTTTTATAAATTTTAATAGTCATTTAAAAATATTAATTTACATTTAAAAAGAATAAATAAATTAAATTTTTATTATATATTTTTTGAGTTAGAATTTAATTTATGAATAAAAATACCAATTAAACAAACAATTCCAATTTCTCGCTAAATATTTGATAATTAAATTTAATTAAAATTAGTTTTATAAAATTTCCTTATCAACCAAATGAAAAATACAAAAAAAAAAATTCTAATAATTTTTTCATCCGAATTCTAAAAATTTATTATGCATTTTATTTAAAAATAAATTTTAATATTTACCAATTGATGATCCTTTCTAGTTATTTTCCCACATAATTTTTTAATTTACTTGATTTTTCTTTACTATTTATGCGAAAATAAATTAAAACTCTAATTATTTCCATATAACCCTTTAGAAAAGTCGTAAATAATTAATTTTCAATGAAAAATAAATAAAATAAAACAAAAAAAAAATTATTTACAGCTCAATCAATAATTAAAAAAAAAAAAAAACCAAATAATTAAACTTAAACATAAAAAAAAATAAAAAAATAAAAATTCTATGTAAAATTAAAATAAACAAGAATTAGCCTAGTCATTATACAAAAGTCAATTAAATAAGTCAACATCAAAGGCTTAATGGTCATTTCCCAAGGATTAAAGATTCAAATAAACAAAATAACCATTGTAAATAAATATAAATACACTAATAAAAATAATATTTTGCATTTATATTAAAATAATAAGTATAAAATTTATAAAATTAAACGCAAAATTATAAGCATAAGACAAATAAATATAATATTAATATATTTAAAAAACTTTTATAATAAAACATTTTTATTATTTTATTTTTTTAAGATGTTAAAGTAGTTATAATTTTGAATCCACATTTTCTCCTAGAAAAACTAGTTTTGGATATGGGACTAAATGTAATCCAAAAATATTTTATAATTCTTAGAAATAATAAATTTAATCTAACATTATTATAAAAAAATTAATGATTATTTATAAAGATTTATTTTCATTTTCATTTTTTTTTTTAATATTTTAGTGGATTTTACTAAAATGGGAAGTAATGGTCCTGCCCCTACAGCATATAATATAGAAAGTATTTTTACACCAAAAATAAGCAGATAAAGAGGAAAATCATTTGGTTTAAGTAGAGAAGTAATTTTTTTCACAATTATTTTACTAATAATAATCATTTTATTAAATTTTTTCAAAAAAAATATATTTTTATTTATTGTCAGTTTACAGTTATAAAATTATTTACTTTATTTATTTAATCAAATATATATTAATTAGTTAGCAAATGCACCTTGTTATAATTTTTTGGGTGATTAAAGAGAAAAATCAAGCAAACCAGGACCAGGGTGGTATGAATAAAAATCAACAAAATCTACATTATAATTTTCAATGGGACAAAAAACTGGATCAGCTTTTATGGTTTAAAATAAAACTCCTGGGCCAGGTGTAATTAAAAATAGAATAAAAGTTATACTAATTTAGCTATTCAAATTTATAAATTAATAAAAAATGTATTAAAAATATCTCAAAAATATAAACATTATTATTTTTATAGAGCTATAACCCACCAGCTTTATCACCAGATGGAAAATATGCAATTTCGACATTTAAAAGGTAAATGCACAATATATATATATAGATATTTAAAAAAAACATTATATACCATTTTAAAGCAATAAATTAATTTAATTAATTAATTTAAAATAAAAAAGTTATGGAACGTGTTTATTTAATCCTAAAAATTCTTCGAGGTGGGCAAAAGAATCTAAAGAAAAAGTACCTCCACCGTAAAATTAAAATTTAATTTTTAAGAATTAATAATTATTAATTTTATTTTTAATATATATAAAAAACATCTTCGCATTTATAAAAATAAAATATAATTTTTTTAAGCCATTATAAAATCGTTGATTCAATCAGCAAAAATGGAAGATATATAACATCAAAATATAGATCACAAAGAGTATCCTCGTTTGGATATGGTGATAGAACTACTTTTGGAAAAAGTAAAGCTGATCTTCCAGGTCCAGGTAAAATTATTTTGTCAATTAAATTATTTATAAGTACTTAAATATATATATATTAATTATTTAATTTTTAAATTAAGGTTCTTATAAAGTTCATTCAGATTTTGGATATCAGTAGTGATACATAAAATATAAAAAAACTTTCACTATATTAAAAATTTATAAAAATAATTGGAATAAAACTTAAAAATTAACTCTTTGCATAAATAAAAAATTGGGAATAAATAGTAATAAAATTAAACTAAAAAATAATAAGATACACTTAAAATAATATTTTTCACTAAAAATATAATTTTAAAACTAAAATTTTTATAAAATATATAAATTTATAAAGTTAATTTATATATTTTCACTATATAATTTATCTACATACATATTTTAATTATTATCTGTATAATAAAAAAATTTATATTATAACTCGTATAGATAAAAAGGTGTAAATTACATTCCCTTAAATAAAAAAAAACTTTCTTTGTTAATATATTTATAAAATTAAATGGAATTTTATAAAAAATTATTTTATTATTATTTATCATCATATAACTATAAAATGAAAAAATAAATTCTAAATTATCACACTATCAAAATTTTTAATTTAACATTTATTCTAATTAATCATATATAATTATATTAAAATTAAAAATATAACTTAAATAACTACATTTTTAATTTGTCTATTTAATTAAACTATGTTTTTTAGCTTAATTTTCATAGTTTATCTGCTGATAAATTATATAAATAAGCCAATAAAATTATCAAATATAAATATTACAAAAAAAAATAAAAAAATAAAAACATTCTTTTAATCTTAAATCAATTATAAACTTATTTTTTATAAATTTGTTTGTTTAAATAATAAATTTTCGAAGTAATTTTTTGTTATAATTTACCTTTTTTACAAATTAAAATATTATTAAAATTTTTTTATTTATAAATTAAATTTATTATAAATTCATCAAAATTTTTTACTTTATAATAATTATTTCACAAGAAATCAGAGAAATGAAGTTTTTAATATTTTGAATAAAACTAATCAATATTTTTTCCTCTTTCATAATTATTCATATTTATTCATCAATTAATTAAAATTAGGAATAAAAAATTCATCATAAAAAATAAGGAAGGAGAAAAAAAAAACTTAATAAACACTTATTATATTTTATTAAATTTATATAATTATAATTACATTATTTGATTATTGAACTTTTAATAAATATTATTAAAAAATTAATAATTTTTTACTACAAAAAAAAAAAAAACTTTACTTTTTTAAAGCAAAAATAAAATAATATAATATAGAAAATAAATACAAATAAAAAAACTAAATAAAATAAATATGTCATTAATTGTCTCAACCCCGTAATAAATTCACAGTTCCCCATTAAACTAATCTAAATCTAAATAATTATACTCTTTCCCCAAATCAGAAAGATTTAAATACGTAGGAAAATCAGTGTAAACATTATATAAATTTTTTACAGTTTTTTATAATTATAATTTAATCCAATTCCCATTAAAAATTATTTAAAACTGAAATAATAAAAAACCAAATATTTTTTATAAATTAAATAAAGCATATATAAAAAAGCAAATTTATATTATATAATAAAATTTTTATAATTAATCCTAATTTTATTAAATGAAGATGTAATTAATTTTGTTACGATTTACCCCCTGTTATAGATAAAAGAAAAGCTGGAATTGGATATGGAAATAAATATGATTTTACCAAATCTCACTCTACAGTAATAAATAAATATGATAAAAAATTTATATAATAAAAAAATGCAAAAATAGTTTTAAATTATTTATTAATAATTCTTTTAATTAATTAGACCCCTGCCCCTAATAATTATACATAAAAATCATCATTTGATCCTAAAAAAGGTGTAACAATTGGAGTTGGAAGAGAGGTAAATAAATAAACTATTATAAATAACTTCATAATTAAATAATTTCTTACTGTTTAATTAAAAATCTATTTTACGAATATTTAAATAATTTTCAACAAAACTTTAAGTTTTAATAATAATATATATACCAAAAATTTAAAGAAATTTTATAATTACCTTTAGAAAAGAAAATTAATTATACAATATTCACATATATTTAATTAATAATTGTGAGCAAAATTTAATAATCAATAAAAATATACTATAACAAAATTAATTAAAAGTTTCAAAATATAAACATAAAAATAAATAAATAATAATAAACATATATTAAATTTTATATAAAGTTATTTTTTAATAATATTAACATTAATTTTTAATTTTAAAGAAAATGACCGGTTCAGGAATTTTAGGCTAATTAAATTAAGGATCCCCTGGTCCCGGATAATATCCTATAGGTGATACAAAATCTAAAATTAAGTTCTCTTTTAGAAATAGAGTAAAAGCAGGAGATCCTTTTAATGTAGGAACAGTCTCAAAAAATCCTGGACCTGGATAGTAATAATTAAAAAATTTATATTAAGTCATTCAAATTAAAAAATAAATAAATATATAATATAAATTAATACATTATAATACTAAATTTTTCAAATATACTTTTTTAAATGTATGTATATATTAATAATAATTGACATATATTTTAATAACAGATATGTTACTCCATCTGCTCTAAGTTAGTCAGGAACATATTTTAATTCTAAATTTAAATCTAGTGGGGCTATGCACTGGAATCCTCCTAGATCTAAAAGATTCCCCAAAAATTAAGGTAACAAAAAAAATGACCTAATTTTATTAAAATATCTAAAAATTTTATTAAAATTAACTTAATAATTTAGCTGATGATGTACCTGGACCAGGATAATACCCTTTAAAAATCTCTATAAATGAAAATGGAAGCTATTTTATTTCAAATTTTAAATCTAGTAAGTGTAGAACATTTAGTCATGAAATGAGAAAAACATTAGGAGGAACTTTTAGTAAAAAAATATATATTATTATTAAATTTTTTATGATTTATTTTGTCAATGTTTTATTTTACAAATTAATTTTAAAATAGGCCAAACTCCCGGACCTGGAAATTATAGACTTCCCTCTGAATTTGGATATTATGAAGCCAAAAAAAAATGAAATAATAAAAATAATTAAATCACTCATAAATGACTGGTATCATATAAAAATAATGCATAAACTAATTTTAACTTAGCCACTTTATAATTATAATTTATCAATTTATATTTAACAATAATATTTTCTTCTTATATAATATAAAAGATTCCATTTAAAATATATATTTATATATAATGTAATAAAATTTACTAAAATTAATTTTTTAAATATATATAATTATAATTGAGAATCTTAGAAGAATAAAATTGGTAAATTAATATTAATATTTATTTTTTTTTTGATTATATAAAAACACATTTTTCATTATTAATATAAATTTTTAATTACAAATTATAATACTGATAATAATAGAAATTTATATATGTCAAAATTAATTTATACTTCTTACAAAACTATATACTATAAATTATATAGTAAAGAAATATATTTATATAATAATTCGTATATAATTCAAAATAAATTTATCAAATTACCATCTTCATTCATATCAATACGAATATCAATATCCATACTGTAGTAATCTCCACTATCTTTAACAATTATATCACTTGTATATATACTAAATGAATCCTAATCTTCGGCCCCATAATCCATTAAAATTCCTATTTTTTGAATTTAAAATGCAGTTATCAAATCTTAACCACAAAATATATTATCTAAACTAATACATTATTTTATGTTAAATTCAGTATCTTGTAATATAAACTTTAGTATTAATTTTTTTCCATTACTAATTTTTTAAAGTTGTTTGTACTAATTTTCATATTATTATTATCTATATTTTATTCTGAAATTAGGAAAATAGAAACTCATTTATTTAGAATTTTCTTGTTCATCTAAGTTATAATTATTTTTATCTAAGATAGAATCTTCAATTTAGTATATATTTTATTCATTGTGAAACATTTATTTAGCCCATAATTATATATTTTTTCTCTCTTCTTCCATTTCCAAACACCATATCTTTCGTACATTATTTTAATTTTATTTAAAATCTAATTCTTTTAAATTTTACTCTAAATATCTATTAAAACTACTTAGTTTATATTCTTTTTATAAATTAAACACAATTTTTTCTATTAAATCTTAACTATTTTTATAGTATATAAGGTAGTTTTTATAATCAATTAATTAATCATTATATAACAAAAAGAATTAAATAACCCTATTTTTCAAAATGATTTCCTCAGAAATTAAACAACTTTAATCTTTATTTTACTGCCAAAAATTTCTTAATTAATATTCAATTATCATTTAATTTAAAATATCCTTTCTATAAATATTGGTTAAGCATTAATGTTATTATATAATCTATTTTTACAATATACAATTTAGTTAATTTTAATATTTACAATTTAAATAATAGCAATTATTTAAAAAATGTAAAATTAGCTCCTTTTGTTTTTTTTCAACTTAAAATATAAAGTTTTGAAATTATTAAAAGTACTATATTTCAATTTTCTCTAAGTTTAAAAAAGAATTATTTCTTTATAACCTACTAATATATTTAAAAAATTAGTAATTTGGTAACAAAATCTACGATTGATATTTATAAAAATCCAAACCTAAAAAGCTAAATGAAAGCACTCTGATTTTATTTAATTTAATATCAAACTTCATTTAAAAAATTCTATCTATAATTTCTAATAATTTGTAATAAAATTAATGTAAATCTTCTAGTTTCAACTATATAAAAATTATAAAAATTTGTAGAGTATAATTTTAATGTGGTTCTATTTATAAAATTTAAATTAAAAAATATACTTTACCTAATCTTAAATATACCATCTAGTTTAAACAATTTTAATATTTAGTTCCATATTTTAAAAATCAAGAAAAAATAAATCATTAAACTATATTTAATAACCATTTTATTTTTAAAATATATCATCCGGAAAAAATTTTAAGTTAATAATCATATCTAAAATTTCTTATTAATTATATTAATTACGATACCATTTTTATTTTTTATAAATAATAATTTTTTTTCTCTTGGCAAATGATGCCCCTTTAAAGTATTTAAAATTACTCATATCAAATAATTTTCTATTTTAAAATTTGAAGCCATTAACTATTAAATTTTCTAAGTGGCCATCTACAAGACTTTATGAAATGTAAAATATATCATAAATAGTTAAATAATAATTATCATAACTTTTTATATCCATTAAAAATTTTATCCTATCATTGTTATTTTATAATTAATCTTAATTTTTATCTTATTATTATTCTTTTATAATATCCTAATTTATAAATTTTATGAAATAAAATTATGTTAATACGTCTAAATTATAAATGAAATCATCTAAATAATCGTTAATATCATTAAAAAATATATAGATCTTTGAAAACTAAATAAATTTTTATTAATTCTCTTTATAACCAAAATTATTATTTTAAGCACTTTAATCCTATTCATTTTTTTATTCAAATTATTTTTTTCCCAACTCTTTAAAAATTAACCTAATTGCTTATTTTAAACTTTGTTTAAAAATAGAACCTTTATCCTAATTTGATATTTTACGAAACAATTATTCAGTCAAACCTTATTAATAAAAACATATAAAAACCTCTTTATTTCTATGGTTTCCAAAAGTAATAATCAAATTTGGCTAACTTTAATAATTTTTAATTTTTAAACTAGTTTCAAAACTAGGAAACATACTTTCTCCCCTGTATAACTACTTAATCTAAATAAATTATCTTTTAATTAAACCTTCTTCTATAAGTTAACTTTTTATTCTTTCTAAAAGATCGGTCACAATTTTTTTCTGAATTCATAAAAAAAAAAAAATTAAAAAAAAATATTAATATTTATAAAATTATTTACATATATATTAATGGTTAATGATAATTTAAATTTAAAGTTAAATTATATTAGCTTTTACATATAACAAAAAATCATTGTATGTGTCTCTTTACTCATAAAAACGATACCTTTCTATCTCCATTTATTAATTTTCCATTTATCTTATCTTGATTTTTTATTTAATTTTTAATTTTTTTTTTTTTTGTAATTTATTAATAATAGAATAGAAAAAATCTATTGAAATTAAAATTATTAAAAGAAAAAAAGCCAATAATCAGAATTCTAATTATTATTTAGTAACATATTTTATTTTATTAAATATTTTCATATAAAAATTAAAATTTATAATAAACAATTTTAAATTTATTTTTTTTTGTTTTAATTTTATTTATATCACAAGGTGGGCAGATCAAATGTTATATTAAAAGTGCCTCTTGAAAAATTCCATATTTCATTCAACATATTTTTCAATTTATTTTTCCACTCTTCTTTTTTCTTTTATATAATTTAATCATCACTTAAATTTTAATGTTAATTTTCCTATTTCCATTTTTTAACACTATCATTTACCCGCTAAGCATCCATTTAAAGAAATTATGATATTTCAATTTCATTAAACATTAATTAATAACTAGAAACTTCATCTTATAATTTTCTTAATTTATTTTCCAAATCTTCAGATTTAATTTGGGATTAATTATTATTAATAAAAACTTGACTTTCCAATTCGTAAATTTTTTTTTAATAAAAATTATATTTTGTTTCACTCTCTTAATAAAGAGCTTTCAAACTTTACTCTTTTAAATGCAATTATTCTTCTAAATTGTATACTTTATTTTTTAATTAATCTATTTCCTATTAATATTATTAAATATTTTCGTTACTTTTTTAACTATTCTAATTCTAATTTTATATATCGTAATTTATTTTTTAAAATTCTATGTATTACTCTAATCTTTATTTTAATTTTTCATTTTCCTTAATTTTTTCCAAAATTACGGAATCCTATTCAAATATTATTTTCTTCTGCTTTTCAATGTCTTATTTTAAATTTTAATTATTTTTTTTTTCTTACTTAATTTCTGCTTACAGACCATCAACTTAATCTTGGCTGTATATCATTTCAAAATCATTCATTTTTGTAAAAATGCCTTATTAATTATTTAATTATTAATATATTAACTTCTAATTCAAAATAACTTTTAATTTTTATTTATGTTTGTTTTTATTTTTTGCTTAAACTTATTTATTATAAATTAATTTTAATTAACATAACTTTTACGTATTAAATTAAAAAAATTTTTATGACTGAAGTAAAATCTATTATTATAATCTTATAATTTAATTGTTCTTTAACTTAAAGTGAACTTATTGTGATTAAAATAAAATAAAGCAATTCCAATATTTTTTGATAAAGTTCTATAATTTAAATAAACAATTATATTTTTTAATTTCAACATATATAAGTAAATTATATTATATTCCAACTCTTTTAATTTTTAATGGCAATTTAAATCTTTTTTATTTATACTAGTGAATTAATTTATTAATCTAAAACCACAATTTCATATATTTTTTATTAAAAAATAAAAAAGGCAAATCTTATAATGTATTATAATTGCTTTCTAATATTACATAAATATTATAAAGGTTGAAAATTGTAAAGCTTTTTTTTTTTATTTAAATTTCCATATTATAATGAATTAGATTTTTAGATAAAATTTAATTATAAATAATAAATTTACCATAATTTTACTTACATATTTAGATTTAAATTAATTATATATTAATTAAATTATATTTTAAAACTAATTTTACAATTTTAGAATGATATAATAACCGAGTTTTTATAGAAATTGATTTTCAAAAGACTAATTCTATATGACTTTTTTTATATTAAATATTATAAGATAAAAATTAAAAACTATGGTCTTAATTTTAATATTGAAATTTTTAATAATTTGATTATCAATGAGTAAAAAATAATCCTATGTTTATAAAGAGTGAAAATTGTAAATGAGTTATTTTAAGGTAAATATCTACATAAATAAACTTTTATATTAACATAATATAAATTTTAAATACACTAAATTAGTATAATATTAAATATATATAAATATATAATTATTCAATTTTCATCAAATACTAAGAATCACTAAAACAAGAGCAAATCCAGCATAGAAAATATTGATTTGGGCATCAACAGTTTAGCTGTCATCACCATCTTCATCGATCTCATCATCACCTTTATCACCAACAGGGCACCAAACTCCGGAACAATCTTGGCAGTTTCCTTCATTATCTTGACAGTAACCAGCAGGTAAAAAGTTATAGTTGGAATCACACCATTATTATTAAAAGTTTCCAGGACATCCACATTCAGAAATATAGCACAAAAATTCTTCTTCTTTATCATCTTCAATCAAATCATCTCCTTCACACCAGTACCCTAAACACTCTTCACAATTCTAAGCATTTCTCTAGCACCACTCAGCTCCAAACTAAGCAGATTAATACTCGCACCAATTATTCAAAAAGTCGGAAGGACATCCACAAACATCAATATAACAAACTCCACTTTCAGCGTCAACATCTTCCTAATCTTCATCTTCCTACCCTTAATCTT
Source organism: Pseudocohnilembus persalinus (assembly GCA_001447515.1). Classification (NCBI taxonomy): domain Eukaryota; phylum Ciliophora; class Oligohymenophorea; order Philasterida; family Pseudocohnilembidae; genus Pseudocohnilembus; species Pseudocohnilembus persalinus. Next base: position 665,506 of record LDAU01000044.1, read on the forward strand.
CTCCTTCAGCGATATTTTCTTCCTAATCTTCATCTGCATCACTATCAACATCATCATCATTATCATTATCATTATCAACATCATTATCATTTTAATATTCACCTTCAACTAACTATTATCCTTCACACCAGTATCCTCCACATTAATCACATCTGAAATTATTTTCTTAACACCATTCAGACTCAAACTAAGCTTCTTCGATATCACACCAAGAATTGAGCCAGTTATCAGGACAACCACATACATCTATATAACAAACTCCGTTGGTTCTGGGCTCTTCAGGACACCAGCTTCCATCACATTAACCACATTATTTTTCACTTTCGTTACACCATTCTGACTCTAATTGGGATTGCGAATCGTTACACCACTCTTCTTTGAAGTCTCCGGGACAGCCGCAGTTATTTATGTAACATTTTTGGGCGGAGATCATCGCGATTCCTAGCAAAAGTAGAACTAATTTTAATGATGAGGATTTCATTTTTTAATTTTTTAATTTTTAATTTTAATGATTTTTAATTTTTATTTTAAATTTAATTTTTTTAATTTTTTGTTTGTTATTTTGAAAAAAAAATTTTTAGGGTTTAAGGCCTTTTTTTTTAGCATGAAGGTTTGGGTGGTATTTTTTAACTTATATTTATTTTAAACTTAAAATAATAATATTTTATATATGTAATTTTACGTTGATTAATGATTTAAATAATAACAATAAACTTTTTTTACCCTCTAATATTAAAGTCACATTAATTTAATTTCCATACTCTTGAAAATAATAACACATTTATAATTAAAAATTAAAACCAACAAAGTTAATAAAATATAAATTACAATATATATTAACTTACATTATAAAATGCTATTATTTAACAAGAATTAAAAATTTTCATTAAAAAATTATATAATTAATAAAATTAATGTAATTTTATATTAAAATTATTTAATATAAATATATATTAACCTGAATTTGAAATTTAAAACTAAAATAATTTTAATCTAAAATTCTGAGTTTAAAAGAATAAGTTAATAAATTTGGGGCCTTAAAGTTATTAAAAAAGTATATATTTTATATTAATGGTATATATTTATATTAAATTAAATATATATCTTACTATAAGTTTAATTTTTATTTAAACAAATTAAGTCTAATCATTTTTATTATAAATAGCTTTTATTAAATCTCTAACTTAAACAAAACAAAAATAAATAAAATACATAAAATTAGTAATTTAAAATATAGTAAACTTATCTTTTCAAATTCATAAATTTATTATCATTTTCTATCAATAATAATAATAAAAGTATTTATGCAATAAAACTTAAGATTTAAGATTTTAGTTTATATTTTTATTTTTATTTTTCCTCGGAATTTATAATGATTTATAACTATGAGTTATTCAAAAACAACAAATCAATAGCATGAAAAAAAAAATACTAAATTAACATTAAAAATATAATAATTATAAAACAAAAAAATACATATAAGCTAATTTTTGATATATTAATTTATAATAATATTATTATACTATTTTTAACATTAATAATATAGTTAATTAAATTTTCTTATAAAAATAAAAAAATATATAAAAAATTTATAATTATTTATTCATTTTAGTTAGATATTTTTTTTTTCTTTACTATTTTATCCATTTTCTGTAATTATTAATTCTGTATTGATATATTATGAATTCATTTAAAGATTTATTTCATTTTTAATAATATTATTAAATTATTATTCCTAATTTTCTAAGTCAATCAACTGTATATTTTCGTTTGTATTATTGTGTAATCTAATTTAATTATTTTATATATCATAAATATTATCATTTAAAATTTTATCTTTAATATCAATTTTTTTGATTCTTTACTTATCTTAATTGTGTTTTGTATTTTTATTTTTTTTATATAATATCTATGACTCTGTAAATTTAATTGAATTTTAACTCTAATTTTCCTTTAATTTTTTAAATTATTACTATTCTATATATGAATGTATTACAAATTTTTATTGTGATGATATCTTTTTTATAAACTAAATTTAATTTAAAAATCTCTAAAAACAACTAATTTTCTATTTTTTCATTGGCTATAACAAATTATTATTTTCATATTTACTTACAATAGTATAAATGTTATCAATGTCATTTTAACTATTTTAACTTTAATTTTCATATAATTTAACTTTTGAAGTAACGTGAACCTTCCCATTAACTAATTTATATATTATTAAAACTATGGGAATTTTATCAATGTCTATATATTTATAATATTTCTCTTTTATATACTCTAAAACTAAATCTTCTCTTAATTCCCACTACTATTCATTTTCGATTTTTCTTAGATTCCTCAATTTATCATTATCTAGTCCAATTTCTTTTTCCACTTATTTCACAAAAAGTATTATTAATACAGTACATAAAATCATGAAAAAACAAACCATACCTCCAACTTTATAGTAAAATTATATTGAAATTATTTTATATTCTACAATTTAACAAATTTTATATTTATCATTTTTTATGGTATTTTATGGACAATTTTCATAGCACTCCCCTTAAAAATAATAACATTATTTACACATTTTTTCGAAATTATTCCATTTATAGCCCCTAATACAGTCACATATATTTGTTTTACTGTTATAAGCTAATTTTTATTATATATTGCATTTTGTGCAAAAATCACTAGAAATACATTCTTCACATTAAACAGGACATTTCTGACAATTTTTTTAAGTACTATTCTAATCATGGTAACCAGGTAAACATTTACAATTCCCATTAACATCTCTATTTTCTCCTTATATACAAGAAGTACAAGAAGCAGGCGAGTTTTCTTCACATTATTCACATTAAAATCGACATGATGTTTCTATATATATATATTTTATATAAATTATTTTAAAATTAATTTATCAAAAAATTATCACATTTATCATAAATTAAAATTAAAATTATTTAATTTAAATAATAAATACCAATTAATTAACCGTCTGGCTTTACAATGGTAACAGATTTATTTCCGTCGCTTTTGCAAAAAGGAGGCTTAAAATTTGGATTTACACATTTTGTACATAAATCTTTATTTGCGCAATTAGCACATTAGGGAGAACATTCTATATAAAAATAAAGAATAAAATAAAATATACATCTTTATAAATAATAAATTTTTATTATACTTTGACAATTTTATTAATTTTATTATTCTAATTCTTCATCTATGTAATAGCCTTCTAAACATTAACAGGTATCTTTAGTTTTGAATAAACCTATACAATCTAATGTATTTGTATTATCTAAATTATTATTATTATATTAATGTTTTTCTTTATTTAATAATATGATTTAGAAAATTTTTACCTTATTCTTTTTATTCACATATTAATGTATCTGTATTAAAATATAACTCTCCATCTATGCAACTTTAACAATCATTTAATTTATCTAAAAAATCATACTAACATTCAGCGCAGGTACCATTATTAAAGCAATTTTCACAGTAAATTTGAGAATAAGTACACTATTTATAAGCTATATTAAAATTATAAAATATTAATTATTTTTTGTTGAAAAAATTATAAAAGTATATACCTTAACACAGTTTATTTTAATCTTCATAATACCCCTCATAACATTAGCATTGTTAAGATAAATTCCTATTATCACCAATACAATCAGTACACGTATCATTTCCAGTACATTTGGTGCAATTTTAATTACAAGCTTATTAACAATACGATAATTTTTAAAAATTTTTATTAAGTTAAAAATGGTTCAAAAAAATTAATGAAATAATATAATAATAAATGAAGAATTTTTTTAATTTTGTAAAAATTTACATTAGCATTAATTGTCACTGTCTAAATAGTAACCTATCTTACATGCACATTTATTGTTCTGATCTTATGTTATTGGATCTACACACTCAGTGCATGTATCTGAATCTAAACACTATAAGCAATTTATGTGACACTCTGAATTATAAATTGTAATATATAAATAATTTATAAAAATGTTATTAAATTTTGATATTATAAATACCCATGCATTCGATATTTCCATTTTCATAATAGCTAGATTTACACAGACAGTTATCATTCAAATCTCTTGTATCATCAGATACACATGATAAACATATATACTAGTTCTCACAGGTTTGGCAAGGAAAATTACATTCTAATATATTTTAAACTTAAAAATTTTATAAAATAGTAAAAATAAAAAAAATATTACCTAGGCATCCCAAATTTTAGTCATAGTATTCTGTGTTTTAACATCCAAATTCTAATAATGATATAAATTGTGTCACAAATATATTAGTATTTTTAAAAAAAAATTTTTAATACAAATTTCATAGGCTTCAAAGGACACACTATTAGAGGTTCCAATTTAAGAACTCATCCCAAAAATTCTTAAAATTTTATTTTCATCATAGGTATGAAAAACAAAGCCCTATTTTATACCTTATATTGAAAAACTACCCCCTTAACTATTTTAATAGAGCTCGCAGTTAATAGGGTCAGCAAAAAGAATAACTGACTATTTATTATCATCATCATCATCATCAACTTTAATCCACATTAAATTTTTATCAACAACCCCAAAAACTAAATATCTCGTATCATAATTTTAATTATCATATTTAATATTACATAATTAAGTAAACTAATCTATTCCATTATATTCAAATGTATAAATAATAAAATATTTCTTATCTATATCCCCGGTTACAACTGTTGACATACTGGTATTAGGGATTTAAATGGCTTTATTTTAAATATTATTATGTTTTGTTTGTAATTTGCCAAACAATTAATCTTCATTTTATATGATTTATTATGGTAGGATATCTAATGTTTATAAAATTTCTGTTTAACTAAGTTAGCTTAAATATAAGAAAATATGATAATTTTAATAAATTTTACCATTTTAATTTAAAAAATAATACTGTTCAATATTTGAATCATTTTGGCTAATAACTACAGCCATATCATTTTCATAAACTTATAATGTGAATAAATACAAGTAAAATTTATCAAGGGTTAGATGAAAATCAGAGAAAATTGAAAAATTGTTTGTATCTTCAATATCTATAGTAAAACATAATAACTGTTAAGGGCTATTATTTTAGAAGCCGCTATAATCATATTCTTAACTAATAATATAGATAAAATTAGTTCCAGTTTTTGCAAGTACTCCTAGTAAAAAATCTCCCATCTAATATATATATATAAATATTTATTAAAACAATTTTAAAATTTTTTATGAATAAAAACACATATTACTTCATAAGGTTAGTTCATACCTCTTGTATATTCTGCATATTTGTTCATAAAAATCACATATAATATTTAATTATTAGTATATGCAATAAGTGCTTCGTCTTCTACATTAGTGTGTGTAATTGAGTATTATTACCTATAACCTACCTTTAGGGTTTTATTTGAAATTTGGTTTCCTATAAATATATATTTAATAAATTTTATAAATTATGTTTCGTTATTAAATTTCTAATTATTATATTTTTCACATTAAATAGCAGTGTAATTGAATTGATTAAATATAAAAATTAATTACTTTAAATAATATTATATTAAAAAATGTAAGGTAGAAAAAATATTAACAATAAAAAACAAATAAAAAAACCTATATAAATCATTTATAAATAAAAATTTAAAATTAATACTAACGTTATTTAAATTAAAAAATTAGTAAAACTTTTAGATATATTTATAAAAATTTTATTAGTTTACCTTAACTGTCCACAAATAATATCATCATTTATCCATTATTAATAAAAGGTACTGGATTATTACTTCTTAGTATAAGTCCATAACAATCAGGTCCAATTTAAGCACTATCAAATGACCATATATATTCCGTATCCAAAGTAAAATCTTATTTTTTTATTTTATCAGTAATTTAATTGACTTGTTATTTTTCCAAATTGGTAGTGTCATATTCACATTAAATTAATTGGATAACAGTTGAAATAAAAATAGAAATTTTAGCTATTTTATTCAAGCTTAAAGGGAAAAATAACATTCTACTAAAAATATTATTTGAATTTTTTTTAATAAGTGAATTTTTTTGTTTTGTTTTTTTTTTAGTTTAGTTTTTTTTTTTTTTTTTTCAAGAGTATTTTAATTAGATTTTTTTTATTAAAATTGAATAAAAATTACAAATTGCTAAATTGAAGTATCATATTTAATTTAAATAGGCATATATATCTAGAATTTTAAATTCTTATTATACGATATAGTTTCCTAAATTTATTTATTAATTAATAAAATATCATAAAATAAACTATATTTTCTAAAGTTTTAATTACAAATTCTATTTAGATTAGAAAATTCATAATTATATAATTTAAAGCAAATATACCCAAATAAATAATTTTTATATTAATAAATCACATACTTAAAAATTATAATGGTTAAAAAGATATATAAAAATTGACATTTTTTAAATAATTATTTTTTTCATATTCTTTTATTAAGTTCATATATTCTTATACTTTACTTTGTCCCTTGCAATTATAAAAATTTAATGATATTTCTTACAAATTTTAAAACTATCTTAGTTTTTGCAAAAAATTGTGAAATTCTTATATTGAAATATATAATTATGTAGTTATATGCAGGCTTTTCAATTTTTTTAATTGTTTTTTTTACAAAATCATAAGGTAGGAATTAAAAATTTAACAGTGTTTAAAAAAGACTCTTATTTCTAAAATATAAAATATAAATTCTTCTTTATTTTGCTTTATTTATAAATAAATAGTATCTTATTATTATAAATTTTTTATATTTAATTTTTAATCATCATATCTTAAATTTTGGAACGAATGATGTCTATTGAAAATTTTATTAAACCAAAGAAAAAAATAAAGTATTTAATTTTTATTTAATAGAATGAAAAAAATAAATTTTATTTATCATTTTTGCAAGAAATTTTTAAACCTTTATGCTTAAAATTGTATAATGTATAATTATTTTAGAATTGATTATTGTTTTAATATTATAAAAATTCCACAATTCTGTTAAAAAAAAGTATTTAGTTTAAGAAACAAAAATTTATTTATTCATAGAAATTAAAAAATATTTAGTCATTAATTATTACCCAAAAAGTATTTTTTTTAATTAATGAGAAATTTAATTATTTTTTATTTCATTAATAATTATAATACGCAACATTAAACTAAAATTAATGATTAATATTTATTTTTTATTTTTGTGATAACTAATGTTTATCTAATAATTTAATTTTTATAAATTCATCACTTAATATATATTCTACATTTAATAAAAGGGATTTTAATAAAAAATCTATTAATTAAAAATATTCTATTTTTAACAATTTTCTAGATTTTTTTATAAGTTTTATTTAATTAATTCTAAGTTTTAAATTACCCATTTAAAATTGTTAGACGTGAAATCTAAAATTTAAAATTCCAAAACTATAAATAATTAATTAGTCATTTTTTTAAAAATAAAATTTTTTTTATTAAGCATAATTTCTTTGGCTTTCTAAATTAAAAAAGAATTAGTTATTTATTTTATAAAGATAAAATATTTATTTTTTTTAATTTTTTGAGTCTTTTAATAAACACTATTGACTTGAATATTAACAATTATGACCCAAAAATGCAAAATTCAATTCTAAATTCTCTAAATTTGCAAAATATTCACAGTGCAAGATATCTCTTAAAATAAACTAATCAATAGGCATTTGAGTCCCAGATAAATCCAAAATAGGTTAAAAACACATTTTTACAGACTTTAATTTGTTTAAAATATTTTAATAGCTAAAAAATTTATAGCTAGGATCACTTAATTTAAAATTATTTATATCTAGTGAAAGTTCCTTAATTTTTGGAAAATTTTCTTTTTAATTTAATATATTGTAAAACTCTTCTGTATAATTTATGGGACTCATTATTTTAAGTTATAAACTGTTTAAATTTTCACTGAAATTTCTATTTTATGTAAAAATTTTAATCATTTAAATAATATCTATACTATAAAAACTTAGATCCAACTTTTATATGAAACAAACTCTTTTTTTTGTTATGCAATCAAATAATTATTAACAAATATTTTCTTAATATTGAGAATCTAAAACTAATTTTAATCCAGTTATATTTTTTAAACTATCAATTAATTATATTATAGAGGGAATAATTAAAGGTGGAAGCCTAAAATTTTATCTCAAATCTAATTAAAGCTCTTCAATTGGTAAACTTTTTAGCATAAATTACAATTAATCTATAAATATTTACATACTTTAAAAGCTTATATTTATATTATTATTTAAGCTTATTCCAAATTTTTTTAAAATTGTAGTAAAAAATAAAGCATTTTTTAAAAATGGAATTAACTATTTTGTTAAAAAAATACCATTAATTTCGCATTGACTAAAATCCAAATATATTTCTTCTAAATTCCATAAGGTAATTTCATTTAACAATTAGGTATTTAAAATTTAATATTTTAGATAATTTACTGAAAAAATAAGTTTTAAAATTTTCAAATTTTTTCCTAATTTTTCATTAAATAGTATATTTTCCATGATAAATGAAATTTATTCTCCCTAAAATTTGTTATTATTAAAATTTATATACAAAAATTCCAATTTTTCAAAAAACTTCATGTTAAACAAATCTTTTAATTTCCAAATCTAATCTTTACTTAAAGAATCCTTAAATGTAGAATTAAATATTAAACTTAATTTTTTAATATTGCAAATATTATTTTCAGCATTTTAAAAAGCTTTAACCATTTCTTAAATTAAAACTTTTTTGGTATTTTTTTCTATCTTAGTAACTCCAATGCAAATATTTTAATTTTCAATATTTGAACCTTATTCACAATAGATTCTTAAATCTTCAATATCATTTAATTTTTTAAAAATATTATTATTATTTTACAAATTTAGTTAATTTTAATCTACCCCAAATTCCATTAAAAATTGCTGAAAATCTACATATTATCGAATTTTTTTGGCATACGGATTTTTTATTCCTATTTTTCCTTCATCAATTAAAGAATTAAAATCAGTTAAAATTTGCTAAATATTTGGTCTTTTTTCATTTTATTTTTACAGCATATTTATAATAATTTTTTCTAAATATTAGTTGATATTAAATTTTTTTATAAATCCCTCCATTTCCCACATATATTTTTTCTAATATTCTTTATAATCTTTAGTATTTATATTTTAATCGCATGCCAATAGAAATAAAATAACGCCTCCTAAACTATAAATGTCGACATTTTTTTAATTTATTTTTTCTTAACTATCTTACATTTCTAAAGGCCAAAATTTATTATAATAAAGATTGGTTACAGTAGCATTATCATCTAAAACTTTAGCTATACCTAAATCTGTATACTTTAGTTAACCATTAATTATAATTATATTTTAAGGCTTTATATCTCTATGAACTATATCTATTATAAATTAAAGAAAACATTAAATTTAAATTTTATTGATTTTAAGAATAATAATCATTTTTATCTGATTATGAAATAACATTGTAATATTCATATTTACTAAATATACAAATTAATTATAATATATCCAAAATTACCTTTGGAATGTATATAATATAGGCCATTTAATAACTATTATATAAAATAAACTTTATTTTCAAAAGTTATCCAACTTTTATGTTCATCTAAAAACTCTTTTAAATTATTTTCACCTAATTCCAAAATTAATAAATATTCATAGTCATTTTCAACTTTTTTATTAACTCTATAAACAGCTTCACATTTTATAATATTATCGTGATCAGTTTCCATTAATAATAATTCTCGCTATATATTTTTTTAAAAATCTTCTGTTTGTCCTTTATTTGGTAAACATTTTATAGCCACTAATTTTTTTTTTTCGATATCTTAGGCTATATAAATTTTTCCAAACCCACCTTCAGTCAATAATTTTTATTTATCGAATTTTTTTTCAAACTATTTTTCATTCATTGTAGTTATATTTAAACAGTCTTTTTAGTAACTTTACTCTTAACCCATTTCCTTTTTTTTTTTTTTTTCTTCAGTTTTTTATATGCTTTTATTTTATTTTAATTTGTTAAGATATTTTAATTTATTTACTATTACTTTGTTGATACTACTATCAAAGTACGGTGTCTAATAAAATCCTACGATTTAATGAAATAAAAAATAATAGTAAAAAAAGAAATCTTATGCTTAAATTTTAAATAAAAAAGTTTAAATTTATTTATGTTTTTTAGTGGTTAAAATGGAAAAATACGATATATTAGTTAATAAATAATTTTACATATTTTTTTATTAGATATTATAAATAATATTATGTATATAAAATTTTATAATTTTTAAATAAATGCATCACATAAATAAATACTATTATACAAATACATTTATAATACTCTATACAGTATAATGTAAAAGTATGTCTTAAAATACAGTTTTGAAAACTTCTAATAATTTCTATAAAATTGTTCTATTTTATTTTTCAAAATATCATATATTAATAAATTTAATATTAACAACATCCAAAATTACTATCTTTATGCTTTTTTTAATATTTACAGACAATTTATCCAATTTTACAAATATAAAAAGTTAGAAAATTAAATTAAATAAAATTATTTATCTAAATTTTCATTAAATAAATATAAATCATTTACTAATATTTTTTTTTCTATTTTAATATATTTGAATAAATTTTATTTTTAAAAATTTTAGATTTTCCTTTATATAGGAAATTTAATTACAATTATACTTTTTTTTCTTTAGATTTACCAAATTAATACAGAACTTGATTAAGATAAAAAATGGGCGATTAATTAATAATTTTGTTTTTTTTATAATATAAGGGTAATAATTCCACAAAATTCTATGAAATCAGTAATAAATTTATATTAACAAGAATAAAACAAAAATTGTTTATAAAATTATTTGTAATAGTTAAAAATAAAATTACAAAAAGATATTACGTTAAATTGAAAAATCAAATTTTAAATTATTATATATAGTTTTTGGAAATAAAACTATATTTTATTTTCATTTTATTTATATTTATTATTATAAAATTAAAAGTACGTTTTTATAGAAGATAACTTCATTTAAAATATAAAACCAGTATTATAATTCATCTATAAAAATATAAATATAATTAAATCAGCTAATAAAGTTTTTTTTGAAGTTTTTAATTTTAGATTAAATCTGGATAATTGGTATTTAAAATTTATTAATTTGGAATTAAAAAGAAAAAAAATATTAATCCTGTTTTGGAAAAACAATTTACTATAAATTTAAATGTAACAAAAAAATAAGTTATTATAAAATAAAAGGAAAATAATGAGTATTTATTAAATAGTTCTTCAATACATGTAAATCAAAATGAAAATTTTGATTAGATTTATACCAAACTTACGAAAGAATAAGTTTATTTGTAATTTATTGAATTCGTAATCATATTTTGCTTTATATATATTAAAATAAAGTTTACGTTTGGAGATACAAATTTTATAAATACTTATTAAATATACTATAAAAATAACACAACAGTAATTCATTTTCCTCATTTCTTACGACTGCCAATTCCCTTAAATTCGGAAAATTAAAAATAAAAAAATATAATAATAATAAAATAAAAATAAAAAACAAATAAAAATAAAAAATAAAAAGATATCTAAAAAGATATACAAATAAAAAACAAAGCCTAGAAAAAAATGAACTCAAAAGCTCTTAAGTTAATAAAATAAGCCTAAACAGTAAGTCAAACTGCTAAACTGAGCCAAAAAATGGTCTACCACGATTCCAGAGTCCATTTCAAGGTCCCCAAAAGCGAAAAACAAAAAGAAATTGAAAGCATTTAATCTGCTAAGTCATACTCTTTCCCCCACCCCATGTAAACAAAATAAACATAACTATATAAATATTTATATAAAAAATTTATAAATTATCTAATAAACTATTTAATTAGATCATTTTTTATTTTCGATCTATAAAATAATATAAATTAAAAAAATATTAATGAATTATATAATAAAAAATTATAAAAATTTTTTTTAATTTTTTTTAAATCTTTTTATTTATTTTTTAGTTGGTCCAAAGATGAAGTTGAGGACTGTAAAGTTACAATAAAAGATAGAGTAACATTTGGTGATCATTGTGCTTATTACTTTGTTAATTCTTTAAGACTTGGATTTGATGTTATGAGTGGTTATAAAAGAATTTTCCCTTGGCAAGATAAAAATGTAAGTGAAAGAACTTGGATTAACAGACTTCTTTTCTTAGAAACTGTTGCTGTAAAATTATTTTAAAATTAAAAACCTATAATTTTTTTTTATTCATTCAAACATTATTAAAATCCCACCTTTTTTTTTTATCGAAAATTATTTTACAAGTATCTTTATTTATTAAAAAAAATATTTATTAAGTTAATTCATTTTAATTTTTTGATTTATTGATGATACACATTCATAAAAAAACCTATCTCATTAAATAAAATTTTCGATTCAAAAAAAATAACAAATAATAATTATAATAATACTATATAATAATAATATATAATATATTAAAACTTATTTTTAAAAATTAAAAGGGAGTCCCCGGATTCGTCGGCGCCATGATAAGACACTTAAGATCTCTAAGACAAATGAAAAGAGACCAGGGTTGGATCCACACCCTTTTAGAAGAAGCAGAAAACGAAAGAGTGCATTTAATAACTTTTTTAAACGTAAAAGAGCCTTCAAAATTGTTCAGATTCGGAGTTATCGCTGCCTAATTTTGGTACGTAGGTCTATTTTTTTCAATTTACATGTTGTTCCCGAGAGTTGCCCACAGAGGGGTCGGCTACCTCGAAGAATAAGCTGTTATAACTTATACTCATTTAATTGAAGAAATTAGAAAAGAAAATTCGCCTGTTTCGCACTGGAAAACTGAACCTGCGCCTAAAATTGCAGCTGAATACTGGAATTTGGGGGAAAAAGCCACTTTAGAAGATGTTGTTTTAGCTATTAGAAAAGATGAAGAACACCATAAAGAAGTAAATCACTCTTTAGGAGATGATTATAGCTAAAATATGCCTAATCCTTATCCTCCTGGCTACTGATTTAAAAAACTTTATTTAAAATTAAAAAAAAAAAAAGAATAATTATAGCTGAATAATAATTAAATAATTAGATATTTAATATTATTATTATACTATAAGTTTTAAAACCTTCTTTTTAAATATTTATACTAACTTTTATAATATCCTAAATTTATATGTATATATATATAAAATATTTATATTTTTATATTAAGTCATTGATATTTAATTGTAATTTTATTTTCGTTTTTATATACGATATATTTTGATTTATGACACTATTAAATAATAAAATTTTATATTAATATATTAATATTTTAATTCGTTAATTAATTTCCATATATATAAAATAAATCCCTACAAATTATTATATACCACCCATATTTATATAAATCAAATCATTTTTTTTTATTTTTCTTTTTCTTTGCCTTGGCATCCCCAAAATCATCTAAATTCAAAGGCTCTACTTTTTCTTCTTTTTTCTATTTTTTTCCATTTTTTTATTTAATAACCTATACTTCTTCTTCTTCTTCTTCCTCTTCTTCACCACTCTATTAGCTATCTTCGCTTTCACTTTCTTATTCAACTACTTATTTTTACTTTTTAGTTTACTTTGTAATTTTCTCCTATTTAACTTTATTATTTTTATCTTATACTTTTTTAACAGGCCCTGATTTATCCTTTACTAAATCCATTTCAATTAATGGTTTCTTTAACTGTTTTTTTTTACCTGTATCAGAATTTTCAGAATCATCGTCATCTGAGTCGTCACTCATATCAGAATCATCATCTCCTACATTAAAATATTTCAAGGCATTTCCGTGTTCTTTTCTGTATTTTTTATACCAAGCATAAAACGAATATTAAAACTTAATTCCAATTCCTGTTAACATCACAATCAACATGACATACAAATAATATATAGGTGGAATTTCTTCAACAATTCCATATTTAACAGATTTAACAAGCGTAAATTCATTAGGAAAATTCCCAACCCACCATCCAAACGGTCTAATAATCAAATAAGCTCCACAAAAACTAGTCGACAAAATAGTAACATACGACTTCAAAAACATCCCCAAAACCCCGCAACTAACCCCAATCCCCAACAAAATATAATAAATCAAATTCTAATTATCAATTCTAAACAGCACAGTATTATGAATAATAAGCGCCAAAACGATTCCAAACATAACCCCCAGCAAAAAAAGTCCCACATACCGAATCTAAACCGTCAAAAAGCCAAAAAGCAGCCCAAAAAGAATCGATATCACAATAGCCACCTCCACTATTTTATAGTCAGTATCGTAGTCTATAACAAATTCCCCCAAAACCACAAACAAACTGCCCACTGCGAAAAAAAAGCCAACCAAAAATAAAGTTATCGACTTGAATCTGTTCCCGAAAAAACAAAAAAAACAACCGAAAATCAAAAAAGCTGCCCCGAAAATCACTGTTCGGTCGCTTAAGTTCTTCCATAAGGCACTTAGTAAAAGAGTAGGACAACCGTGCTTCGATTTGCCGTAAATTAAGAATCTTTTTAAATAAAAATTTATAAATTAAAATATTAAAAAATTTCAAAAAAAAAATAGTATATAATATATATAATAATTATAATTGAAAATAAAAATAATAAGGAATATATAATATTTATTATTAAAGATAAAAAAATTAATATATGATAAGTATAATTAAAATAATAATTAATATACTAGAATTAAAATTTTTATTTGAATAGAAAATTTGTAATTTATGTTTTTCAGATTTTAAAAAAAAATTAATTAAATTATATATGAAATTTTAGTAAAAATTTTGCTTTTAAATTTTATTCAAATAAAATAATTATAATTTATATTTTTTAATTTTAAATATAATTTTTTATAAAAATTACGCTTGAAGTATTTAGTAAAAATCTTATTTTAAAAATATTTAAATTTGCTTGAATATAGAAAATTAATATGAATATTACTTTTATAAATTTAAAAAATTTATTTATTATTATTATATTTATATTTTTAAAATAAATAATTTAATTTATTCTCTTTTTAATTTTAAAATTTATAATTTAATCTTTTGATATAATTTCCAGTGTATAAAAATTATTTTTTACTGATTGTCTCTGTGAATATAATTCTTATATAAAAAAGGCGTTTCTTCATTTTTATCACACTCTATAACAAATGAAATCTAAAAATTTGTTCCATTATTGGTAGGAATATCTTCTTCGGTTAATTTGTATAAATAACTAAATTTACTATTTTATTGATTAGTTTATAATTATCTATTTTTTTTTTCATTTTACTGTCTTCCTTATCTTAAATTTTAATTAAAATAAACAATATTATTTTAATTTTCGTTTTTTTAATTCAAAGAAACTTATTAAAATTTATCGCTTAAAAATCTTCTTGCTTCTACAATTTCACCTTCCCCATCTCCATCATTATCTGTTTCTGTATCATCTATATTTTAATCTTAATCTATGTCTTCATCTTCATCATTTTTGTCTTATTTATTTTCATCCTAATCCATATCAATATCACTTTATTAATCTTAATCTTAATCTTAATCTTAATCTTAATCTTAATTTTAATCTTAATCTTAATCATCACCTTCATCTTTTTAATCTTAATCTTATTCTTAATCATTATCTATATCTTAATCTTCATCTTAATTTTAATCATTTTCTTAATCATTATCTATATCTTAATCTGTTTCCTCACCTTAATCTTAATCTTAATCATTATCTTCATCATTATCTTAATTTTAATCATTTTCTTAATCGTTTTCCAAATCATTATCTTGATCATTATCTTAATTTTAATCATTTTCTTCTTCTTCTTCTTCATCATTATCTTAATCTTAATCTTGATCTTAATCCTAATCTTGATTATTATAATCAGTAAGTTGAGACTTATATATTTCACCTTATGGTAAAATTAGTCTAATTCCCTTGGAAGGATCGTCTTCATCTAGCAACTCCATTTGAACGTCCGAGAAAATTTCTTCCCCAGTCAGTCTAAAACATCTGTTTTCGTTATTATCTGTATCATATTCGTAAGTTGCGTACGTTTAAAGTTCAGAATTTTCGCAATTTTCTACGAATTTACAAAAATTATATTTTATTTTACTTGTATAATATTCAACTTATTCTACTTCGTCCCAGTTAGCTGCTTCAGTTTTAGGGATTTTTAATTGGTAATAAGAATCTTCTAACTTCATATCTTCTAACGAAAAAAATGCATCCGAATTAAAAACATGGCTACAAGGGAAATCAAATGCCCCTTAGACATTTAAAAAATAAATTTATACTAAAATTATACTTAAAATAATATTATTAAAATTTAATTTTCTCATATACTAATTTTATTATTTTATGCTGTTTTATTTGTATTTTATTTTTTATTTTTAATTTACTATAATAATTATATATAATTATATTGTTTTTCTTCTTTTTTTTATTTAAATTCATGAAAATATATTGTTAGAGAATGAAATTTAAGTTAATTCCCCATTAAGAATAGTATAAAATTTATTCCTTTTTATATTATAATTTTACAAAATAGTTTAATATTGAAATAATTTTAATTAGATAATTTATAATAGTATTTATTCTAATTTTTGAATTATATAACAGATATATAAAAATAAATGTAAACTAGTTGTATATTATATAGGATTAAACATGATTTTTATACCTTTTAAACTAAATAGTAATTAAATTTTTTTTATTAAATTATGCATTATAATATATAATCATATAATTATTAAAAAAAAATTTAAAGCAGTTAAATTTTTATTTATTAATATTCAGTCTTTTATTTTACCCTAATAGAAATATTAGAAGAAATAAAATAATTAACAATATTTTATAATTTCAAAATAATTAATTTATAAAAATAAAATTCCAAAAATTAAATATTCTATAATTCCCTAAAAAAATTTAAAATAAAGTGCAAAAACTTTAAAAACTATAAAAATTAACTAAAAATTCTCTAATCTCACTAACACTTAAATATGAATTCAAAAAAAGAAGAAGAAAAAGTTTTCAAATCGATAGACAATTATTTTAAAAATAAAAATATAAATATGTACCTAGAACTTAAAAACTAAAACCCAAACAATGTCATAAAAATAAAAAATTTAACGGCAAATACAACTATTTACCGATATAATAATATTCTAACATAGTTAGAAGAATTAACCTTTGAAAATAGTATAATACCCTAAAAATTGCACAATTTAATTTTAAAATTAGTAGAAACATATCAAATAGATATCTAGTCAATAAAAATAAATTTTGATGTATATAAATAATTAAAAATGCAAAAATAAAATATTCAGCTACAACTTAATGATCTTTTTTAGCTTAAAGAATAAATTGAAGAAAAATTAGAGGAAAAAGTTTTATTCAAAAATTTTCATTTGGAATTAGAACCTATAGTATCAGAATTTATATAAATACTTGATAATTTAGATAAAGAGTCAAAAAATATGATAAATAATCTTATTATTAATACCACATTTGATATAAAATAGTATGAATCTCATTTTTCAGAAGAAGAAAAAGAAAACGTAAATTAAAAAAAATATATTAATCATTAATATATAAATACTTTAATATTTATTTTTTAAAAAACTTTAGGTTTTGGAACAATTTGATTACGATAACACTTATGAATGTGTTTTAAGATACCTATAAAAAAACCTAGAATCTACAAATGATTTTCTAAAAATATTCAAATACAAAAAATTCGAATAAAACAATATTTAAACAATAAAAAATAATCCAATTAACTCTTTTATAAGTTAATAAAACTAAAAACATAATACAAATTTCAACAACAATATAAATTCCCTAAACAAATCGCTTTACTCAACTATGAGTTGTTAATCATAAGCAATATCTCAGCATAACACAAATATCATAAATAATAACACAAATAATAATATAAATAATAATCTAAATAATATAAATAATAATTTAAATAATATAAATAATAATATAAATAGCATAAATAATCATATTTCATATAATAAAAATAATAATTCATACAATATTTCTAGCCTAAATTAAAATTTCAACCAAAATCTCAGTATAAGTAGTAATAATAATAACAATAGTAATATAAATTTGTCGGAAATTGAGTTAGTTAATATTTAAAATGAAATTCTTAACTAATTGAAAGAGGGCGCTGAAGATAATATTATAAGTAGTTTTCATTTATTTAATTTTGCAGTTTTTCTAGAATTTTAAAGAATTTATTTGTCTTTATAAGAAGCTTTACAGCTTTTTGAAGAGTATTATGATGAATGGAAAAATTTGTTATAACACCATTATTATGTCCTTTTTTCAGATCAGTAGTTTCTTGACTATTGTAATAATACCTTTAATAAAGCAGTTCGTTAAGGAATGTAAAAACAAATATTTTATTTTTAATATTTTATTTAAAGCAATGACTTCTAATTTTAATTTTAAAGAAATTTTGATGAAATAAAAACGCAACTTACTTAACTTTAAAATTAAATTAATTAAAGAGAAAAAAGTGTAAATCACGAATTTAGATAAAAACTAAAATAATTTTAAGATAAATTAAATGATTTTTTATTAAAAATGAAATGGGATTTTGAATTCAAATAAACATAAAACATTTTTTATGACATGAATGTTGAAGTATAAAATTTGCATGAAAAATTTTAATTTAAAAGTAAATTATATGGTATAACAAATTAAGATACAATCATAAAACATATTTAACCATATTTGCCAGAATTAAAAAAATCAGAAAATTTAAAAATATTATAAAAAATTTTCAAAGATATAGAGACTGTTAAAAAAGGTACTGCTAAATTTGAAGGTTTTAAGTTTTTTGGGCAGGTATATATTTAAATAAATTTTACATTAATAGTATTATTTATAAAAATAATTAATAAAATTTAAAAATATGTTTTATTAATATATAAAATTAATTATATAAATTATATATAGGAATAAGTAATTGGACACATAAATACTTGGCTAAATTAAAATGAAAACTTCTTAGAAATATTAAAAAAATTATTATAATAACAGCAATAATGATATAAAAAAAAAATATATCATAAAATAATTTATCTAATGTCTGAATAAAATAATTAATATAATAAAATATACATATAATTTTAAATTATTTAATTTTAAATAAAAAAAAAATAAAAATTTAATATCAGTTTGAGAATTAAAATTGTCTAATAATATGATATTTATTTTAAATTGTTTTATTATAACTTTGATTAAAAATTATAGATTTATTATTTGACGACAAAACACCAAAAAATGTAAATATCTTGAATTTATGGCAAATTTTTTGTGTTTATATAGAATTTATTCTTATAAATAAATAAAAATCTAATCAAAAATTAAATTTTATATATATATAGTTATATTTATTCACTAATTAATAGATTTTAAAAATATGTTGTTTATTTTTTTCTTTGATATTTTAATAAGTTAATATATATATATGATCAAATTTCTGGATTTTATTGCTATTATTAAGCATCTTATTCTGAAAAATTTTATCTACATAAAGGACAATTGGGAGTAACTTTAAGCCATTCTCTTATACAATTTTCATGGAAATGGTGTTTTGCTTAACAGGGTAAGTATATCAAATATTCTCCTTATTAATAATCAGACATACAAATATTACACTCTCTATTTTCTTCAGGAATTTTATTAGGGTCAAATTTAACTGCCTTTAATTTCTTAGATATAGATTTATTTTTATTCTTTTTTACACATTATTTAATACCAGCAAATACAAAAAATATTAATATAAAGGGAAGCACTTTTTAAAGTATAAAATAAAATAAATTAAATTTAATATATAATTTCAATATAAGAAAAGAATTTTTTTTACATAAAGCTAGCACGATAATTCCTAGATAGAAATCAAAGTATTAATGAACATGAGAAGTTATTATTATAAATAAGAAGATTTAAAATGCAAGTTATGAACCAGTGTCTGCTTTAAATAAGTTCCCAAAATTATAAATGTCAAAAAGCATAACCAATCCCCAAATTTAAAGACCGAAAAAATATAAAAATTAAATATTTCCTACAGTTTTACATATCAAATCTGTTTTTTTTAACTAAAATTTCATTTGCTAAGCTAAAAGTGAAATTTCTCTATTTTTGCTTTCTAAATTTTAAAAAGCATTCTAATTTTACTAATTTTCCTAATTTTCTAAATTTTCTTAATTTTATTCTTCCCCTTCTCCTTGATACTCCTAATTTTCATTTCCTTATTACCAATCATTATTTTAATTAAAATTATTTTCCAAATCTTATTCCTAATTTATCTGTTAGTTATTCTAAATATTTTATTAATAAACTTAATTTTATTACTATTATTATTGTTATTGTTATTACTGTTAATTTTAATTTTATTAATTTTAATCAAAAAACAAATTTTAATAGCCTTAATCTTCATCAAGTAAAAATTCCTAGCCAAATTAAACTTCATCATCTTCTTAATCACCATTAACATACCCTTATTCAAACTGTTACATTTCCCACAAATCTATATAACTTTTTTATTCCTCTTAAGACATCGTTTTGAATCCCGGGAAAATTTTTTCAAACTGTTCAATTTTTTCTTCTCCTATGTTTATATATTAAATTTTGTTCAATTTTTCTGCCAAATCGAGCATTTTTTTTCTGTCTCTGGCCATTTTCGCCAAATAAAAATAATAAATCATGGCCAAAACGGCGTGCGTCACAATAAAAATAGACCAAATAAAAACCTGTTAATCCACATTTCCCATAGTGCAACTCAAAACCAAAATAAAAAAATAAACAATTTTCAAAAAATTCAACACAAAACAACAAGAAGCTGAAAACTAAAAATTCTGCCTCGCGTCCACAAATAATTTGTGCGGCCTTCTCAACAAAAAATACTCATTCTACAGCAAAACCTGCTAATTTTCTTGCTAACCCTAATTTTCCCCGTTTTATTATTAATTATTATTAATATTATTATTATCATAATTATTATTATTGATATTTATATTTTAATCATTTTAATTATTTTAGTTATTTTATTATAATTATTATTATTGTTGTTGTTAATTTTGTAATTAATGTGAATTTATTATTTACTAGGAATTATTAATATTTGAGGGCTCCATGTTTATCGATTCGGAATGCAAGTCATTTCCTATTAGTGGCTAATTTAATTAGGACATTTAAATATCTGATTTCGTTGTAAAGAATGTGTCTTCCAGGGCTACTTTATTTTAAATTTTATTTTATCTTAGCTTTTTTATGAATTTTATTCTTATTTTTTAACAATTTTATTTATATAATTTTTCCTTTCTAATATTAATTATTGGTTTTAATTCTTTTTAAGAATTATTACTTTTTATTTTTCTTTCTTTCATTTAATTAAGTTTTTACACATTATATTTTTAATTATTATATGACTATATTATTTTTCTATTAAAATAAAATATTTCTTAAAAATTTATTTGATATTAAATATAAATAATTTTAATAAAGTCAACTCAAATTATAATTATATAAAACAGATAGTATTCAAAACTGAAAAAAATAAAAATATAAGTTATACTTATTAAAAGTTTATAAAAAATTTAAATGTTAGAAAATTACTAATTTATGCATAAAAAAAAAGGAACCAATAAATATAATTTTAACTATTTTAAATTAAAAATTAAAAATTGCGTTTAATATTTCACTAATTTCAAATATAATTTTTAAATTTTCCTAACTATACAATGATAAATATAAAAAAATAATAATTCATTAATTTTTAAATATTAAAAAATATACAGATGTTTAACGAAATAAATAAATCTATTATTTTATATTTTTCTATCTATTCAATTAAATTATGTTTATATAAAAAGTTTTATAATTTTAATCTTACAAAATAATTATCAGAAAATATTCTTTATTATGCTTAAAGAATGGGTTATTATTTCAATAAATTTACTAAATTATACTTTTAAAAAATATAATCTCATAATAATCTTCTAAAATTATTCCAAATTAAATCAATATTAAACTATATTAAAATAATCATCAATGTTTAATAATAATTGGAATACTACTTAATATACTAAAAAATATAAAAAAAACAAAAATAAAAATTAATTAAAACAACAATATATTATTGCCATAAAAAGTTTAAAATTCTTATACTCAAATTATAAAGATAAGTATTTAAATTCACAAGCAACCTATTTATATCTTTCAAATATGAATAGATTTTTCAAAAAAAATAAATAAGATACAAATAATAATATTAAAAATATCGATTTAAATACATAAGACATAAAAATTTCAGAAATTTAAACTTCTCAACAAAACATGTTCTCAATTCCACTATCACCCCAAAATTCTCAAAAATAACTAATTCCAAACAATACACCAAAACAAAAAACCGCCAAATGTATTAGCAATAGCAATAAAATTTAAAACCTTCAAATCCCTTTTGAGAACCAAAAAAATTTAAAAAAAAATTAAAATAGCCAAGAAAAAAACCCGCAAAATCAAACAAAAACAACAAAAAATGAAACAGAAAAACAAGCAAAAATTACCAAAAAACCCCGAAAAAGTTTCCAAATTCACCCAGAATAAATCGCCAACTTATTATAAATTCCAGCAGAAAACACTTAAAAGAAAAAAAGGCCTTCTTTTTCTATAGGCAACAAATTAGCAACTTAAGAATTACTTAACTAAAATAAAAATAATAATAAAAATAATAATAAAAATATAAATAATAACATAAATAATAGTAAAATAAGTTCATTTAATTCCTGTGATTCAGACGAATCAGAAGAAAAAGTAAAAGCTTATTAATTATAATAACAATTAAAAATAAACGATAGTAATTATAATAACGATACCAATAATTAATTTTTAATAAAAAATAACTAAGAGTTAAAAAAATCTTAAGAAAGTGAATTTGGAAATCCTTAGCTTTTTTTGCATCTTTAAAGAGATAGTTTATTATTTTAATAAAGCAGTAAATTAAGTGCATTTAATAATAATAGTAGCAGTAATAGCAAAAATGTATTTGATATTTTCACTATCAGTTAAAAATTGGTAAAAAATTAAATTCCAATTAATTGCTAAAAATTCTAATTTAGAATTTTAACATTTATCATAAAAATAATTTTGTATTTTATTCCCGTTCAAAAAATTTAAAATGTTTTTTATGTAAAATATGTTAAAAAATAAATCTTAAAATGGAAAAAATATATAATTTAAAATAAAAGCTTTAATTTAGTTTATCATAGATTTATTTTTGTTAATAAAAATTTTTTTTATGCAGATAAAAAAAAAATCTAATAGAAAAAATAGCATAATGAATTCTGAAAGCTAAAGTGATACTAACAACAAAAATGGTTTTATGGCTTAAAGTAGTATGTCTCAAAATACTGATTATAAAAAATAGTTGTAAAAAAAAAGAATGGAAACATTTAAAAGGGTAAAAAATAAAAAATAAATCAATAATATTTATATTTTTTTTAATTAAATTTCATTTAATTTATTATAAATATATAAAATTTAATAAGGAACCTTATAAATAATGGAACTTCGTGAAGATATTAGGAAAAGTTAAAAGATTTATTGATAAAATTAAACTATATTCGCCCGGATAAAGTTTCTACGAAGTTTGTGAATATGTAATTAATATTTTTTAAAAAATAAAATAAGTATTAAACTAAAATTGTAATTTAAAACTTTCATTTTTATTATGATTTCATATTAATTTTTAATTTATTTAGCACTTAATCTTAATTAATGATCTAGTCTACCAAAATGACGATATAAAAATAAGATCATTTTGCGAAAAATTAATTCTTTTTTTCTCTTATTTAGGCAACTTGATAGGAGTTTTTACTCCAGACCAATTTTTTGTAAAAAATAATTAATAACAAAATATAAATATAATAATATATTTTTAGTATGATAAATAAATTAAAAATTCATAATTCTTGGCAAAATAAACATATTTTTTTAATTTTAATTAAATTAATTTTTTAATAAAAAATTCACAGATAAATATTTGGAAAATTTACATAATTTTTGTAACGGTAGTGATGACTTTTTTGGTACCTTATTAAGCTTGTTTCAAAGACGATTTCAACTCTCAAAGCAAAGAATACACTATTTTTGGAATTGTGCCTGCAATAAGTTTTGTTTTAGATTTTATTTTATAGTTTAATACTTCTTATTATTATGAAGGCTCTAATGTTACAAACAGACTTGAAATTTTAAAACACTATTTAAAAACTACTCTTTTTTTAGACATAGTCAATTTAGTCGCTTTTATTTAACATATTCAAACTAATTCTAATATAATATTTTCGGGCCTATTTTTGTTCAAAATTTTGAGCTTGAAGTACTAAATAAAAGAAATAGAAGAGTAATACATTAATATTAAAGTTTTATATTAAAATTCTTATTTTTTAATTTTTGATATTCAAATTATTTCTGTTATTAAATACAATATAATAAAAATATAATTTAATTATTAAAAATGTTCTAATTATTTATATTTTAAATTTATGTAGCCATTACCAACTAGACATAAAATTAACTACAATTTGGACTCTTTTAAAATTACTATACATAATTTTAATTTTAGGCCATTATTGTGGCTGTGGATTTTATTTAATAGCTGTTGAAAATAATGTAAATTTAAAAATATTTTAATAATTTATATATATATATTATTCTGGATGGAAAATGGAATGATAATTTTTTATTTATAGATAAATTTAAAATTTGTTATATAGCAAAATTAAAATTAATTAAATTAAGACTAAATATAAAGTTTATTATATAGAATATTCATATATTTTTCTAATTAATTTTAGTTTTTTATCTAATAAATTTTAATTTATTTGTAAATACAAAATTAATTGATTTTAATTTTATACGGTTTATATGATTTTAATTTTAAGAAAAATATAATATTAATAATTTTAAATTTTTTATTTAGAACTAGTAAAATTGGATTAATAGTCTAGATTATCCTTTACAAAACGAAAGTGATAAATATATTTATGCCATTTATTTTAGTTTTATTACTGTAGGAACAATAGGTTACGGAGATATTCATCCCAGTAATAACATAGAATTTTTATATGTTATATTTATGACAATAGTCTCTACATTTATAGTTGGCTATACAGTAAACACAATCGGAACAATATTTCAAGATCAAAGTAAAAAAATAGCGGAATTCAAGTAACTTTACCTTAATTAATAAATAAATTTATATATATATATTTATATATAATTTATTTATTTATTTATTTATTTATTTATATTCATTTCAGTGATAAAACTGTAATCTTTAATATCTTATTTATTGTATTTCTTTTATTTATATCTATGTTAAATTTTTTCTTGTTAACCTCTTTTTATTTACATATTTATTAACTTTCTTAAAAAGGAAAATGCAATACGAATTACAAAACTACATGTCAACCCGACAAATCACCCAAAACGTACAAGTAAAGGTAAGAAAGTACTTAGAATACATAGACTCAAAATCCACAGAGTCTCCAGAAAGAGGACAAGAAACCATAAACCTGCTTTCGCCTTCCCTAAGAGAAGAAATAAAGCAAGATTTTTTCGGAAAAATTTTGCACGAAATGAAAATTTTCAGGTTCAATTTCAGCCAAAGGTGCAGGGAGTAGTTGGCTCTGTGCATGGAGGAAAAAATGTTCGGGCCTGGTGAAATTATTTACGACGAAGACGAAGAAGACCACAGAATTTTTTATATTATTAAAGGAAATATAGAAATCCTTATAAAAAAAAAACAGGAAAACGATAAAAATAAACAGTACTTTTCTTATGACAGAAGATTTGTAAAAATTTAAAATTTAAAAAAAAAAATATTTATTAAAACTTTTTTTAATTAAATTTTTCATGATTTTATTTAAAAATTTATTTATTTTTTAATTTATTTTAATTTATTTCTTGAAATTTTATAATTTTTAAATTTTTTTTTTATTTTAGGGAAATGAAAGTTTTGGAGAGTTTGAGTTTTTCACGCCTTTTAAAAGAGACTCTTAAGCAAGAAGTATCAATGTTTCTCATCTCGCCTACGTTTCTCAGCACAGATTTATGAATATTTTAAAAAAAAATAAAAATGATTTCGTAATTTTATAATAGATTTATAAATTAAATTTAAAAATATTAATAAAAATTTTATCATTTATTAAATAGGAAAAATTTTGCGAATTAAGAGACCAAATTATCATGCATGAAAATAAACTTGCGAAAAGGTGTTACGGATGCCATTATAAATATGGGCATACAATAGTAGATTGTCCATTTATGCATTTCATAAGAGATAAATTTTTTCTCATTAGAAAACACAATTTCGTAAGAAACAATGTAATTAAAAAATCTCAGCCAATATAATTTATAAACTAATTATTATATTATTAAACTTTTATTTATAAATAAATTACTAAATAATAAATATTAAAGTAAATTATTATGAAAAATTATCCCTTTAATTTATAGATATAATTATTAAACTTAAAAAATTTTCTATATTTTTTCAGGAAAGAGAAGAATATACAAGAAAAGGACAAAAATTTAGAACACTTACTAACAAAATTGAAGTTTACAGAGGCATGAGAAAACAAAGAAAAGAAATAGTATTTGTGTTACAGTACGATTCAGATAGGGAATCGCAAGATTCTTTTGTTTCATCAGACGGAAGTGTAATTTCTGAGTGTGATAAAGAATTTTAAAAAAGAATGCCGGCCTTAAAATACGAAAAAAATGACTATGTTTTGAGATTTTCCTCAGATTCTGAGGACTTTTTTAACTCTTCTAGTGAAAATTTATATAACAACGAAAAAATGAAAAACAAACAATCTGACTCCGAAAATTGTATTAGTGAAGAAGAATTTTACGATGAAGAATTCAGCATCCAGGGAAGAAAAAACTCAATTTACCTCAACAGGAAATTTTCTTTTTTATCTAAAAATAATTTATAAAAAATGAATAACTCTCTTCTTAACCAAAGCAAAAGCATTTCAAAACTTCAAAATCTGCACAACTCAAACTAACAAATACAACTGCCTCAAAATTTAAACCAACTTTATAAAAAAAAAGCTTCTATTTTTTCTAACAACCTAGCCCAAGGCCTAAAATTGAACAGACCCTCCCAAATTCAATTCGAACTAACCGGAAAAAAATAAAACAAAAACGAAGAAAACTAAGAAAACCACATTAGTCCACAAAAACAAGGCAATTTCCAGTTCGAGCCCATAATAGAAATGGGCGACAGCATGAACAAATCCGACGGCTTCAAAAAGTCCAAAAAACACAAAAAAACCTTCATTTAATAAAATTAATAATAAAATAATAATTAATATTAATAATATAATAATTAATAATAAAATAATTTATATTAATAAAATCAGTTTTAAGAGCAAAAAAATAAGTATATGTCAAAAGCGACTATGGAAAATAGTGTTTATATGTTCAAATCTAATTTAAATAATCAAAGTTATTAACAGTATAACTATGGAAATTTTAGGGCTAATAAAAATGCACCTAATTAGGCTATTACTGATAGTAAAAAATTGGGATTTAATTATAATGAATAATAAGATTTAGAATTAAGTAAAAGTAAAATTTTTTAAGGAGAAAGTAAACAAAAAAAATTCAAGTAAAAATTAATAATTATACATTATTTTATTTCCGTTTATTAACATAAATTAAATTTATAAATATTTTTGGGTTTTTAAATATTTTTATAATTGGAAATCTAAATTATATTATTAAATTTTAATAGACATGCTAACAGATTTTTACCAGATTTGTAAGAAAACCCTAAGCTTTTATTTTTATACGATATGACAAAAATAGAGAACTATGAAAATTATTTTCCACACAATAATTTCGATGTTGTGCTATAGGAGGTAACAAATATATAAAATTAAAATATATAAAATTAATATTATTATTCATTTTATTAAATCAATAAATATAAATAAATATTTTTATTTAGGCAAATCAATTTATCAAAGAAAATTAACATATATCTGGTTAAAAGGAGGCTTCAGGAAACCAAACGGGAAAAAGCAAAAAATTTATGAAATAATTTTTGTCACATTTAATAAGCTCAAATAATAATAATTTAATAACAAATTAAAAAAGCAAAACTCCAAATAACTATACAAATACAAATTCGAACCATCAACTCCGTAAATCTGCATTATAAAGTAAAAAATATTATATAATTCTCTAAAAATTTTTTTTTATATTTTTTTAAATTTAAAAAGACCAGGAAAGTTAGGATGGCTTAAGTAAGTCAAGATCTAGATTAGGCTCAAATTTGTAAATAAATAAAATATAAGATTTAATAAAAAATTAAACAAATTTTTCGTATTTTTTACTTTTAAAAAACTTTAAAATTATAATTAAAATTCTTAAAATAAAAAAGTGACGCCAGTGACACCAACGAAAGCACAAAATCCAAAAAAATAACATAAAAAAAACTTTCATAAGAGAAAAATAAGCTCATATCTTTTAGAAAGTCAAAAGAAGATAGTGGCCTATAAAAATTGAATTAAGGTTTAGTTAATTAGGCTTAAAAAATAGAGGGAAATAATAATTAATTACAAAACCTGAAACTTCTTCAGTCAAATAGTCCTTCAAATTCTTTTTCAAACTCGAAAAGTCTAACAATTAAGCAAAAAAATAGCAATAAAAATTTGGACAGTGAGGAGCTAATTTCAAGTAGAAATACTAAAAATTCAAAATAATCTTAAAAAAACAGAAAAATTATAGAATAAAGTTTTAACCTTGACTAAAAAATTTCAGAAAAAGCGTAAAAAGGCTCTTTTTTGCAAAATAATAGCCCCGAAAATCTTCAAAATATTTTAAATAAAATTGACAAAAATAACGAAAATTTAGGTTAAAAATTAAAAGAAGAAAAAGAAGAAAAAAATTCTTAAAATTCTATCAAATTTTCAACAGCAAATAATTACAATAACAATTTAGAAATTAACTCAAATTTCCAAAAATCTCCAGGCACAAATTCCAGAAGAAGCTCGATAAGAAGTCAAACTCTTAATGAAAAATACAGTAAGCCCCAGATTTTTGTTTCGTAAGCTGAAATCCAAAATGACTTAAAAAAAAACACTTATTATACTGATTCTATTATAGAAGAAGAAAATAATTAAAATAATAATTTAGACTATCAGTAAAAAAAGTAAAAGGTTATCGAAGATTTAAAAACAAATCTAATTCTAATAAATAATAATAAAAAAAAAAATTCTTAATAAAAAACTTAAAATTAGAAATAAAGTTAAAAATTAACAGAAAGTTAAATATTTTAACAAAAAGAAAAAAATTTAGATGAAGATGAATCTTTAAGTAAATTGTCAGATTCAAATTAAATAAATTCATAAAAAAATCCGAATTTTTTAACTAAAAATCAAAATAATTAAAAATAAACCAAATCTTAATAACAAGAAGAAGAAGTAGATGAATAATCTGACCTTGAATTTATTTGATTTAATTTCAATACTTTAATAAAAAAAATGTAATTTATTATATTGTATTTGTATATATAAGAATAAAAATATTTATACTCTATAAAAATTAATTTACAAAATTAATTAACTTTAAAGAATATTAATTTTGATAATTATAATTTAATTCTTTATATACAATAGGTATAATAACATTTTAATACAAAAATCATGATATAAATAAGTTTATAAATTTTTTTTAAAAATATTTTTTATTTTAAATATTATAATTCATAATCAAAACATATCTCTGTGAGGATTGGGTTTTATTCCCACTATTTTTCTAAATTAAGCGAAATCCATCTCGAAATATTTTTCAAAATATATATTCATAACCAATTTACATGATTTTGCATTTTAAATAACTTATGGCACATGATTGTTAAACATGTCGCATCTTTCTTCCCCTGACAATTTCAAAGGGGCAACGAAAGAAGACAAAGCTGCACTTGGAAGTTATAATTATACCATTTCAAACCATTTTACAATTAATTCGTCTTTTACAGTTACATCATACCCTTCATTTAAAAATAAAATATAAAAATAAAATACAATAAAAAAATTAAAATTTAATTTAAAAATTATCTTCATTCTAAAAAAAATAAATCTTTTAATTTTAAGAAAAATTAATTAATTAATTAATTAATTAATTAAGATAAAAAAATTATATACTATTTTTATTATAATATACCTAATAAAACATGAATAAAATCGTGAATTTCTTTATATCTTTAAAATATATAAGCCAGTTCCAAATCCTATATATACCTACTCACAGGTCTATCTTCGCTGTTAAATTTATGCGAATTCATAAAGTGTCCATAAGCATATCCAAATGTATTTTTTTCTAAAGATAATAAGTATTCCAAATCCACTGTGGAATTATTTACTCTGGGCTATTCTTTTAATATTAACTGTCCTTCGTCGTCTTTTCTCATCTATTCTCTCAAATACTTGTTAAATAAATTTATTTATTTATTTGTTTATAAACATTAAACTTTACAATATTTACTAGTAATAATTTTAAATATAATTAAATTATAATAAAGAAAAAATTTAGAATTATTAACAAAAACTTAAGAACTTGTAATTTAAATAATTATTTTAAAATACTTGTTAAATAAATTTATTTGTTTATAAATATTAAGCTTTAGTATATTTACTGTATTATATTAATAAATTTTAAATAAAATTTAATTATATTAAAGAAAAAATTTAGAATTATTAACAAAAATTTAAGAACTTTAAATTATAATAATTATTTTTAAATACTTGTTAAAATAAATTTTTATTTATTTATAAATAAAAAATTAAACTATATTGTAAACATAATTTTTTATAAAATTTAATCTTTTTTAAGAATAATTTAATAGAATTATCAACTAAAATTTAAGAAATTTAAATTAAAATAATTATTTTTCTTTAAATTAAAAATTTAAAAGTCGTTATTATTTATTATTACTTCTACGGAGTGGTCAGAAGTCAAAGAACCTAATTCACTTAAATATCTTGGATTTTATGACTGTAAATATGCATTTAAAGCATATTTTACCGTTAATTATAATCTTTCTGTAAAAGATTATGTATGTCTGTAATTGTTAATTATATCTTAGTGTTTAGTAAATTAATTTTAATCAGAAAAAAAAGACAAATTCTTATTTTAAATTTAAACTGGTCTATAAACCTTTTAGCTAGCCTTAAATAATTTTTACAAACTTTACTTTTACATTTTATTAAACAAATACCAATTTTTATTTTCCAAATACTTTGAAATTTTTAATTTGTTTATTATATAGTATAAATCAGAATTAAGAAGACTATTTAAATAGAATTATTCATGGTGAAAACTTAATTAATTCTTTAAAATCAATTCTACTACAATTAAAATCAAATGTTGAAATCAATAAATTTAAAAATTAAGTGAAATACAAAAATATAAATAAAGTAATTTAGATAACTTTCAAACACCACAATTTGATCATTAAAAATCTAGAAATAAAAAAAAAATTTTTTTATAATTTATAACCTTTATATTATAAATTAAAAATATATAAAAAATAATAATAACCTAACTTAAATAAATTAAATCAAATTAAATTAATTTAAATTAGACTAAAAATCTTAACATTAAAACATAAAAAATTCACTAAAAATTCAGTAAAAATCAGTAATAATCACTAAAAATCAGTAAAGTTTAACTAAAATTCAACTAAAAATCTCTAAAAATCACTAAGAAGGACCTCCCATTTTATACAACTATCTTCCAATAAGCCACCTTCTGATTTCGTTAGTTCCGGCTCCAATTTCGTACAACTTAGCGTCTCTCATCATTCTAGCGACAGGATACTCATTAATATACCCGTTTCCTCCCAAAGATTAAATGGCTTCTAAGCACAATTCGGTGGCCGCAGTGGAAGTGTACAAAATGCAGGCGGCGCAGTCTGTGTTGCTGACTTCGTGTGTGGCGTCTACTGCTTTGCAAATGGAGTATAAAAAGGCTCTTGAAGACTGTAATTTTACGTACATGTCTGCTAATTTTCCTTACATTAACTAAAATTCTCCGATGGGCTAACCGAATTGTTGTCTGGTTTAAGTGTATTCTAAGGTGTAGTCCATGGCGGCTTGCATTAATCTGTTAATTAAAAAAATAAATAGATATAAGTAAAAAATATACTTTGAATTATATTTGAACTTTTTTTGATTAAAATTTTTAATAAATTTTAAAAGTAAATATATAATTTATATAAAAATTGATTTATTTATTTTACCCAACAGGTCCTCCAGATAAAACTAATCTTTCGTAATCTAAACCGTCCATTAAAACATAGGCTCCTTTATCAACTCCTCCCAAGACATTTTCTTCAGGAATTTCGACATTTTCGAAAATCAATTCACAAGTATTAGACCCTCTCATTCCTAATTTGTCCAATTTTTGACCAGTGGAAAATCCAGGCATTCCTTTTTCGACCAAAAAAGCAGTCAATTTTTTATCAGTAGTTTTAGCATAAACGACCAAAACATCCGCATCGGGTCCATTAGTAATCCACATTTTATTTCCGTTTAAAATGTATTTATTTCCTTATTTAACGGCCCTAGTTTTCATAGAAACAACGTCGGATCCCGCATTAGGCTCACTCATAGCCAAAGCCCCAATCAGTTCTCCTGATAATAACTTAAAAAATAAAATAAAATAAAATAATTATTAATTAAATTTAAATTTAAATAAAATTATATTTTATATCTTTTATTATTTTTTCTTATTAAATTAAAATTTCCATAAAATAGTTTTTTCTCTTCTAATTTTTATAAATTTTTAAATCTATATTATTTTTTGCTTAATTTTTGAAAAATTATTAATTTTAAAAACTTTCTTCAATAAAAATTTGATGAAATATTTTGTTTGTTTCAATTAAATAATTTTCTTTCGAAATTTTCTTCAATTAAATTTCAAAAAAAAAAATATTTTTTTCAATTTTTTAATCAAAATTCGCTAAAATACATTTTTTCTAATTTTTTTCAAAAAATAACCAAAAATAACATTCATTTTCCAAATTTTCAATTTTATAAATTTTATAAAATTTTATAATTTTATAATTTTTATATTTTTATATTTTACTTTAGGCAAATACTTAGCCTTTTATTCAGCAGTAGCTTATCTCTAAATTTATCCAATACACAAGGCAGTGGCGGCCCCATAACTAAGCCCAATACTTCCAGAAGCCTTAGAAATTTCTTCCATGACCAAAGTGTGAGCAGTGTAGCCCAGTCCAAGTCCTCCGAATTCGGGGTCCACAGTAATTCCCATAAGTCCCATGTCTCCGAATTTTTTCCACAATTAGTTGGGAAACTGGTTTTCTTTGTCGGTTTTTTCGGCCAAGGGAGCGATTTCTTCTTCGGCGAACTTTCTTACTGATAATCTTTTAAAATAATGCGAAAAAATTGGTTTAAGAAATTTTATTTTAAGTTTTTATATAAAATAGTATTTTTTATAAATAAAATATGATTATGTGTGTTTAAATTTGTAGAAAAAAAAAGTGTTGTGCATTATTTGAGATTATTATTTTATTTTAAACTTGTTGAAATTTTTATATTTTATAGTCTAGAAAATTTTAAATATGGAAAAAAATATTCTTGTATTTTTCGTCTCTATCTGCAATTAATTTTTAATTTTAATTTTAATTTTTATAAATATTTAGAACACAAAATACAACGCTAAAGCTTATAATAAATGTCTGCAAGAAAATAATTTAAAGAATCTTAGAAAATTCCTATAATATACCTTAAATCTTCTAAATCTTAATCGAAATTATTAATGAAGTTATAAGGTTGAACGGTCATTCCGAATTATTAAACCTATTTTTATTATAACAAAGCTTTAGAGAAAGTAGTTTTAAAGGCTTTTCTAATCATTTTATTTTCTATCTTTTTTATTTTTTTCTTTTTAATAAAATTATTTATTTTTATTATTTATTAATTAAAGTAGTTTATCAATTATTCATAATAATACTTAACATTAACTACTTTATAAGCTAATTTGATGTATCAAAAGATTAAAATAATAGTAAAATTTTAGAATATTAAATAAAATAAAATATTAGATATGGAATTTAAAATAAATTTTTATAAATTAATCAATATAAAAATTAATTTTTAAAATTTAAAAAGAACTAATATATCTTTTTTTAAATGTTAAAATCAGCTTTATATCATTGTATTGCAATATCAAATATTTTTATTTAAAGTTTTATCAATAAAATTAAGGCATTCTTAAAATAAAGAATTTAATTATTTTATTTCCTCTTTATATTATATTTTGTTAAAAATTAAAATAATCAAATTATTAATTTTTACTATTGAAAAATCACCTATAATTACTTTTAATTATAACTAAGAATTATATAAAAATACAAATATTTTTAGGTACAACAAAATACTCCTAATATCTCTCAAAAAAACAAAATTTCTACACCTATAATTCTAAAAAATTAAAAAAAATCAACTACACCCCCACCAAAGAAAAATAAATGATCAAAAAAATTTTCTAAACTTCAGTAAGGTTAAAATAAAAACCCCAGTCAAAATTCACATACAAATTTTCCTCAGAAGAAAACCAATAGAAATCACAATAATAATAACAATAATCTGGAAAATAGAGATACCACAATAAAAAACAGGGGCCTTCAAACACCGCCCCTTCAGCCAAAATCAGCATCGACAAGGCTTTAGAAACCATGGAAAATAAATTCAACATCAAATTACAAAACCAAACCCAAACCTTCCAAAAAATTCTACCCGAAAAATCAATCATCGAAAAATTAAGCCAAAAAAATGACTAATAATAATAAAGTCAAGAACAAAAATTCCAAAGCAAAATCAGCGAAAGCGCGGCCGAAAAATTAAAGGCCAGAAAACAAAATCTACTAAAAAATCTCCAAAAAAAAGAAAGTGAAAAACAGACTTTCAACCAAATTTTCAAGTCAAACGAAATGAAATACGTAGAAAATATCATGAAAAAAGAAAAAGAGGCCATCAAATTGGCCGAATACCAGCTAAATTAAGTCGAAAAATAAGAAAATGCAGTCGACCATTATGAAACCGACAATATCGCCAAGTAAGAAATCGCTAACCATA
This sequence comes from Pseudocohnilembus persalinus, assembly GCA_001447515.1. Classification (NCBI taxonomy): domain Eukaryota; phylum Ciliophora; class Oligohymenophorea; order Philasterida; family Pseudocohnilembidae; genus Pseudocohnilembus; species Pseudocohnilembus persalinus. Next base: position 700,797 of record LDAU01000044.1, read on the forward strand.
TTTATTATTAAGATAAATTGTAGGAATAGTAAATTATGGCTTATTTGGGCTTTTCTGAAATGCCTAATAAAAAAGAATAACTCAAAGAATGGAGAGATAACCAAATCGTCGAAAATATTGTAAAAAAAATACATTTACAAGAAACAAACTTTTTTAATTTTCTGCTTATTTTAAAATTTTTACTTTTCTTATTTTTTAAAACTCAAAATTTAAAAAAAAAAATTATAAAAAATTACGAAAACAATAAAATTAAGACTACTAATATAGTAAAAATATAAAATTATAAGGCAAGCTTATATAAATACAAATAAGAATAAATAAATAAATAAAAATATGATCAATAATTCTTACTTTAAATTCTTAAAAAAAACACAAATAACTAAAATAAATAATAAATAATAAATATAAATATATAATATATAATATTAATTTTAAGTCAAATAATTAATGTTTATTTATTATTTACTAATTATATTAATTAGAATTTTATCATATAATTTAAGATTTTTATTAATTTTTTTTATCTTTTTACTATAGTTATGGTTGATACATATATATATCAAAAATTTTCCTTTTTTTAATTATAAATTTTTAATTTATCAATATAATTTAAACTTTTTATTTAATTTAATTTAAATTTTCTATTTTTCCAACCTAGGATTTCACTCCTGACACCATGGGAGTAAAAGAAATTTTTTATCCCGGAAGTAAAAAAGGAAGAGCTCCTGCCGACGACATGGAAACTTTCGGAGAATGGTACAAATAAAACATGCCCAAACCTTACCAGTTAATTTTGAACAACTTATAAGAATTAAACGAAACAAAAATCAGAAACGAAAACGCCCCTAGTTTTTTAAAGGCCTTTGTAACTAATAAAGCTGAAGGAGAAATGCTGAGACTAGTGGAAGGAGACACTGGACACCCTAACTAATATTTTGTCCAAAAATAACCTTAAAATACTGTCCATGTTTCTGAATTAAATGCCTTGAGTGCTCCTTTAATTGAAGATATTCCTGAGTAAAAAATTTAAAAAAAATTTTAATTTATATATAACATTTAAATACAAAAAAATATAAATCTTAATTAGAAATAAATTTAAGACAAAACTCTTATTTTTCAAAAAAATTAAATAAAATCTTAATTTTTTACTAGACTTTATTTCATAAAAAATTAAATTCAATAATAATTAAAAGATATTTTTTAAAATTTAACTTCATTTTTTTTTAAATAGCATTTCTTTTAAAATTAATATTATTTATATGATATTTTTTATTATTTTTTGATTTTTATATTTAAATTAATGATTTTCATGTATTTTATTAGTAATGATCCTTATGATGCCATTGAAAAAGTTGTTTTTGAAGACAATAATGGATTAACTTTCGGAAAATAATTAGGTGAAGATGAAATTCCTATTTTCCCCGAATTTTTAAAATCTGATCACCATTACTCCGTTGATTTAATAGATAAATGGTCAATTTTCAGATTGCACCCTATTTTTTAAAAAGGTTTAAGAATTTTAAAATAAATGACCCAAAATTATGCTAATGGAAATTTCGAAGATAAAAAAATTGTTTTGCCCACTTTGTACGCTTATTACTATACTTTACCCAAATAACTTTAAGAAAATGTTATAGTTAAAACTACAGTCAGAAATTTAGAAAGAGCCAAACACGATATGAGTTTATAAGACAAACATATTGCTCTTAATTTCGCTTGTAAAATGACCATGCCAATTCATCCATTAGTAAACAAATTATACTTAATTCATTTTATAAATTAATAATATTAATTAAATATTTATTTTATTTTTATAAAATTTTTAATTTTTAATGTAATTTAAAATTTTATTTAATACTTTATTTTAACAGGTTGAAGAAACTTTAGATGATATATTAAGCACCGAAAAATACTGGGTCTCTGCTGCCGAAGAAGATATATTATTAAATAGAGAAACTCCCTTAGAATAACAAGGAGAAGAAGAAATCAAAGTATAATTTATTAATTATAAATATAAATAAATATAAATGTTATATATTATATTTTTCTAAAATTAAATAATTAATAACATATTAGTTTATATAATTTTTTTATTTAATTTTTTTTAAAATAGTTGGTTCAAGAAGGAGATACAAGTATGTAAATATAATAAGATTGGAATAGACCTCCCAGAATTGATCCTAATGGATAAGACGAAAAAATTCCTGATTTGCCTTTATAATATTATGATAATAATGATGGATTTTGGGATTGGCACATTAATAAATAATAGGATATGTACAGTTAAGTTGAATTACCTACTTTCAGACCTTTTTTCAAACATTGATTAATTAATATTACAAAAAATTAATAAAATTAAAGTAAATAATAATAATGAAATATAATTAATACTAAAAATATTTAAAAGCAGTGGAAAATTTATTTAAAAGTAAGTTTATTATTAGAATTTTTTGAAAATAATATATAATATAATATCAACAAGAAACATTAATGGAAGTAATTATGAAAAAAACCTATTTTTTTTCACTTGCAAAATTGAATACAAAGATAATAGTATATAGTATTCTTATTATTGATTTAATTAAATAGTTGTATTAAATATATAATTAAATTTTAGTATTAATATATTTATAAGTTATTATTTTATTTAATTTCATATTATTTGGAACTTGGCCAATAAAGAAATATATTAGGAAACCATTTTATTTTTTCATTTAAACTGTTAAATTATAATATTTTCTAATTTTTATAATTGAAAATAAGTTAAATATTAGTAAATATGTAATCATAGTAAATACTTTAAATATTTCTTTTGATAAATCATCTAAGTTAAATAATTAAGTTAATTATCTTAATCTTAATTCCTTGAATTAAAAATCATTTATTTATCAATTTATAATTCATATAAAACTCACAAAAGAAAATAAGAATAAGGATATTCAATAATATTAATAAGTAAAATCAACTATCCCAAAAATAAGATTAATAAAAATTCACATCCAATTAATTAAATTTTTTTTCAAAAATAAAATAAAAATAATAATTATTATAATAATAAAAAAACAAAAATAATCACTATAATACCACTTACCTATATATATTTTATATAATAATTTAATTTTTTTTAAAATTCAATGGAAATAAAATAACTGAAAAACAAATTTAAACACCTTAATACACTTAAAATAATCTTAGTACTTTTATTTATAACAAATATTTATGCAGATAAAATTAATCCCAAAAATAAAGCAGTAATGATTAAAGAACAAGTTTCTGCCTATTAATTTGAAGTCGACATAAATTTCGGAGAAACTATACTAGAATTTGCATAATAATAAGGAGTTTTCAATATTTAAATGACGCCAAAAACTAATGATCCAAAATATGAAGATCCAGTAAAATAATTAAATATTTAAAAAACTTTAAATTAAATTATATAATTATTTTTTTATGTTAAAAATAATTTCTGATTTTAAAAAAACTTATCATTTATTTATAAAATAAAATAAATTGCTTTTAAAAATTTTTTTAAAAGAATAAGAGGAATAACATTAGAAATTTTATAAATAAATAGTAGGAAATAACTATTCATCTCTATTTTTAAATATATTTTATAAAAAAATACCATCAAATTTGTTTAATTAATTTTACAAAATAAAATAATTATTTTTTTTGTTTGCTTTCAGTACTTGATTTTTTTTAAATAATATTTTAATTTAACGTAACATTGTTTATCAATAAAAACAAAAAATTATTAAAAATCGAAAATTTTTTAAATTATTATTTATTTTTTCTAGGTTGGATTTTGCCAAGCATACCCAAATATGGCTCTATTTTAAGAAACTCCTGGCACATATACTTAAATGTACCCTCATTATTTTGATGAAAACGGAAACTTATTAGACAGCGAAAAAATTCCTCCTACATTGACGGCCTACCACAGAACAATCGATAATGACATAGTAGCAATAGATTCAGATTATAATTTCTACGAGATAGAAGTAATATCCTAATAATTAATACATTTTAATTTAATACAAAAGTTATTTTAATAATTTATTAAAATTATTTTTTTTACTATAATAAAAATATATGAATATAGTAAATAAATAAAAATCAATGATTAATATTTATTAAATATTTATATAAATTATTAACAGGTATAATAACCAACTGATGATAAACCCTATCATTAACCACATAAAAAATCAACTAAAAGTTTTGCACATTTAAGGCCCGCCCCTTATAACGATGAAACTCCTTTTTTAACAAGTATTTTGGACAAAAATAATGACATAAAAACTACATTAATTATTTTCGGCGATAATGTTTACTCTTATAACCATAAAAAAGAAATTTTTGAAGATTAAAAAGGATGGGTACCTGTAAATTAAATCCATAGAGCAAAATACGGGTATGCCGTTGGAATTGGAGTTAGGGTCTAAAATTAAAACCCTTTATTATTTATAGCTGCAGGAGAAGACGGAGGTTTTATATATGAAGTTAGAGTAAAACAACAAAAAAACAAATTAAAAATTAAAAATTAAAAATTTTTTATAGATTTAAAATTTACTAATTTAATAAAAAAAAAAATACAAAATTCTTTTTATTTTATTAACCTTAAAACAATTAAATAATTATTATAATTTAAATATTTAACATTTCTAATTTAAAAATCTTTTATTTTGTTCCTAGTCGGACAACTCATTGAACTTACTACAATTCATCGACGGCAAATTCATCGAAAGAAAGAAAAACAAAGTAGATTTCCGAGACGTAGACCACGTTTCCAAAGAAGGCTTCGTTTATTTCCTAGACAAAAGGTCAGGCGTCCACAAAATAGACATAAACTACAATGGAAAATCCACGCCCACAGTCTCGCACGACTCAAATTTCCACCTTTCTTTTTCAGGCGGCCTCAGATCCAGACACCACTCCACTTACAATTCGCACAAAGTTTTAAAACACTAAGTTTTTATCAATATTTTGGGAAATGAACAGCACAAATTTATAGAAGAATATTTATTTAATTATGAATTGGGCGAATATTTTATGAATTCGAGAAAACATTATCCAGATATTGAACCCACTGATGTTATTGTCACCTATAATTTCGCTATTTTATTGGGCCAAAATATGCATAAAATTGTTTACCACTCAGTTTTAGAACAATTTTAAACTGATCAAATGGAATATGTTAATGATTTAAGTTTAACTTATATACCTGGATTAATTGACTCGTAAATAATCGAAGATAATAAACATTAAGACGTCGAAAATTATTAAAATAACGAATTTAATGACCCAAAATACTTTTTAATTGGAATTTCTAAAAGAAATATCGTTTTCCACGATGTAACTATAGTCAGACCGTAAAAAAAAGAAACTAAAATTAAAAATAAATTTAAAAAATATTTATTAAATATAACTTAATTTCTTTAAAATTATTATATTTACTTTTTATTTTTAAATTTTATATTTTTTGTAAATTTAGCATTTTTTTTATATTTTTAATTTTAAAGTTCTATTGATTGCTGGCCTGTTTATTATTAATATTCAGAAAATGGCGAAAAAGTATTAAATACTTAATAATATAACTATGAAGTGACATTTTTGTCGAGAAATTGTTAAAAAAAAGACGAATAAAATTTAAAATACGCAGATTACGCCGTTTGTGAAGTAGTTTTTGACATTTAAGTAGTTTTATACGATTCGTGGTTGGACGTTGAATATTTGAATTATATTTTAATTGCGGTATTTATTTTATCAATAGTAGTTTTGGGCTGTTTTTGCTGGGGCTACTGTAAATATAGAAGAGCCAGAACTGATTAAATGGAAACTAAGCAAAAAATTAAAGAGTTTTTAAAAAAAGTTAAAGGAAAAAAAGGAGAGAAAAAAGACAAAAAAGACAAAAATTAGAATATCAAATATGCTCAAATGCAGGAAGAAAATTGATAGTATAATTTTAAAAAATAAGAAAATTTAAATCATAAAATTGTATCAATGTTTATCTTATATTGTTTTTTATATATAAAATTTATAATTTATAATACCTAATGTAATATTCTAAAAATTTTGATATTTGCTAAAATGTTTATTTTAAATAAAATAATATAAAATATAAATACATTATTTCTTATGTTATTTATAAAATAAAAAATAAAATTAAATAAATAAATAAGTAAAAAAAAATAAACAAAAAATTATAAAAAAAATGAACTGGAATGGAGGAATAAAAAAAATTTTCAATCATAGAAACTAAAATTTAAAGAATATTATTAATGTAACAAATAATAATAATAATTAAAAATAATATTATATAATAATTTTTTTGTATTAATTTTTTAATTTATTAACATTAGACGGGAAATTAGCATAATCAAGACGAATAATAAGAAGAGTTTTATGAATTATTAAATAAAGTGAATCTTGAAAATAGTAAGGCTAATAAAAAAAATATATATTAAAAAAAATAAAAAAATATATATTTAATTATTTTAAAAATTAAAATATTTTTTATTTATTAGTGTTTTTAAGAGCTGATACAGAAGAAGATATTCTTTTGAAACTTTATTATAAAGATTTATTTTTAAACCTAAATAGTACAAATAACTCCTAAAATTCTTGTTAAGATATGGACCCTACTTAAGAAAATTAGTGTAATTTAAATGAAATAGAATAAAATTACAATAATTCTTTAATAAACTAAGAAATTTTGTGTAGTTAAAAAGCATTAAATTCTTAATAAAATTTGGATTTTTAATTTGATAAATAATAGCCTTTTTATTAAACATATAGTAATACTCTTTAATAAAATTCAATCATTTATCAATCAAATAAAAACTTAGAAAGAAATTAAATAAATAAAAATAGTGATTAAAAATGATTTTATATAATAAAATTAATTTTTTTTACCAGTTTTATATAATAAATTATAATTACTTTATTTTATCTATTTATATAAATATTTTTTAAACAAAACTTTCTAAAAAAATTTAATCAATATATTTTTAATCTAATTTAATTAAGTTCACTTATATTTATTTATATTTATTTTTCACTGATAAAAAAATCAAAAAATTTCTAAGAAAAAAAAATGAGCCAAAATAAAGATATAATCAGATAAACAAGAATCGGATAAATAGTTTTAACATTACAAGATGTATTGGATGATGTAAATTAATTTTATTTATAAAAAAATAATTAATATAACTTGAATTTAAATTAAAAATCTTTTAAAATTCATATATGTTGAAAAAAATTGTAAAATTTATTAATAGATCGACAAATTAAGAAATAAAAAATAGGCAAATTAAGACACTTTTACTTTATATTCTTAAAATAATTAAAACGGAAATAATTTTAAAGCAAGTAATTAATAACAGAATTTAACTAGTTTTTTATTTTATATAAAAATAAAACTCATATTTTATTTTAAAAATATTATATATATTTTATTAATTTTTTTAGATAATGCAAATAAAGTTAATATCGGGCTTTAATTTGTTAAAATGGATAATAAAGACATCTATAATTATGTATAATCTGGTAAATTCTATCATAAATAATAATATAAAAATTAAATAACAATTAATTTATTAATATTATTATAAATTTTTATATTTAAATGTAATTATTCATTTATTTTTTTTTAAAAGACCAGGGAAATATAATTAATAAACTTAAAAGTTTAGAACAATAAAAAAACATAATTTTAAAAGATTTACATACATTATAACCAAATATTGATCTTATTGACGATGTTGAAATAAAATAGCTTTATATTGAATATTTAGAAGATTATGAGGATTTAAATTGAAATTTATAACAATCTTATTATAAATTTATTATAATGTTTTAAGTCATAATTTAAAATTTCAGTTTAAATTAAATGCATATAAATTATTTGTAATTTTTATATCATTATTTAAAAATCAATTCATTATATTTTATCTATTGCCGGGACTATAATTTATCCGCTAATTGAAATTTGCGGGAATTTTAAATAAAATAGAGGTAAGAATAATTAAATTCAATTTTATCTATTTAATTTACACAATAAATTCCCAAAAATACAAGGTAGATACATAAATTCCCCTCCAATTTTCTCTAAAACTAATAATCTCTAATAAATTTTAATTTAATTTTTATAGTATTCATAAAAAATAAAATAAAAAACCCAAAAAAAAAAAAAAACAAAAATTTAAATAAAAAACTAAATTTTTAAACTTACAAACTTATAAACATTTCCCATAAATAAAAATAAAAAACAACTAATAAAATAATCATTATAAAAATTTAAAATAAAAAAAATGCAAGTTTCAGAAGACCAAAGGTGGGAAGAAAACACCAAAAACCTAAAATTATACATGAACGACCCCGAAAGAAAAAACGAAATCGCCTAGTTAATAGGCCTCGGAAAAACAAGACTGCCCATAAATTTAAACAAAATTAGAGAGTTAAATTCCGAACTCGCCACCGACATCATCAAATTTCCTAATCAATCTTTAAGAATTTTACAGCCTGAACTCTAGGAAGTCGCTAAATAAATAGACGCCGAATTTGGAGAAAGTAATTAATTAATAAATGACATTTTTATTTTATTTTTTAATATAATATTTTAAAAATTATGTAAAAAAAAAGCAAGAATTTTAGATATTTTTTTAAATTTTTTTTTATGAGATTTTAATTTAATAAATGTATACTTTTTAAGCTAATTTTTCATTGTTTTTCTTTAATTTTTAATGAATAAATTATATATTTTTAATATTTAATATTTTTTTGATAAATTTAGACGATAAAAAGGGATAAAGCAGACTCCCCTCTCTTTCTATTGCCTTCGAGGGAGATTTAGGCAGAAATTTCGTAACTCCCAGAGGATTATTGGCTAAACTGTCTAATTAACTGGTTTCAGTGCAAGGAATAGTAACTAAAATGAGCACTGTTAAAAATAAAATCATAAAATCAGTTCATTATTGTAAAGTAAACGAAACTGGAGTAGTTAGAGAATATGACAATTAATATAATTTATCAGCTTAGCCCAATTTAAGCGCTCCTAGATCGATCCCCACAAAAGATAAAGATGGAAATCCCATTATAATGGAAGATGGAAGATCTCAGTTTATTGACAGTTAAACTTTCGTTTTATAAGAGTTGCCAGAAAACGCCCCAGCCGTAAAAAAAATAAATAAATTAAAAATAAATAAATAAATTAATAATAAATACAAAAATATAAATATATTAAATAAAAGTTAATATAATGATTTTTTTTTATAATTATTTTTCACTTTAAACTTTTTTATTTATCAATTATTTTACTTAAAATTTTTTTAATTAATTTTACAGGGATTATTACCCAGATCAATCGAAGTAGTTATGGAAGAAGATTTAGTAGACTCAGTTAAACCTGGAGACAGAATAGAAGTAATTGGAGTTTTCAAGTCAATTGCCACTTAAGGAACAACTTTTAGTGGAAGGTTAAAAAGTATTTTAATTGCCACAAACAGCAGAAAAATGAACTAAGAGTAATAAGACGCTGATATAACCCCTGAAGATATTAAACATATTAAAGAATAAGGTCAATAATAAGACATTATCTAAAGATTAACTAACTCTGTTGCTCCTTCTATTTATGGACATGATTTAATTAAATAAGGTATTTTATTGCAATTAGTTGGGGGAATTGAAAAAAATGTTGAAGGAATGCATTTAAGAGGAGACATTAATATCTTAATGATTGGAGGTAAAAAAAACTAGTTTAATTTTGAAATTTTAGAAAAAAAATTGTAATTAAATATTTAATTTTATTCAATTTTTATTAGATCCTTCTACCGCCAAATCATAAATGCTTAGATATGTTATGAATACTGCTCCTTTAGCTTTAAATACCACAGGTAGAGGTTCTTCCGGAGTCGGTCTTACAGCCGTAGTCAAATCAGACAGAGAAACAGGTAAAATTAAAACCACTAAAATTTAAAGTCTTAAAATCATCAATTTAAAATCTAAAATCGAAAATCAAAAATTAAAAAGCATTATTTCTAAAAATTAAAACTCCAAAATAAAAATTCAAAATCTAAAATCTAAAATTCATTTCTAAAAAATTTTTTCTAATTTTTTCATTAAAAAATAGGTCAAAGAAGTTTAGAAGCAGGAGCAATGGTGTTAGCAGACCGAGGAATAGTGTGCATCGACGAGTTGGACAAAATGGACTAAGCAGACAGAGTCGCGATCCACGAGGCCATGGAACAGCAAACAGTAACAATTTCCAAGGCCGGAATCCACTGTTCACTGAACGCAAGGTATTATAATTAATTTAAAAAAAATAAAATTATTAAAATAATTTAAACTAATTAAAATAATTTAAACTTATTAAACTAATTAAAACTTATTAAAATAATTAAAATTAATTAAAATAAATTAAATAATAATAGGTGCAGTGTAATCGCAGCTGCAAATCCCGTTTACGGCGAGTACCACACAGATTTGCCGCCCACTAGAAATATTAATTTGCCCGATTCTTTGTTGTCTAGATTTGATTTGCTTTTTATTGTACTTGACGAAAAAGACACGGAAAAAGATAGAAGAGTTGCAGATAGAGTCACGAGAAATCACAGTTATAAAGGGAAAAATTCGGGCGGGGAAGAAAAATTGTTTAATAGAGATATGATCGATGTGGAAGATTAAGATTATGTCATTTAGCCTTAGGGAGCTTAAGCCAATTAAAATAAAGGAATTTATCAAAAAATGCATAAATATTACTCTTAATCCAGCTAAAAATAACTCTATTCTCAAGAATTTATCCAAAAGTATTTGAGTAAAGAATATAATTATATTTTTGCGGAAAAATTTTTGTATTAAACTTATATTTTTATTTTTAATAGAATTCTGTAAAAAAATTAATTCGGAATTAACTGATGAATCGATCGATTATCTCTCTAAAAAATGGAAAGATTTAAGATAAAGAGATCAAGAAAATTAAGAAATTAAAGTTTTGCCCATTACAATCAGAACCTATGAAACTATGATCAGATTGTCCACTGCTTTTGCCAAATTAAGATAAAGTAGACAAGTTTAAATTGAAGATTGCAAAAACGCATATAATGTAATTTAAAAAATATAATTATAAATTTAAAATGTTAAATAAATATTTCTATGTATTAATTTCTCAACTTTTATTTTTAATAAGTTACTAAGAAGATCTTTTTTCGGAGATGACGAAGACGATTATTCCGATGACGACGACGATTACCACCCCTCCTAAGACAAAAAAAAAACCGGCAAAAACCAAAATCAAAAAAAAGGCTTCCAAAAATTCACCAGAAACAAAATGGACATAGAAGAAGAGCCCGAAAAGCAAAAAGCCGACGACGACTTCAAACTCTCGACCGCTCAAAAAAAATCAATTAAAAAGCAGCAAGAAGAGCTCGAAAAGCAGTAAAAAAAGCAGCTTTCTTAATAAAAATAATAGTAATAATAAAAGGAAAAAGAACTGAAAAAAAAGCAGCCAATAATAGTTCAAGAAATGAAGAAAATCCGAATCGATGACGAAGAAGAAAAAGAAGTGGACAAAATTTTAGCCGAACAGGAAATTGCCTCTATAAAAGTGACTAAGGAAGAAAGAACGCAGGTTTTTAAGTGCATAGGACAGTTGTTAAAAAATACAGGCATCGATTTTGTTTCTAGTAACGATATTTGGAAAAAAATTAGCCCCATTTTTGGAGCAAATAATAAAGATAAACTTGTTAAGTGCTTGGTTGAACTCGATTTGGACGGAAAAATTGACTATTAGGAAGAAGATGATCAAATTTACTTGTTGTGATATATTTAAAATAAAATAAATATATTAACTTTTTTCTTTGAATTTAATATGTATAAAAATAAAATATAAAGAAAATAAAATATAATTATATATATAAAAAAAAAATTATTATTATTAAAATTAAAATCTTATAATTTTAAATTACTTATAATAAAATAAAAATTATAAAATATTTTATATAAAGGTATTAAAATTATACATTACTCTTTAATATTCAATTTTTACATATTTTTTTTTTAATAAACCAATATTTTATAAAAATTAATATAAACTAAAAAATATTATTATTAAAAAATAATCAATAAACCTATAAAAAAAACAAATAAATATTCCAAAAAAATTCAATCATTCATATAAATTCCCAAAAGCAGCAATATAAGGAGTCAAATTCAAAGTTTCAAAATTAAAATTTTTCGCAGGACATTTCCCGTTCAAAAACAAACTCTTCATATAATTCAATTTCTCTTTTTAAACTTCTAAAAATTTTATTTATCTTTTAGCAATAACACTCAGTTTCTCAACGGCCCCGAGGGCGACCTCAATTTTTTACACAGATTTTTCGCCAATTTTAGCGAAATTTTTCAAAAAATCTAAATAAATACAAGTCAACTGTACGAAAATCAAATGGTGCTGAGAAAATGTGTTATTTGGCTCACTTTCTATAACTTCTTATAAAAACTCGTTTTCTTGTTCTATAAGGGTGTAAATTTTTTCCCATTTTTTTTAATTTTAATTTTCTTTTTTTAGGAAATAAATCTTCGAATTTTTTATTTCTTTCTCTAATTTTACTTTGAATTCTGAAGATAAAAAATTGTGCTTTTGCAACTGTTGTTCTTAGCAAAGTCTTTTTTATGAGTTCTCACAACTATTTTCCTGTATTTCTAAAGTAAATTCACCCAAAAAATCGCCGCTATTTTCAACTTGTAAAAGCCAAATATAACTAAATTCCTAATTTTAATTTTGAGTTTAAGGTTAATTATTATCTTATTAAGGTCTTTAAGCAACAAGGGAAACTATTTTTAAACTATCTATTTCTTAATTTTCTTAATTTTTAAACTTAATATTTTCACTAAAATTTGAAACACTTTAAGAAGCAGTCAAAACGATATCAATTTTTTACCCCTCAATTTTTTTTATTTTAGCACTTATTATTTAATAAGGAATCTATAAAGATAGCAACCATCTGTAATATTACCAAACTCCTTGTTCGTTAGGCTAAATGAAAATAGCATTTTTAACTTAAAAATTTTTTTTTTTTGAAAAAATTAAAAATTAAATTAAATAAATTAAATAAATTATTTTATCATATTAATTATTATTTTACCCATTTCTAACTCTTCATCATAAACTTCTTTACTCAAAAAATTTTAAATAATTTCCTGTTTATTTTCGGTTTCTCCATCCTCTAATTTTTGCTAGTGCTAAACTGTAAAATGCTTTGTTCTGAAATGAAAAGCAGAAAAATTTGAAAAATTATCCTCAATTTTTTATTTTAAATATTCTAATTCTTTTTCAATTAATTTAGGATTGTACTTCAAAACGTCTCTAACTAACCAAATTCTGTAGTTCCAAGCGTGGAAATTCCTTTCATCCATTTATAACATTTTAGAACAAATTTGCAAATCTTATTCAACCATTCTAGGCTCTTTTTTAAAAAGAAAATAATAAATATATAATTATAAAAAAAAAAACAAACGTTTATTTTAAAAAAAAAAAAAAAATTTTATATATATAAAAAAAAATTAAACGTAAATTAAATTTAAAGTATGAAATATGAAACTTAAAAAGTTAAAAAAAAAATTCTTATATTTTTTTAATATAATTCGCAAAAAAAATTAATCTTTCATATTATTAGAAATTTTTTCTTTTTACTTTTTATTTTTATAAAAAAATTAATCTTAAATAATTTTTAAAACAATTAATTATAATTTACTTTATTTTAATAAAATTTTTAATTCTTAAATAATAAAATAACAAAATTTCTTTTTTACTTTTTTTTTCACCCGTTTCTTTTTCAATTAATTCTTCAATTTCATAAGCCTTTAAAACCAGCCACTACCTGTGCGACCATATAGCATAACATTTAGGTCTTTTTTTTAATAAAACCATAGTCATCATAATTTCTTTACAAACCAACTAATACTATTATTCCAGTTCATTTTTCAATTTATTTTCAAATAATTTTAACAATAATTCTCGTCTAAAATTGTAAACGTGTGGAATTTCTGGGCACAATTCCACCATTATGTTACAAAATTCTAAGGGCTCCTAAACTTTTTTCTTATCGTGTCTAATTTCCAAAAATTCGTCTAACATTTTAGTTATTTTATTTGCTAATTCTTCTTGCTATTTTTGCTCTTCTTCGCTTAATTTTTTTGTCTCAATTGGTCGTTTTTTACCGTGATACATCTTTTTTTTTTTAAATTTATTTTATTATAAAAACAATAACCTAGTTGCTTTTTTATTTTAAAGTTTTTTCGGATTTTAATTTTCTATTTATTTTATTTTTTTTAAAATTTTTTTATTTTCTTTGTATAATATAGGAAGATTCAATATTCTATTTAAAAACTAATTTAAATGTAAAATCTACTATCTCATCTAAACTTAATTATTATTATAAATAATAATAAGATTAATTATCTCTGAATACATAAAATTCTGATCATATATAGATTTAAAAAAAATAAGAGTTTTTATATGTTGAAAAAACAATTGAATTAAAATAAACTTAATATTAAATAAATAATATATTTTTTAAATGAATATATTGTATTGTATATATTATATATTTTATAAGATTTTTTAAATACAAATAAATTTATATATTTTTGCATAATTTAATCATAATTTTAAAATGACTGGAGCTTCTTCATTTTCATTAAATAAAGGCTCAGAAACATTTTAATATATATTTTCTCTTATTCTTTCATCTTCGTCAGTTCTTAAATAAAATTCTGTTTCCTCTTTAAAAAATGGGTGATCTTCTATGTAAAGATTTTTTTATTTCAATTCTTATAATTTCTAAAATATTTAATCTTCTCCTGATAAATGCAAACAACTATTTAAAAAAATAATAAATTAATAAAAAAGATTCTTAATTTTTACTACACTAATTTATATTATTTGATATTTAATATCATTTATATTTTTTTTTTTTAATTTTATAAAAAAAATCGTTAATTGCTAAAAATTTCTTTTACTCATGGATTAACTTTTTAAATTCTTTCTATTATTCCTAAAACTATTTTAAATTCTATACATGTAAATCTTTCATTTCAAAAAATCTGTTTTAAAATTCCTCAACAACTTCTTAAATAAAATTGTTTTATTTAAATTTTTAATAAATAAATTTATTATAGTATTTTTTAAAAATAGAACAATAATTAAAAAATAAATTTAAAATATAATAATATATTTTAGTTATTTTCAATTTTACTTTCGTCTAAATTCTCATCATATTTTTACTACTTTTTACTATCTTCATCTTTTACATTATCATCAGGGGTAAAACTGAAAATTCTTCCTAAAATATAGGCCTGTCAAAAATAATAATATAAAAAATATTTTACCTTAAATTATAAATAATATTTTTTTTTTAAATTTTCATTAATTTCTAAATTAAATCTACTTTTTTATTTATATAAAATAATAATATATTTACATTTTTTTTATATCTTATCAAAGCCTCATCTTTTGATAACTCATTAATATTTTTTTTTGCAAATCTTAATTCCTTATTTTATTATTTAAATTTGTTAAAATAACTTAATATATTATATTAACAAATTATTTTAATAAAGTTATATATTTTTTTATTATAATTCACTTTTATTTTTTTATTACAATAAAGTTTTGTTTGGGGTGATCTTTGAAAACTTATTATGATGGGGCCTACATTTTATTTAATATTTAACTATTTATGTATTTTTTATTATTTCTTAGATTTCTAGAATTACTTATAAATTTTATAAAATTAATTAACTAATTTTATTATATTATTTTATTCACTATATATTGCGGGTTAATATTGTGAATATTCTTATTAAAATTTAAAAAACAAAAATTCATATATTACATTAATATAATGTAAAATATAAAGATAAAATGATATAAAGTTTTAAAATTAAATATGAATAATTTTTTTTAAATTTATTAATTAATCAAATTGTATCTTATTTCATAGAAGAATGTCTATTTTCAAGTTCAATTTATTCCTAAATTTAATCTTAAATGTCGAAATGTTTGAATTTCCCGGGTGTCTATGAAAATTCAGTCAATGGTTTTTATTTTAATGACTAGTTAACTTCAGAAGAAATTCTAAATATTTAAAATAGAAATTTAAATATTTAATCATTTTATTTAATATAATAAAAAAAATTAAATATTATAATATTTATTATAATAATTTAATTAAAAAAATATTAAATTTAGATGATTGACAAAAAATTCATAAAAAATAATAAAAATAAATAACTAAAATTTAAATGTATTTTTTTATAACCTTGAAAATTGTTTTGACTATTATGAAGATTCATCTTAAAATAACAAAGTAAGTTTTTTATAATCCAGTTTTTAAGGCTAAGGAACCTCTTTTGTTGAAAGTTTATTTAGCTACATTTTATATTATTTTTCTATTTCACTTGTTGACATCATATCAATTTAAAAATTAGAAGAATATTAATTAGGTTATAAATATAACACTTATTGTTATTATTACTATTATTATTATGACAAACTAAGCCTTTATAATTATTATTATTAAAATTATTAATATTACTATAATTAATGTTTAGAATCAGCCATTAACTATGGCTAATATAACGCATCTGAACTTAAATTAAAATCTGGTTATTATTTTTAATTTTAATTTGAACTATTAAATTAAGTTGGCTAAATTTAAACGTTTCCTGAACTGTAAACTTACTTATATTTAATTTATTTATTAGGGGAAATTGAATGTGAAAAATACTCATTTAATATATGTTTTTCGTTTTTAACTTATAAGCTATCTTAAATCTCAAAATTTCTTACCTCTTATTGCTTATATAGTCCTTATTTCAGATCAACTTCTTACACATTCTCATTTTGATTTTAGTTTTAACTTTAAATTTGACTCTAATTCTGATTTTAACTTTAATTTTAATTTTAACTGTTATTATAATCATTATTAATTTCATTATTTTATTTATTCATTTCATTAATATTATTATTAGCTGAATTTAGATTCTCTTAATTTTAAACTTAACCTTCAGCCTGAGCCGTAACAGTATCTTCTTAAGGTTAATAACTATTTTTAATAAATCCATTGGCCATCTGTAAATCCACTATAGAAGTATTTTATCTAGATGAAGAAATTTAATTTTATAAATTAGCCAAATTATCCACATTTAAAGTCTATCCCTTATCAATACTTATTGCTTTTTATATTTATTTTCTTTGTTCTAATAATTATTCTTCTATTTCCTCAAATCTTACAGCCTTTCCTTTCACTCTTTTATATTATTTTTCTTGTTTATTATTTTAAATCTTACTAGGAAGATCTGGAAATTATTATTTATCTTGTATCTCAGCCCATTAATCTTTATATGCAAATTCACCTTTTACATAATATCCAATAATTTTATCAATTTCTACTTATTTTCCATTTGCTCCTGTAAATTTATATCCATCAGTTTTACTTAATTTCCCATTTTAAAAATAACCTTCCCAAAAATGCTTTTGTTCCTGACAGTGATCTTAAAAGTAAATTATACCATACCCTTATTTTTTACCGTTCTCATAAAATCCTTTATACATAGACCCTAATTAATTAATTAAAATCTTATAATTTTAATATAATTTTTAACTTAATAAAATATATGTTATTTTATTTTTTTAAAATAAAGTATATTCAATATATTTAATATTTTTAAATACCATTTGGCCAATAAAACTCACCATATCCGTGCATTTTACCATCTTTCCAATTTCCTAGAATAAAAAATATAGAATATATATAAAAATTAAGGCACCAATTTATAATTTTAATATAAATTTTATAAATTTTTTAATATTTTTTATATTTTACCTTTATATTGTCTCCCATCTTTCCAATTATATATTCCAAATCCATCTAGTTAATCATTTACAAATTCGCCCCAATATTTCTCATTTTCAACAAAAAATCCTTTCCATTATAAACTTCCTTCTCCGTGTTTTTTTCCGTTTTTAAAATTTCCCTTATAAACACTCCCATCAGGCCAAGTTTCCACTCCATACCCTTATAATTGCCCAATTTCAAAATTACCCTCTAATTTAAAACCTCCTTATTTTTTTAAAATCCCTTATCCTATAAACATATAAATTTATTCATATAATAAAATATATACATTTATATATATTAATCATAAAATAAAAATTAATAACTATATATACATATATATAATTAATAAGAAATATAATTATTATGTATATTTTTAATATGTTAGCATAATAATTATAAAAAATAATTAAATATAGTTATTTATTTTTCTATATTTTAATATTAAGATTAAAATATATTTATTTTTTTTACCTTAAAATTTATTGGCATAAAATTGTCCTTCATAATAAGTTCCATTTTACTAAATCATTCTTCCGAATCCGTTTGCTTTTCCTTCTACAATATCTCCAATATAGTAAATATTTAGTACAAATTAATTTTGATATTTATTTTAATTTGTGGGGTGTAATTTTTTTTTCTAAATAAAATAAAACTATTCTCCAAATCCATTTGGCATTTCTTCTGCCTAATTTTCCAAATTTTATCTAACATATTTTCCCCATTATCCTCTGTAAATATATCCAGGATTCTAATTTGTAGGTTAAATGTAAAAATACTAATCTTAAAACTCATTAGCCTTATACTGTAGCCTAATAATTTTTATATTATATTTATATAATTTAATTATTAATTAAATAATTTGGTAAAATTTAATGTTTTATTTTATATTTAACTTCATAAAATGTAATTTTTAGATATTTTTTTATCTTATTTTAATTATATACTTAATTTATTTAGGTAAAGGTGGAAGCTAATCTATAATTTCCTACATTTCGGTTGGTTTTGAAAAAATCAATTATTTTAAAACTGACTTTTCAGCGTCTTTACTAACTTTAGAATACAAAAATCCACTTTTTGAAGTATTTTTACTTGGTTGCATTTTTTTATTTAATTTCATTTCACCTGGATTTTCCTTATCCATTAAAAATTTATTTTCAATCATTTTTTCAGTTTCTTAATTTATTATTTCTTATTGATATAAACCAGTTTGGTCATCATCATTCCCCTATCCTTCTTCCAAAGTAATTACTGAATAATTATCAGAAATATCTGAAACATCTGGAATTGCTTCTTATTTTAATTTTTAAGTTTGCTAAAGTTAATCAATTTCACCCTAAATAACTTCACCATTTTCCTTTATAAAAATATTTTAAGCAAATATATTTTACAAACAAATAATTAAATAAATTTATATACCAAAAAAGCATGAAAATAATAATATTTAAAATAATAACATTTTGATAAAACTAACTGTATATATAAAAATATTAGGATTTTTACATCTTTAATATCTTAATTTTAAGCACTTTAATCACCATTTTCGGGATCTAATTAGGCCATTTTTTTTCTAGAATTTTATGATTATTTTTGCTCAAAAATTTCATCAAAACTTTCATCCTCCGAAATGCCATCTTAGTTTCTGAAATCTTTAGTACAAAAATTGAACTAATTAACATCCAAAGGAGAACTTTTACATGTACCCATTTTTATTGTTCAAAATTTTCTTATTTCTATAAAAATTTAATTACTTTTATTTTTGGTTTTTTTTTAATTTTTTAGTTATTTTTTATTTTCTCTAAGTTATTTTAATTGACTATTATTGTTTTATTATATTTTTTAGATGAAATACTTTGATAAAATAGAATGCAAATGAAAGAATAAATTTTTATTTATTTAAAAACACAGTAAATTTTATAATAAAGAATACAAATTATAATAAGCTAAAAATTCAAATTATTTATTAAATTCTATGTAATAAAAATACCAATTATCATTATAATTTAAAAATTAAAATTTTTTTTAATTAAATTTTTTATTTAAAAATATTTTGAGTATATATTAATATATTATCTAGATTATTTTTTATTTAAATTATTCACTTAGCTATAAAAATACAAATACAAAAAAATTATTTAAATATTATTCTAGTATATTTTAATTTACTCATTTTTATAATTTATTAATTATATTCATTCTAATATAATAAAAAATTTTAAAAATAATTATAAATAAATATATAAAAAAATGGATTCAGATAAAGAATCTTAGTAAAAAAATAATAATTTATTAAATATTTTTTAATAAAATTAATTATAATTAAAAAAAAACAATGTTAAAAATAAAGAAATTGCTATTTCGCATAATAGCTCTATGAATACAAATGTAGATGACGAATAAAATAATATTAAAATCTAACCTATAACATAAAAAATATAAAAAGAAAATGAAATAAATATGCAAAACTAACATAAAGACATATCTAATTAAATAAATGACCAAATCAAAAATTAAAGTATTTAAAATGAAAAATAATTAGTGTTCAATAACTTTATTACTTAAAAACATGAATAATTTAAAGAAAATTTGGAAAAACAAAAATCTCAAAATATAAATTAAAAAAATGCAGAAAGTTAAGTTCAAAACCAAAGTTTAAGTTAAATATAAAACTAATAGATCGAAGAATTAAGAAGTAATTCAACTCATTACAAAAAAGTAAATTTAGAAATCACAGAAAACACATTATAATTCAAATAAAACAAAAATTTTCAAGATAAAATTTAATTCAAATTTGATTTACCAGCCCTAGAATTTTAAGTAAGGTCTCAAATTCCTAACTTTTAAGAGAACAATTAGGAATAATAAAATTAACAAAATAATTATAATTAATGTCAATAAAATTAATTACAAAATCATTTATCAATTCAACAAAATTAGCATTAAATTTAATAATAACAGTAAAATAAATAACATGAATAATTATTTTTAACATAATAATAACTACTTTTTATAGATGAATAAAAAGAAAATAAACTTCTTAATATTAATAAAGGAATTCTACTTTATCCTGAAAATGAGTCATTACCTAGAATTTATGAAGAATAAAGTATGAATAATAGTACATATACAAATATATAATAATTATCATAGCTTAGATTTTCTAAATAAAATAAATCAATTGCCAGTATTTAATATTGTGATAATAATATAAATAATATTACACCTAATAATAGCTCTTGTAATATTAATTTAAATAATAATAGTATGATAAAATAACATCATTCCTAAAAATAGCTAAATTAAAAGAGTAATAAAGGTTCTTCAGTTAATTTAAATATGAACTTGAATAATAATAATAGTTTTCATAATAATTAAATAAATAAAAATTAGAGTTTAACGGAAGCAATTAGTAATAACAATGGCTCAAATAACACTAACTTTAGTAATAGAAATAGTTAATAACCTAGTGATTAGTTAAAAAACTACAGCTAAAAAGTAAAAAATGATAATAAAATATCAAATTCTTCTTTTTAAAAAAGTTTTCATGGCAAGTAATAAAATCAAAAAAAAAATTAGCTATAACTAGAAAATATAGAAAACACTTTAATAAGAAGTTCTGATACTAATTTTCAATCAGCTTCTGATACTGATTCAGAAAAGCAAGAATAACTTCATTAAGAAAATTTATTTATAGCGACAGATGAAAAGAATTAAAAAGAAGATTAAAACTTAAATAATACAACTTTAGCAGATAATTAAATATAAAATTTATAATAAGTTTAAAATCCGAATATAGAAAGTTTTTTAAATATTAATAAACCAGAAAAATTACTTACAAATATCGACTAAAATAAATCCTAAAATGAAATTATAAACTCTAATTTTTAAGAAAAAATAATAAATACTCCCAATTTTCAAAATCAAGGGCAACCCCAACAGGAAAATGACTTAGAATAAAAAATAACCAATTCCATGTGCAATTTGGGTAAATTAGGAAACACATTTTTTTCTAATTAAGAAAATTAAAATAATAATAATAATTATAGTAATGAAATAATTTAATAGTCTAATAATATTGTAAATTAACTTGATTTTAAAAAATAAGATACTTTTAATTAGTAAAGTAGTTTAAAAAATTAGTAGGAAAGTTTAATTGAAATTGAAGAATTACAGACTATTAAAATTAATGAATGCTAAATTAATTAATATGTAAAAATGTCTAAATATCATACTAAAACTGCAAGGGCTAATTATGAAGACTAATTTCATTAAAAGTATGTATTATAAACTTAAATAATATTCATTATCTTTTTTCTCTACAAGAATCATAAATTTAACTATATCATTTTATTTAAAAAAAATTAACGATATGAAAAAATTTATAATAAATTGCAATAAAATATAGATATGATACTAATATTTTGTTTTAAATTTAAAATAAAAATTAACACTTATTTTGATTTTTTATAAATATTTTTAGATTATATATAATTTTTTGATAGTTTGAAATTTAGAATTGAAATTGGGAATTTCATATATAATCATAAAAAAGGCAAATTTTGGAGTAAAAGTAGTAAATAAGATATTTTATTTTTCCCATTAATTTGGCAAGGAAAATTAAAAAGAATTCCTAGACTTTCAAAAAATATTACATTAAAAATATATCATTATGAACTTTTAGGTCCTTTTCTTTGCTATTACGATAAACCTATCGACAGAGTTTGTAAAGGGTATGTAAGAATAGATAAAAATATTTAAATTTCAAAAGGAATGTATAAGGGTATGTAAATATTAATAATTTAATATATTTAATTTATTATAATATTAAAAAATTTGAAAATTTTTATAACATATAAATAAGGTACGATAGAAGACACTCATTTTATTAATATATAATTTATTGGTTAGAAAAATCTTAAAGTCAAATTGTTTGATAAAGATGATACTGTTATATAAGATTGGTTTGATAAGTTATAATTAGTTTAAAAAAGTAAACAAAAACTATTAATGAAAATAAAAAATATTTTATATAATTATATTACAAAAAATATTTTGAAGTAAAAAAATATAATATAACTTTATTTTTATTATTGATAGTTTTTCAGGATATATAGTATTTCGATATTAAGCAGAAATAGAAAGTTGATTTATTACTCTAATAATAAAAATAAAATGAATAAACTGATTCTGATTCTGATCTTAATTATGGTTAAGATTAAGACCAAAATTAAATTGTAAATTCTAATAGTGGAAATATTAATATGACTGAAAATTCTAAAATGATGAGTAAAAAAAGTCCTAATATTAATAATAAAAATGACTAACAATATTCATAATTAATGCAAAATGACACAGACAGTATAAATTTTAATGGCTAAAGTATTTAAAAAATTAGTTTAATTCCAAAACAAAGTATATATTCATAAGAAATAAATTACCCAGAAAACAGTTCTTAGCAAATTTTATACCAATAATAAAACTCTTAATAATTATCTTATTAATAAGCACAAATTCTTAGTCTTAATAGTTATTGCACTAACAATATTGAAAAAAAATAACCTACTGTTTTAAGTTACAGAGATGAATGCAATAATTTAAATACAAGTTAATTGTAAATTGATAAAAAATAAAGCTTATAAATTTAAACAAATTTATTAAAAAGTAGCAATAGCGGAAATATATAAACCTAATCAATTAAATAATAATGATAGTTTTTTAATATAATTATATTAATATTTTAATTTAATTTTACTTTCGTTAGTGTATATATAAATTTATATGTATATATTTATTTGATAAATTATTATTTATAGATACAAATATTTTGGTATATTTATTAGTTTCCATATTTTTATGATATATTTTAAAAATATGTATTAAAATATTTATTTCAATTTGTACCTATTAAATTATTATGTTAACACATATATTTTAATTTAATAAAATTTTTTACGTATTCAAAATTTAATAATAGTAATCAATCAAATACATTCATAAATTAGATTTTAATTAAATTTATTTAAACTCCAATATATTCATATAAAACTAATTAAAAAAACATAAACATAAATAATTATTATTTGTTAGGTTTAATTAAATAGTACTACGTTAAAAATATAAATATATTTTTTTATAAATCAAACTTGTAATAATTTATTTTTATAAAATCATATTTAAAACATTTTAATATATCTAAAATGATATTTCCAAAAAATAGGATTTGCTTATTATATTATATAATTATTCATATAATAAACTAAAAAGAATTGCTATACTTTATATAATATCCACAAAATTAAAACTGTAAATTTGAAAATGATTTAAATAAATATATTTTACATCATCCAAATGTGAATTTTTTTTATAGTAGTATATTTTTTCTAAAATATTAAGTATTTATTTAAAATATAATAATTTATAAAATAAATACTTATTAAATATTACGTGAAAAATTAATATATTAGTTTATTCAATAAAAATATAAAACTAATATACATATACTAAAAAGAGAATATTTGATAAAAAAATTAATTTAAATCAAAATAGATTTTCAAAATAAAAATACTGGCAAGTATTAAATTTATTTAACTGATGCTTGTATATAATAATCAAATAGTTATTATGACTGTAAATCCAAGGATATAAAAATTACATATAACTTTTACTTTTATAAGTGATTTATTATCGAAACATATTTATATAATAAGTATTATTTAAGAAGTTAATATAAAATTAAAAAATTATTTACTTTTTTAAAATAACCATAATTTTCAATATTTTTTATCATTTAAAGGTTTTTCATATTATACAATATAGGTCAAAATTATATTGCCAAATTTTAAACATATTTTATATGAATTGATATAAAGATTTTAATAAAAAGATATATTCTTAAATATAATATAAACATATCAAATTATATTTTTTCATTATATTATGATTTTGTAATTTAAAAAAATATATAAAAATTAAAATATAATAACTTATTTTATTGATTAATTAGAGCTAATTGCTAAAAAGTAACGAAAAATTAAAACTTTTTAAAACATATTATAAAATCATTTAAAAATAACAATTTAAAAAAAAGTTATTTTTTTAATTTTTTTGTACTTTTTCCCTATTACTATTTAAAACATATGGTTAATTTATATTAACTTATCCTAAAATTTATAGAATTTTTGTATTTTTTTACTCTAATTAAAATTGGTTTTTTTACCTTTTTAGTGACAAAAAGATAGTTGAATTAAATTTAAACTAATTATATTTTAAAACCTAAAAATAATAAGAATAAGAAAAATAAGAAAAATTTGCTTAACTAATTCTTAATTATATTTTACCTGTAGGACTAGAAAATTTAATATATATAACTTTTATATATACAAAATTTTCTAATATTTAATTGTATTTTTGATATAAATTTTTCGAAATTTATTATGTAAAATTAATTAATTAAACTATTTAATAATTTCTATTTGGTAATTTAAGTGTAATATTAAATATTAGAATATATTAATGCCATTTTTGCTACACCTATTTGTTTATATTACAATTAATTTAATCTTAACTTAATCTTGATTACATTTATATTTATTTATAAATATAAAGAAAATATTAACAAAAATATCATAACAAAAAAAAGTAAATAAATCAAAAAAAACAAAATAAAAACAAACAAACTTTAATAATTAAAAAGGCTGAAATATTTTTATCCTAGTAGTGGTAAATGTAAGGGGAGAAAGAATATTATGATAAGATATATAAAGAAAGAAAGAATTTGCAATAATAAGTGAGCTCAGATTATAATACAATGGAGGAAGTAAAAGCTGACTTTTCAACAGATTTAGAAAATTCTCAATTTTTAAGAAAAACTTAAATCGATGATAATTTTTTAAGCTTCAATAGCGATTCACTAAATATGCTAAATTTTGAAGAAGAAAATATGGAATTTATTGATGATTAAAATGTAAATAAATCTTCATTTATAATATAAGAAAATGAAGACTATTTTAAAGATAAAAATTTGATCAATCCATAGGAATTCATAGATTATTATTCTTAAGATGATTAATAATATTAATTAATATCAACAAATTAAACAGAATAATAAAATTCTATTAATAATAAATTTAAAAATCAATAGGTTTAAAATATTTCCTAGTAAATAGATATGAATTGTTAATAAAGCAATTTTAATAATCAATATAATATTAACAATAATTTATCTGAAATTAAAATCAATTATAAAAGTATATATAAAACTAAAAATAAATTTTAAAATATAGAAGAAATTATGATAAAATCAACAAATTCTAAAAATCCCTATTGTATATAAAAATAAAAAAATAATATTACTAAAGTAATATAAAATAAACAAAAAAATTAAAATTAAAATTATAACAATAATTTTTAACATATAAATAATTAATATAACATTAATTATAATGTTAATTAAATAACTGATATTTCGAATAATCAATTCGAATAAAACAATAATGTTTAATTTGATGATCTATATCAAATTAAAAATTGTGAATAATAAAATGAATACTTATCTATATGAAAGGTAGCAATTTCACTTATAAGTTGAAAATATAATTGTGTATAACAATTAATGAATCAAAAATCTACCTATATAGATATTATTAATAAATATAATAATTTAATTATAAAATATTAAAAATTTCATGATAGCGTTTAGATTATTTATTATTAAAAATATCTATTTAATATGAAAATAGGAAAAAATAATAATTAATCTGAATACGCAATAATAATAAATTAAAAAATATATAATTTATAAATATATGAAATTTAATTTAAATAATTGAAATTATACTTATTTCAATATAACAATAATAACTAAAGAATGATACAAGAATTATTATAATAACAATTTTATAGAATATAATGATCAAATAACAATATTTTAATATTGAAAAAATAATACAAAAAATTGTTAATTATATAATTCTATAATTATAATATTTAATTTAAAAATATATAATTATATAATTTTAATATAATTTATTATTATAATTTTTTTAATTAGTAATTTTATATATATACTTTGAAACGTAAATAAATTTAAATTAATTAAGATTTTTTTTTATTAATTTTTAAATTTTATTTATTATACCGATCGAAATTTGTACTGATTTTTGTTTTATTTATAGATTAAATTAAAAATTGATTAGATAACAATAGAAATTAATTATACAGTAATTTTTCTAATTCTGAAAAAAAAAAATTTGGAGCTTTTGCATATAATTTTTATTTATTGTCCCATTTATTTTTATAATTAAATTTAAATAAGAGAAAATATTTAAAATATCTAAAATGAGAAAAAAAATATATATTCAGAATTTGAAAAACAACTGTATTAACTAAACCATATTTCATTTAATAAACTTTATATTTAGTCTTAATTCAATTAATTAGTATTTTTCCACCAAATCAATTTTTATTTTATCTGTAATTAAAATAAAAATCAGTCCAAATTTCGACTGGCATAATATTTTTGTTATTAAAATAAAAGTTAGAAGAAAAATTTTATTTTCTAATTTATAGATTTATTAAAACACAAATTCATCCTCAAATAATTAATATATCTTCTTTTGTATTTTATG
The DNA here is from genome assembly GCA_001447515.1 of Pseudocohnilembus persalinus. Lineage (NCBI taxonomy): Eukaryota > Ciliophora > Oligohymenophorea > Philasterida > Pseudocohnilembidae > Pseudocohnilembus > Pseudocohnilembus persalinus. The sequence continues at coordinate 728,320 of LDAU01000044.1, forward strand.
CATACATTTTATATAACATTAATCACTTAGGCAATTAAATTCTATAATATTACAAATTAAACTATAAAAAATTCAAAAAATTTTGTGATAAATAAACAAATAAATAAATAAATAAAAAAAAATAATTTAAAAAAAATAAAAAAAAATATATATAATACATATTTAAACAAGTTCAAATCAAAATTCCTATTTTAATATGGATTATGATTAAAACAACAGTTTTAATCAGAATGAATCATTCAGTTTAATACCCTAAAATTTTGAATCATAATATGACTAACGTGATATATAAAATGTGAACAATGATCATTAACCAAATTCTCTTTTCTAAGATAAAAAATATTAATAATATTTAAATGATAATAAATAAACATCGGATGAATTTTTTCTAAGTGACTGTTATTTCGAAAAAGAATTAAATAAAAAACTAGATTGCGAAACTACTAAATTAATGTAAGAATATTATAATTAAATTCCTAAAGTAGAAAAAGATGAATATACAAATATTCAAGCAATTAAAAAGGAATAAGCTGAAATTGCAAGCCAATATTTGTATAGTGATAAGGAGCAATATTCTTTTAATGAATAATAATCTCGCAATTTTACGAATTAAAATAGTTAATAGTACAATTTTTTTTAAATGGAATAGAATCGAGATATTAATTAATAAAATATTTAATAATAATAAGATGCTCATGAATATGATATTTTTTATAATTTAAAAATTTAAAATCCAATAAATAATGAGTAGGATATTATATAACAAAATTAACTAATTTAATAATAAGATAATATGCAATCAAATAATTTCGAGATTTAATAATAAAATTCAATTAATTAAAGTAATACGATTTAAAATTAAAGATCTTTTCAAAATGATTAATAAGAAGAGTGCTCTTTAGAAGATTCAAAAAATAATGATACTACTATTTAATAACCACAAAATAATTCTAACCAAAATTAATAATAAAATCATTATTAATCTGATTTGATATAATCATAATAATAATAAAATAATAATATTGATATAGGAGAACAATCTAACATATAAATAGTAAATTCCTAAAACTCCAAAAATACTATAAGAAATTTTTTCAATTTTATGATAAAATAAAAAAAAACCACAGACACATTTATTAATTAATATAACTAAGAAGAAAATTAAAAATCTAAAATCGATTAAAATTTATTTGATGAATATTTCAAACTTATCTACGCTAAAAAAAGAAATAATTCCCATAATTGTAATAATAAATACTTGTAAAAGATTATTAAATCCTCATTTACAGATGATGAATAATTTTAGTATCTTTTTGGTGCTTATAGATTAAAAAAAGATGAAACGAAACATTTAAATCACTAATAATAAAATACCATTAATGAAATGATTGAAGAATACCATAAAATGTTGCTTCATATAACAAAAGAAGCTTTATCTAAATATGGATTAAAAGAAGTTTTAAATAGTTAAGAATATCGTGATAAGGGTATAAATAGCTAATAAAACTAAAATTAAAACTTTTAAAATAATGAAGCTATTTAACCAATAAATGGCGTATACCTAACTGAAACAGGCATATCTTAATACTATTTTGTTAAATATTTAATATATGCTTTTAATTTAAGCGAAAATTAAAATTTAAAAAAATTTAGTATATGGATAAAATTATAAAAATTATAATAATAATGAAAATTAAAAAAATAATAACAATGATTAGAAAAATATATATTGATAGGAGCTAAAATCTAGAATTTAAATTTTATTTTTATATGAATTAAAAAATTTATTGAAAATAAAAGAAAATATAATACAATATTGTATTTTATATTAAATATTTATAATTTTACAGATTCATGCTTTATATTTTATATAGAGTAAATTTTTTGTACGAATTTTTTAATACTTAATATATAATTAACTGAATTGAATTTTTGTGATACTTTCTTTTAAATATAAATACTTAAGTTTTATTAAACTAATTAGAATTTATTTATATCTTAGATGCTTTTTTTATATATCATATTAATTAAATTACCACAAAATTAATTATAACTAATATTTTAGATTTTATATACTAAATTAATTTTGTAATAAAATATTATATCCTTAAATTACATTATACTAATTAAATAATAAAATATTTTGTATTAGTAATATAAAAATAAATTTAATTTTAAATATCTATATTTATTAAAAATATAACCAATATTCATATAATTTCTTAAAAATTTAAAATTTTCAAAGATTTACTAAATATATCACTCATTATCCAAAGTATTATTATCAGAAAAATTCAAAAGGGACATTTCTTTGGTTATCTCTATAAAAATCTTTTATATTAAAACTAGTATTTCCTTTTCTTAAGTCAGCATCATAGATGTAAATAAAGGCAATAAATATATTAAATGTCCTTTTTTACCTTTTAAAAACGGATTATCTCCCTAAATTTTTATCAAATTTTAAGAAAATAAAGGTCCCCCACTATGATCAGATTTATTATCTTATAAATTATTTTCAGAATTCTAAGTAATATTAGCAGAATTGGAATTTTAATTTTACTAACTTAATTAACTACTATTTTAATTTTACTACTGATATTATTATAAAGATTAAGATTAAGATTATTATTATTAATTAATATTATTATCGGAGTTAAATTAAAACTGTTTATTTTCCCCGCCACCAAAAGTAGGCGACATTATATTTAATTATTATTTTTACTAATTTTAGTTTCCTTCTCCCTCTTCAGGTTAAATATTGAAAGGGGAACTAAAATTATTTATAACATTATTATTGCTGTTATTTTCTTAATTTTAATTTTATAATTATTATTATTATTTTTTCTAACTTGCGTAGGATTATTGACTAGTTGTTTTTTTCAGTAAATAACTTTTTTTAGCATGTCTTCTAGGAGTTTTAGGTATATTAATCTCTGCAAAGCAGTTAGGTGGCAACTCTAACTTTAAAAGCTAATTCAAAATAAACTGGACTTCTTAAATATTTTAAGGATTTTTTTGTTATTTATGATTTTACGGTTAATTTTATTATGAATTTTAATTTTTCTATTATGATTAATTATCCTCCTCTTAAAATTCTAAAAGTGTTTACCTGCACTTGAAAATCAAAATAGGAACCACAGTTTTGGACAACTTTAAAAATTAATTATTATCAGATTAATTCATATCACAAATTTAAAATAAATTCTGTAAAAATTTCCTTTATAATTCATTATGATTTTCTAATAAATTATCTTCTTTTTTCTATGCATCTTCTAAAGTCTCAATATAAATTTACATTATTTCAACTAATCTATCAGTTATATTTTATGTCAATTCTTTTTCGCTCTTCAACTCTGAAATTACAAAATCAATACAATTTAACTCAACTTCCTAAATTTTCTCAAAAACTATAAGTTTATTTTCTTATTTTATTTCATCTAGATAATAATAATAAATATAAAATTACTTATATTAATATTAACATTTTTTACTAAATTTAGAATTTTTTATTTTTATATATTAAATTTTAATTAAAAAATTTATCATAATTATTATAAAAATATTACCCAACTACTCCGAATTTCTCTAAACTATCATTTCTATAGTATTTAAAAACTCTAAATCTGAATCTTCTCTCTAAATTTCGCATTTACAGAATTCCAAATAAGTATTAGCCACCATCGCCCACAAAAGATTCACTTTCAATTTTTTAGGAAAAGAATTATAAAATTCTAAATACTCATTATCATATACCAATTCCATTAACTACTCAGTTTCTTATTTTAAAAAATTAATTTAAGGTTCTAAAAATTTGCATTTGCCTTCGTTTCTAATCCCATTTACTACAAATTTAACCAATGCTTTATAAAAACTTCTTATGTACAAATCACATATAACAGATTTTTTCACCATTTTTTTCTCTAAAATTTCTTTAATAAACTAAAAAAATACATTTTTTATAGCCTTGGGCTAAAAACTTATTTTATCTACAATATTTTAAATATTTTCATAAATTGCACAGTTGTCCCAAACTTTAAAAGGCGATAAAATGTTTAATTTGTCTACCATTTCTAAATATTTCAAAATCTTTTTATACAAAACAGTAAAATATTCCGCAATTTATTAAGTTTCTCCCAATTTTTCGAGATTTTCATCTTTTTTCAATTATTTTTATTATTATTATTTATCGTTTTAAGGCTTTTTTTATGTAAAAAAAATCTCAAAATTCTCCAAAATTTAAGGCAACACTTTTTACGCCAAAAATTTGGCTTCTTTCTATTCCTTAGGAGATATGTCTACCAAACTGTTGTAAGCGTCAAATAATTTTTTAGTATTTTCTTCATTTAAATATAAAATTTATGTGTTTTAAATTAATTCTTTTAAAAGTCTTTAATTTTCTAAATTAAGTTCTTAATATTCCATTTTTTGCATTCTTATTACCTTTAACAATAAATCGCTAATTATTTACTCTTTTAATTAAAATTTATGCTTATAACTAACTAGCTTAATATTATTATTTATTTTCTATTATTAATTATTCTAATCAGGCTTTAGAATCTTCTTCATAAGCTAAAATTTAAATTAATTAATTATAATAAATAAATAATTTTTAACAATTATAAATGAATATACTGTATTTCTCTAATTAATTTAAAATTTTAATTATTTTAATTATTTTAAAAATCTTATAAATTAATAAATAAACACACTTATTGAAACTCATTTATTAAAATTTAATTATTTAATTTTATCATATAATATTTACCTTAATCAAAGCAGTAACACTCTATTTCAAAATTTCAAGCCAATCTTTCATATCCACAAAAGTCTAAACCTAAGGCAATTCTTAGGGCGCAACTTTGCCCTAAAAATTAAAGCCTTTTTTTTATTATTGTCCCTGTCCAAAGCCCGTAAATTTAGGCGTTTCAGCCACATTAAAAGTAGGAGTCTACAATTATTGTGCCATTTATTAAAAATTTTTCTAATTTTCTTTTTCAATAACTTCGATAAAATCGTCAATTAAACCCAAATAAGATTCGCCTAAAATTTTGTTCAAATAATGACTTGAAAATATTTTCTAAGAGTTGTTTATTATTATCTAGGTATAAGTGTGCAAAGATTGTTGTCTTACTTGGTCTTAACTTCTTTCTACGCACAATTTTGTCAGCTTTTCAAATAATGAACTCCACAAAATCTCGAAATCCACCAAATCACGAATATTTTGTTCTTAAACTTCCGATAAAATACTGTCTTTTAAATTTTTCGGAGTAGATTCTAAACTTTTTTTCTACTCAGAATTTTGATCCTTTTCTAACACTTCTTCTTTTACTTGATCTTCATTTTAATTTGCATCTTTAATTCCAGAATTTACGGAATTTGACATGTTTTCAAGTGTTTTATTCTTTGATTGCTATTTTTTTAAAGGACTTTCCAATTCATCTTCCTATGTTGTTGACTGCAAATATTGTATGTGCAAATTTGTTAAATGGTCACTTACGTTCCAATACATTGCCACTGATAAATAAGTGATATTTTAATCCTAGGAAATTTATTTAAAATGCTCTATTAAATTCAACAATATCCCTACAATAAAATTAATAAATAAAAAAATACTCAAAATTTTAAAAATTAATTTAAAATTCTAAAATAATCATTATAATTATTATTACCAATTTATTTCTTATTTTGAATTTAAAGTATATGCTAATTGATAATTATTTCCAAACAATGAAAGGCATAACTAGTAATGACCCTCCCATAATTAATCAAACTAACCTAATTAAGAACATTCAATATAACCTTCAGCCCATTCCCATTAATACTATGTCCATTATTCTACAAAAATTTCAACAAACTCTTCAACAACTCCTCCTTAATATCATTAAACGAGCTTTTAATAATCTCCAAAAACAGGCTAAAAACAGTTTCCTGCCACAACTGCGCGTTCCACCTGGACCCAGCACAATTCATTTCCTATAACAATTCACTGTTTTTTTCCAGTCTAATTTCGTACTCATAGGCGCCCTCCTGCTAATTAAAGCTGTAAAGTTCAAAAAAAAACTAAAAAACCAAATTAGTCACATTATTCAGCACTTCCAAACTGTAAAGGCGCAAATTATCGTGCTTACTGTTGGCAATACACAAAAAATGCGCCTCTATCAAATCCCAGTACAAAAAAACCCGCTCCAAATTCAAAGAAACCACTTAAAACATCTTATTTAAGGCAAATTTCTCGTTCAAATTCTGGTAATTGTCTTTGTTTTTTACTCTTTCTTCTTCTAAGGCTTTTTGCTCCAGGTTCGAAAGTGTAGCTGTGTTTAAAGCGTCGATTATTTGTAGTAGCTGTTCGTTTGAGTAGGAAGGAGAACGGGTGAAGGTTTGTTCTAAAAGAGAAGATAAAATTTAAATTTCCGAGTCTGTTTGTAAATTTTGGTAACTGTCTTCTTCTTGCTGGAGGGATTTTTTGTTGAAATATAACTGTAGCTTCTACATTGTTTGGAAAATTATGTGCCAGGAACTAAGGTTTTATTATAAAATTAATTTAAAAAAATAGATTTAAAAATAAAGATTAATTTAAAAAGAAAGGTTAATTTCAAAAAATAAATTAATTTAAAAACCTTTATTTTGTAAGTTATTATTTTGTTTTTGGTTACCTCGTGTCCAAAATATTTTAAAGCCCGTGAATTATATTAAACATAGTTTTTGCACATTATGTATTTTTTGCAGTAAATTTATTTTCATCTTCAATTGACTATTATGAAAGTAATTTTAAAAAAGCATCTCTTTATTTTTAAAGTCCAAGTGTGCCGCAAATTGAAATCCAGTTTTGCACAAAATTTAAAATATATTGGTTTACAGTTTCATTAATATCAAATTTTATCACATATTTTGCCACTTTCTAATTTTCTTGCCAATAATTTCTTAAAAACAAAGAAATAAAATTAATTTCCTGTAACTCTGCTTAACTAAATTATTCTTTGACGATTTTTTATCCCACTATAACATTTGGTATATGCTAAATTATAGATAAAACGGTATCGCTAAACGCTGATGAGCATTCTAAAATAGACTTAAAAACCTAAAAATTTATAAATTACTATAATCATTATTTTTTTTTATTTTATACAATTATAAAAATAAATAACTCTATAATGTATTAAGTTTTATAATTAATTAATTAAATTAAAAATACAATTCTCATATTTTTATTTTAAATAAATATCAAATTTACCTAAAAATAAGTGACACTTGGAACTGCAGGAAAATCGGTCCAATTTTCCGCTATAATATTTTACTTAATATTTCCCAATTTACAAGTTTAAATTTCCTTAACAGGGACTACACTTATCATTTTCGCCGCAAAAGAAACACATCTAAAAGCAAATTTCAAACTGTCTTCTTAAACCTAACTATTATTCATTTAAACTTCATCTTAAGAAGTCTGTAAAACCAAAGTATTTTCTTTCTCAACTAAACTTAAAATAACTCTGCTTTCTTTCAAAAATTCGGCAATTTATTCTACTATAATATAAGTGTATAAACTAATTTTCTGGTTTTTTTGCATGTATTAAAAAATTTTTTAATAAACTTTAAAACAGCACTTTAAATTAACCTAAAGTCGCAAAATTAATCTAAATAATCGAACTGACTGCTAAAATTCCACTCTTTCTTAAACCAATAATTCCTATTTTTTTATTTTATTTTATTTAAATATAATTTTTTGTAATTTTTATTGTGTTTATAAAAAATAAAATACAAAATTTTCAAAATAATTATTTACTTCTAGTTAACTTATTGTTTTTTATTCTATTTCCTGGGCTTTTGTATTCAAAATTTCTATACTATCACCTGTTTCTTTCAATATAAATATAAACAAATCTAAACAAATTGTTTTATAAACTTCTAAATTTTCTTCTTTTTATAACTCTTATTTTGGAATCCAATTGGGAGCAGTATTTTCTAAGTAAAAATTTGCAAAATCATTGTAAATTTTTTATGCATTTTTCTGTATTTATTCCAACTATTTTGGCTATTGCAATGCCGTCAACTAACTGTCAGTAACTTCGCTGTTATGAGATGAACTAAAATTTTATATATTTTTAAAAAATTCATTAAAATTATTTATAAGCTAAATCTAAATATAAATTATTATTTTTTATTTTAAAATATAATATTGATAAATACAGCTGCAAATCTATATCCTTTTCATGTTTAAAGCTCTGCATTTTTTTTAAGGAAATTTTATGAATCAAAGTGTTTTATTGTTATTGAGAATTACCCAAGCTTCCCTACGAGTTAACTTCATTACTATTTACATTATTCTAATTTTATTTATTTTTAGGACTTAATTCCGAATAACTCCTGCTACTTTCGAGTAATTTCTATTTCTAAGCCAACTACGAAAAAATTTTAAAAATAATATGCATCAAAGTCTAAGCCCCGACAATACAATTATCATGAATCAAAACATGTTTCTTAACCAACAAAGTCATACAAATATTCAAAATCTTTTCAATCGGCTCCAAACTCAAAAAATCGATAAACTTGGTATTAACCTAAACCAACACCAACTAAACAACCTTCAGTTCGAAATTCGCGTCGTTAAAACTCTAATTCTAAATCAAAAAAGTCACCTAACTCAAAAAATCCAGCATCTGCATCTGAAACCCCCTGTCCAAAATCTAAATATTAGACAATTTCTGCAAAATAGACATCCCGTACTCAATCACCTTCTAATTCTTAGTTTCCCCCAACTTACCGATAAATCCGAAAATACTCTTAACTGGCACCAAATTCAACTAACTTTATTATAATAATAATTATTATTTTTATTATTATTATAATAATAATTATTAATTTTATTATAAAAATTATTATTATAATTATTATAAAAATTTTTATTATTATTACTAGTTTTGGAAATTGCTGGGCTGACTGGGCACGGAATTTTGCGAGTTTTGCGAATTTTAGAGCTGTTGCTTTGCCTGTACTAGACTGTTTAGCGCGTTTTGGACTTCTTCTTTTATTTAAGGGTATTTTCTTTTTGTTTCGGAAATCAAATTCTTTAAATCCTGTTCTATCATGTCCGAAAAATGTCTCATTGGCTGCTACATTTTTTAATTATTATATTTATAATATTTATTTTATTTTTTTAGTTTTTTTATAGGTTTTTAAGCTTTTTATTTGCCTTGTTAGTGGTATTGTAATTTTTTTAAGGAATATTTTAAATAATTTTGTATCCTTTTTTTTGTTTTAAAAGATGTTTGGATAAAGAAAAAATTTTTTTATTTTTTTTTTCTTGCTTTTTGTATTAATTATTGAATTTTTTTCAATTTTTTTGAGAGATTTTTTATTGATTATTTGATTCATAATATAGTTATATTATAGATTTAAAAGTTTTTAAATTATAATAAATTGGAGTTTATTAGTAAAAAATAGTTTATACTTTATTCACCGGTGACTATAATTAAACTGGAATTTTTAAAATTTTAAAAATAGTTTATGACACTTTTATAAATTTAAAATTACGATTTTATTTTTATATAAACTAATAAATACTTGTATAAATTTTATTTTTAATGAAATGTCTTTTATTCATTTTTCTTTAGTATATAAATAAATATATAAACTCTTTATAAATTAAATTATAATTATTAATATTATATAGCATATTAAACCCAAAAAAATAAAAAAATAAAAACCTTAAATTTCTTCTAATTTTTAATAAATTCTCACTTAAATAACAATAAAATTATAATTTTTATTATATAAAAAAACACAGTAAAAATAAAAAAATTCAACAAATAGCGTCAAATATACCAAATAACTTTTAAAAATAATACAAAATTTCTAAAAAAAATGAGCACTGAACAGCAAAATTAAGATCCAGAAACCACCAACCAAAATCAAGCTTAAAACCTAAATTTATTCCAAAAAAATAATGATTTAATTTAATTAGAAGAGGTTGCAAAAAATTACAATGTCCCTGAATCTTAGTTTAGAGAAGATATTTGCCAGGAATATGACGAAATCCACGACAATATAGAAAGAGTTCATACTGAACTAATCCAGTTATTTTCTAACAAAGAAAAAGAACTACTCGATTTGTATAAAAGAAAAATGACAAAAGTAATATAAATAGTTTATTAATTAATTCATCATAAATAGAAAAAATATAGTGAAATTTTATTTAACTAAATTAATTTTTATATAAATGTGTTTTATTTTATTTTAGGCTCAATAAAGAGAAAAAGAATTAACAGAGTCCACCTCTGAAACAGAACTCAAAAATAAAATGATAGAAAAAAAAGAAAAACTGTAAAAAGAAAGGCAAAAATTCCTTGAAACCAGTATTTATTTCTCTGACAAAGTAAAAAAATATATAATTAAATAAAAATAAAATATTAAATAAATTTTTAACTATTTCACCCAAAATAAAATAAATTTAATAAAATTATTAAAAATCCTATTATTTTAAAACTTGGAAATATGTATCACCAACTAGAGAAATTAAATTAAAACCCAAAAAATATCCTAAATAAATTTTCTAAATATTAACGCTAAAATTAACTTAAAAATAAAATTAATTTAAAAACTCGCTTAAATATTAAATTAACATATTAACTTAAAAAATCAATATAAAATTAATTTCTAAATTCACTTAAATATTAATTTAAAAATTAACATAAACATTGAATTTAAAAATAACTAAAATCTTATAACTTAAAAATAACTCAAACCTTATAACTTTACATATAATTATTTAAAAAGTGCAAGAAATTCAAAGAAACCCTGACAAAAGTAGTGGGCACAACCAAAGACCTAGAATCCGAAATCCAATTCCTAAACGAACAAATAATCTACGCAGAAAAACACAACGAAAAGCTAAAAGAAGAACTAAAACAGGTAAAAGAAGAAGTAGTACAGTACGACGCCAACATAAATTTCGAAGAACTTGACAAAATTCTCAGTCTCCCTAACAAAGATAAACTTCACTAAGACCTCAAAGCCCTTAGAGGAAACACCCTCTCCACAAATTATAATAATAATAATTATAATAATAATTATAATAATAATAATTATAATGGTATTAAAATGGATTCATAAAAAATGTCGTATGGTAATAAAAATAAACTGTATAATTAAAATAATAATAGTTAATAGTCGTTTAGTTAATAAGCGAATACTTTGAATTTTAATAGAAATAATAGGTCTGGGTAAAAAGTTATAGAATTTATAATTTATGTTGTTATTATTTGAAAATGAAAAAAATTCTATTTAGTTAATTTTAATAAAACCATAATTTTTAAACTTTTAGGAATTTTTAGTTTTATTTTTTTAATAATTAATTTAATTAATTAATTATTTCTTAATTAAAATAAAATTTAGCTACGATAAGTATATTTCTCCTTATTCTAAAGATGAACTGAATAAATTTGAAGTTAAACCGGAAGATATATAATAGGCAAAGGAAGAGCTGAGAAGGTAAAAAGAAATAAATTAAAAACTTAACGAATTTTTAAACGACGAATGTTTTTAAGAAACTGAATTTGAAAGAATTTTTTTGGAATGTGTTTAAACTGTAAAAGCCAGAAAAAATAACGGAAATACAAATTAATCTATTTAATCGATCAAATTACCCTAATTATCAAATAACAATAATAGCAATTATTAAAATGACTCACAAAGAAGAGCAAATGAAAGTACACTAGATTTTACAAGTATAACAGATTTCGATTTCAATGGTAAAATTTTAAATATTTGATATAAATTTATTAATTATAAACTAAATTTAGAATTATTATTATTTTAAATAAAATTTTATTTTTAATAATTTATATTTGCAAAAGATTTTGGCAAAAGATAAATTCTAGAAGAATTTTTATCAAGAGAGGAAATTAAAAGATAACTATATAGTCTTATTTTTGGAAATATATAACAATAACGATAATAATAAAATGAATCAAATCAAGAATTTGAGCAAAATAAATCGCAAGGAGAATAAAATTAATAATGAATTGTTATAATATTTTATACTAATAAACTATTCAAAGTAAATTTTAATCTTTTTACTTATAAAAAAAAACTTTAATCAAAATAATTTGCTAAACATTAATTTATTCCTATATTTTTAACTTCTTTAATTAATAAAGTTTTAATCATTTTAATTTATGAAAAAAATTAATAAATAACCGTATAATTATAACTTTAAATAAATACAAATATTATAGTAGTTTTCCAATTTCATTTTATTTTAATTAAACAAAAATTAACTTCAAAATTACAAGAAATTCTAAACAAAAATTTTAAAATTAAAAAATTAAACAAAAAACAAAACCCATACTATCAACTCAAAAGCATTAAATAAAGCTCCATTAAAAAACAGTTATTTTCACTTAAAAAGCATAAACAAACATAAAATAAACAACAATTTTAACCCTTTCTTTAAAAATAATAAAATAATTTACATATCTGTAAAATTAAAACAAAATACATTTAATAAATAAAAAAATAAAATGATTCATATTTGGGAGGAAATTTGGAAAGGCACAAAAACAACAGACGCCGACAACCTTTTCATTCCTGACACCATAACTTTCTATAACGGAAATTTATACTGGTATTTCAGATCTCAAAAAAAACCTTAAATTTTAAGAAAAAATATCACAAACACAAATTTAGATAACATATGTAAAAAATTCCATATACCTAACTATAAAAAATACCTTAATAATAATAATTAAAATAATAATAATTTGAATAATAATATTAATAATGATTTTGATAATGATAATGAAAATTTTAGTAATTTTTTAAATGATGAATTCAATTTAGACGAATTAAGCATAAATTATAAAGATAAATTTTCAATAAAATGTATTGTTTATGAAATACATTTTAAAAAAGAAACTTAAGGACTGGGCTTAATTAACGAGTCGAAGGCCTAAAATTTCGAAATTACAGTTGATTATTTAAATTCAGAATAAACCGTTGAATATCTGTAAAATATGTTTTAAACGAAAAATTAACTTTTAAACACTAATAAATACAATTAAAACCGATATTTTAAATGCGATTTTATTTAGTAAAATAAAAAAAAAATTATTCTTTAACTTCCTCTTTTTCCGTAAGATAAAGTTGACAGTCATATTTATCAGGTTGACTGGTCGGAAAATTTATGCTTTGTTAAGCTTTTTCAAAATATAGTCTCTTAGTTTAAAAATCAAGACAAAAATATAAGTGATATTTTTCCAGGCTAAGTTAAAAATAAAAATTTCGGAATTTTATATGGATTTAAATATTTTAACACTGTGACAAAAAACCATAATAATTAAGAAAGAATTTTAGACAGCCAAAAACGTGAATTTTTCAAATAAATAACTTTTGAAGATATTGACAGTTTTTGCAAAGGCACAGAAATCAACTCTGATACCAGTATTAAAAGGCTAAAAGAAGTTACCCAAAAAATAGTAGAAATTTTAAATTACAATAAAGAATTTAAAAATAAAGTCAAAAAATTCTCAGCATTTTTTAGGAAATATGATAACCAATTTTATTTAATCTCTATTAATTCCGTTTAATTTGAGTAAGAAACGCCAAATGATGATTTTAACTAGGGAATATTTACTTCATTTTTTAATTACAATATCGACCGAAACCTTAAAAAATACGACTAAATTTTCAACAAACTACAATAAAAAATAGAGCAAAAAATAAACAAAATAAAACTAATCTGCGAAAAACAAACTGAAAAACAAGAAAAAATTTAACAACAAAACAACCCCGACAAATTCATAAAACACAGGGTAAACTCCCTAGACCTAAAATTTCAGTTAAACAACAAAATAAAAAGAAATTTCGGTCTCACTGAGCAAAATTTCCTCTCAATTCTGGACAAAAAATCTGATAAAAAATCCGGCCAAAAAGGGGCCCCCCAAAACCAACTAAACTGCGAAATTTGTTTAAAAAATTTTTCAGAATCTGAGCAAAAATACCTTTTCCGAAAAGAGGTAGAAAACGAAAAACAACTAATTTTTCAAAAAAAAGCGCAATTTAAACAGCAAATGAGACAATTTCTAGACGACATCCAGCTCCTCACTCTTTGCCACAACTGTTATATAACAAAAATTAAACAAAGTAAAATTAAGTTCCAAAATCTTAACAACCAAACTTTGTTAAGTCAAAAACCGGTCCACGAAAAAAATTTTTAAAAAACTTAATTTTCTAATAATTTTTTTGACCTTAATATATCAGATAATAAAATTCTTACCTTTGATAATGCTCATAAAACTAGCAGCAGAAGTAGCAGAATTTAAAGCGCTTAATAATTTTAAAATTAAGATTCTTAAAATAAGCCCATTTGTTTTCCCTAAACTTTGAGAAAATAGTATAATTAAAAACCCACTTATTATCAAAATTAAACGCAAATTTCGAGTAAAAGAAATTTCGATTTAAATGAAAATTAAATCACTTTCGAACAAAACTATAAAACTACTAATAATAATCTAACTTATACTAATATCAATACTAATACATATATTACTTAACAAGAAGAAAATGATAATTTTCATATGGATTCAACAGTTTTTCATTTTTCAAATAATGAAGACGACGATTTACACAAAGAAAAAAAAGCAATTAATAAAAAAATTTAAAAAGAAAGTCTTAAAAAGCCCTAAAATTAAGTTTTTGATGATGTTATTACCTAGTAAGTGACTGATTTTGAAATAAATGAAGAAAAAAATAAAGCACAAAATTACATAAATATTTAGGAAAATTTAAAAATCGAAGAATTAAGTCCCTTGAAAAAAAAAAAAAATTAACAAAAAAAACTATCGAAAGTATCTTAAAAGCAAAAATAATAAAAATAGTAAAAATAATAAATTTTATAATTAGAAAATTAAGATATATAAGAAGATTTTGAGGATTAGGAAATTTAAGAAATCAACTAAGATTAAACCTAAGATAAAACTGAATAAAACCAAAACAATTTAAGTCAAGCTGATAATTCTAACTTAATAAATTAATCTAAAATTTAAAACTAAAGTTATTAAATTTAATAAATAATAAACCAAAATTTGTTAAATAATTCCGACAGTTAATTTTTAAATTAAACTGTAGAAAAAGAAAGAAAATTTAACTTATCTCAAATCAAACAAAATAAATTTCAGTAATAAAATCAGCTAGAAATTGTTTTAAGCACTGAAAATGAAATGAACACTTAACAAACTGAAAGAAATGAAAATTACAATCTTATTAATGTTTTAAAGTAAAAAGAAAATATAAATAAAAAAATTGAAAATAATAATAATAACAATGAAAATGAAAATTTTGGATAAAAAGAATATTAATCATAATAATAACAAGTGGAAAATTAAGATTTTTAAAATAATTATTAAATGATAGTTGATAATTAAAAAACCCATTAAAAAACAAAAATAAATCATAAAAATTCCTAATTTTAAAGTACAGATAATAGTAACAATAATAGTGCCCAAAATTATTTTAAATAAAATAGCCATTTTTAGTAATAAAATACTAATTTTTCTTCAGAAAACCCAGTTAATTTTTCGGAATTTGATAATTCTAATTAAATGGTTTAAAATTCAGATTAAAAATAATAGAATTTAAATCTAAATTAAAGTTAAAAATCAAGTGAAAGTGAAAAAATAGATTAAAATTAAAATGACACTGAATTACGAGAACAAGAAAATTTAAAAACAAATGAATATATAGAACAATAAATTCTTTTAAAAAAAAAAGAAGAAGAAAAATAACTAAATCAAAATGAAAGAAATAATTAAATTAACGTAAAAAATATATAAAAATAAGAAAATAATTCAAATTTAGCAGTAATTTTAGATGAAAAAGATCTCACATAATATGAATAAAATCTAAGTTCTTTCTACATAGATAGTGAAAGAATCAAAAGACGATAAAGCCCGTAAAAATTAAACATTAAACAATATTTTTTAATTTATAAATATACATAATAATTATATTTTATTTTATTAAAATTTAAATTTTAAATTAGATAAATTCAAAATTCTTAAATTTCTTCAAATTTAACGAAAAAGTCTTTTTTAAAAAGTCAGTCAAGAAAACTAAAATCTTCAGACAGAAATAATTTATAGGATTATATAACTTTATAATCATAATTTGAAAGCCATTAATACAGAAGATCTATGGGTCTTAATTCAGATGATTACTATTAAGAAATACAAGAAGATGAGGAAGATTTAATTAATTTATTAAATAATTAAAATAATAATCCCGAAAAATAAAATAATAAAAATAATGAATAAAATATTTCTTAGCAATTTAATAAGTTAGTTATTAGACCCTATTCAGTCAAGGAAAAAAATGCAAGGAAAAAAATAAAAAATTCATAATATTTTTAAAAAAATTTTTAAAACTTAAACCAAACATAAATCCATCACGAATAAGTGCAAAATGTAACATAAACGCAAAGAAAATTTTCTCCAAATTATTTTGTAAATAGAAATTAAAGCAATTCTTAGTCGTACAATAAAAATAATTTTTCTCAAAAATACAAAAATCAAATTGAAGAAAAGAAATTACAAATTTCTTATCTTAAACTTCAGCAATAATAATAACTTCAAGAAAAAAACATGGATTTACAATTGAAATAACACTATGAAAGATAAAACAAGTCTCCTAAACACTAAAAATTATACTGTTCAATAACTAAATTAAATCCCTATGAAAGCAAAAATAAAAATAGTAACTAAAATTATTAACTTAAAAACCAAAATCAAGTCCAACAACAATAAAATAGCGAAAAAATTAAAAATTAAAGAAGCTAAGAAAATATCAAATTCCAAAATTAAGAGCTCTAATTAAAACAACAATAATATCTATAAAAATTATCATAACCCATAAAAAAAAATCTGAAACAAATAAACACAATTCCAAAACCCAGAAGAAACACAACTCACTCAAAAGATAAATAAATTTCTCAATTTAAAAAAATAAGAAGTTAAAGTCACTAACCAGAATACCCCTAAATTTAAAAAAGGGATTTTTAGTAAAAGTAAAATAAATTCACTGAATCCCAAAATTAAAATTAAAAATAAAAATAAAACTATAATTAAAATTAATAAATAATACCCAAAAATTAAATTTAAACTTAAAATAACTAGAGAAATTAAAAAAGCTCAAATTAAATTAAATAATAATAATAAAATAAAAATGTAATATTAAATTTGAAACATAACGATATAAATATTCATTAACAATAATTAAATGATAATTAAAATTAAATAAAAAATTAAAATGGGAATAATAATCATAAAAAAAATAAAAATAAAACTGTATATACTAGACTTTAAAAAGAAATCATAGCCTAGTAAAAAAATATAGATAAAGAAGAAAAACTAGTAAATTAATGGTAAAGTTCAATTATTAAAGATCCTTAAGGTTCTGTATAATACTAAGAATAAAGTTAGGAAATAAATGAACTTATTGTTGAAAATTTATGATTTTATATATATTAAATATATATATATTTAAAAAAACATAAAATTTAAATTAATAAAAACTATAAATCTAAAAAAATATATATATTAAAAATATGTAAAAATTTATTATTAATTATAAATATTTTTCCTTATCCAAAATTTATAAAAAAATTATAATGTTTATAACATGTAAATAATAAATAAATTTTTTAATAATTTTAATTAAATATATTATACAAATTTATAAATAATAATATTCTAATTAGTATATACAAACAAATTATTTTTTCTAATATCAAGCAAATATAGGGATATTTTCCTTATCTGACAGTTTAAATGGTGATCCTTATTTTTATATTTTATAAATTGATAATTATTTAAATTGTTATTATTCATATTTTTTTAGGATTTTTTATTTATCTGAACTCGGAACTATTTAATCATTTTCCCAATTTCCTTCATAAACTACCCCCGACTTTAGTAAAAAATTAATATTCATTAAAACATATTGTTTTAATTGTTAAAAAATAAAATAAAAAAAGTTTATACCTTTTAAAAATATATTTTTCCATAGCCATTTCTTTTGTCATTTTAAAATTCACCTTCATATATATCTCCATTAGAAAAAATATATTTACCTTTACCATGTTTCATGTCTAAACTCCAGAAACCCTCATAAAAACTGCCATCTTTAAATTTCATTTTACCAAATCCTTATTTTTTATCATTAAACCATTCTCCTTCATAAACATTTTTAGATCCTATTATATACAATTATTACAAAATATAATTTTAGTATATTATTTTGTAATTTAAAATAATATAATTTATTGAATATGATTCATTAAAATTATAAAAACATGGTTTTTATAATACATTATACTTATAATTTAAATATATTAAAAATATATATTTATCTAGTGCTAAATTTATTGAAATTTTTTATTAAAATTGGAAAAATATCTTTATATTTTAAAGATTAATTAAATTTGTATGCCTAATTTTTATAATGTTATTTTTTATATAGATATAAATATAAGATAATATTTCTACTTATAGTAGTTGATTTAAGTTATTTACCATATTTATAAATTCCTTTACCATGTTTTTTATCATTCATAAAATCTCCTTCGTAATGATCTGCATTACTATAAAAAATTTTACCCTTAATTTTTTAATCATTCTTATACTCTCCTTCAAAATAAGTTCCATCCTTATAAATGTAAGTTCCGAAATTCTCTTTTTTACCATTTTAAATTTCACCCTACACAATTATGTAAATTATTAAATTATGAACCATAATATAATTAATAGAAAGTTAATAAAATATTTTAAATTTTTACTTCAAAAAAATCTCCATTTGCATAATTTATTTGACATTTTCCCATTTACTTTTTTATTTCATAATTAAATTAAATTAATAAATGTTATTTCTATTTATAGTTGCTTAATTATAATATGAAAAATAAACTTGCACATATTTATTACCTAATCATTTTACCAAATGCCCTCCAAAATGTCCCCATTCTTACAATTAAGAATTCCTTTACCATGTTTATCTCCCTAATAAAATTCACCATTATATACTTCTCCATAAGCATATTCCATTATCCCTTATCCATTTCTTTCTCCCTCTTTCCATTACTGTTGAAAATAAAAAATTATAAGCATTTGATAAAAAATAATATATATATATAAGATAAATAAAAATAAAATAAAAAAAATATATTTAAATTTATATAATTTTACAAAATAAATTTTAATATATATGATATAAATAAAAATAAAATATAAATATATATAATAATTTATATACCCCTTTATATTTTTCATTGGTTATATAATAATGGTAAAAACCTTACCCATTTTTTTTATCATTTTACCACATTCCTTCATATCTATTACCATTTATATACGAATAAATACCATAGCCTTATTTTACTCCATTTTTTAATTCGCCTTCAAATCTTTCTCCATTTGAAAAAATATAATATCCTAAATTTTACATAATTAATTTTAGTTATTTAAATTAAATAAAAATTTTTTTAAATTATTTTAAAATAAGTATAAATTAATTTAATCATATAATTAGTTTATTCATATTAATTGTAGAATTTTATTTATTTTAAAATATATTTAGTTATTTTACCAGTCCCATCAAATTTATCATTTTTCCAGTCGCCAATGTAAATATCCTAATAAAAAAAATAAGTGTATTAACATTATAATTTTATTTTATATATAAGCTATTAATATTTTAATTATATTACCTTATTAGAATATCTATATATTCCTTTTCCATTTCTTTACTCATTTTCTAACTCCCCTATTATTTTTTATTTTTATAATAAAAAATTAAAAATTAAAAATTTTATTTAAATTTATTTATAAACAAAATGTTTAAAAATTTAATTTTATATAAATATTTAAATTTTCGTCTATAATTGCTATTATAATATATTTTATATTTTACCACAATACTATGATCCATCAATATAATTTTTAATTTCTATTCCTTTTTTAAGTTTTTTGTCTGCATCATGTATATATTTCCTATCAAATTCTTCTATTAACTCTTATTTTTCTTAATGAATTTTCTTTAAATACTCTTCTTCAAAACTTTTGTCAGAATTTTTAGTTGTCTCTGATTTTATACTTACAAAAGTCTTTGATCTCTCCATATATTATTTAACTTTCTATTTAATAAATTATTTATTTTTATTTTTATTTCTTTTTTTTAATAAATTATAAATTTTATCAATTATTTTTATTAATTATTTTATTAGCTAGAATACTATATTATGTGTTTTTTTATTACATTTTATTGAATAATTAATTTTATAAACTACCAATAAAAAATAGCTGTTAATTATCTGAAAAATATTATTATTGGTATTTATTATAGTTTTTAAATACAAATGTAAATTTAATTTTGTTATTAATCATAATTATAGTAATATATAAATTTGATTTTTTCATGTATACAATAGGAAATCATATATTTAAAAATTTTTATTTATAAATTTATATATTTATATACAATATACATTTGATTTTAATTATAATTTTTGGATACCTTTATATCAATTGCTTTACTTAATTTAATTAAATTACTATTTTGTTATTATAATACAATTCTACGCTAAACTGGGGTTAAACAAATCAAATGAAATTTTTGTTGAAACTTAAATCTAAATTAAAATTTAAAATTTTAAAAAAATAATATTTAAATTTTTTGATATAATTACATTAAAATTAAAAAAAAAGAAAAATATAATATTAATTACATCAGATTTAATATCTGTTCCGATATTTTTATCAAATTCATTATATATTTCTTTTAATATATCCTATTCTTACCCATTATTTATTATTTGTAATAAATCTTTTATATTAAATGCCTAAATAAATTAAAAGTACTAGTATTAGTTTAAATTATTTATTTTCATTATATCTGGTATTTTTATATAAAAAGATAATTTATTTGGTTCCTAATTTTTTGCTGTAATTTTTTCTAATTAATTTAAGAAAAAAAACCTATTAATTTCTACATTTTCCACCGTTTATTCCTTAACATACTAGATAAATTTTATATTTAATATCTAATATAATAAAATTAAAAGTCACTAATAATAAATTTTTAATTACTTAAACATAGCTAGACTTATTTGTATTATTAACTTCACTAGGATTTTTAATTTCTTTTAGTTAATCAATAATCAAAGGTTAATAGTTTACACATATGACAATTTCTTAAAAATAAAAATTTTATAAAAATTTTGATGTGTAAAGTTTGAAATTTTTTTATATAAACTTACATTTTGTTATAATCAATATAGATTTCCCTAATTGATTTAAATTTTAATTTTGTTACTAACTTCTGTAACCATTTCCTGTTTTACTCACAAAAAGCCTATACTAATCTTCTTTTTACTATTTTCTAGAAAATAAATAATATTTATTATAATTACATATTTTTATCAAATAAAAAGTAATTATATATAAAAAAAAAATATATCATATTTACTATTAAATAGAACATGCATAAAAATTAAAATCCTAATTCAAAGAAGCCAAAAATTTCTACCAATCTTCCAAACTAATTTTAACAACTTAACTCATAAGCCCAGTTTTAATATACTAAGCTACACTTTATTATTTTCTTTGATTCTTAAAATATTATAAACTATTCTTATTAATATTATTATTTTATTTATTATTATTATTTATTATCTAATTTTAATAATTTTAATTATTCCCACTTTTTTATTAAAGCTACTTTTTCTAAACTTAAGAAAAAGTTTGTGAAATAAATTAAGGTGTTTCTAAAGTTTATGTATTATTTTTTTATCCTGATTTTTTTTAAGAATTTGAAATATTTAACCGTCCTCCATTAGAAGAGTATTCCGAGCCAAATTTCTATTATTAATATTGTTACTACTATAAATTCTACTCATTTTATCCATTTTAATATGATGCAGAAATTTAATTATTTTAGTCCGAATTTTTTATTCTATTTAACGAATTATTCGAATAATAATAGGGATTGTTATCCAAATAATTCATTACATTTTTTTTTCTACTCGAGTCTGTTGTAAATCCAAATTCACTTCCAATTAAAATATTACTAGAAGAATTTCCCTAAAATAAATTGTTATTATTTGATTAACTATTTTATTCTATGGGCGAAATTAAAGCATGCAGTTCAGAATTGTTATCGTCATCTAATTATTATTACTATTATTATAAATAAATTTACTATTAAAGTTATTTATCCACAATATTATAAGAACTTCCATTTATTTTCTTTTAAGTATCTTTCAAATAAAATATAAATATTTTTAATAATTAAACAGATAAAAATATTATTTTTTTTAGTTTTTATTTTTATTTATAATAATTTTACTTTCTTTTGAATTAAAATTAGTAAATTTATTCGCAAAAGTATATTATTTCATATTATTAAAATCCAGCTCTTCAATAAAACTGTCCTCATTTGGAATAGTAAATGATAAATCTTACCCGTTTAAAGAATTTTATCTGCTTTAAATTTTAAATTAGTTTTTGCTTCTTTTATCATATTTTCCATTACTATTAGCTAAATGCGAATTTTACTAATTTCTTTAATTATTTCCATCTTTTAAATTTTAAAATAAATAATATTTTAAAATTATCATTATATTTTATAATTTTAAATTTAATTTTACGTGTTTATAACATTTTTGGGTTTATGTAAGGAGAAATTTTTTTATTTATTTCTCCACTAATTAAAATGTCATTATTTGTTATTATTTAAGTCGTTTATTTAAAATTCTTACTATTATTTATCGAATTTGGTAACTATTTAATTAAATTTTTCTTTTCATAATCATCGGTTGACTTTGATTTCTGCAAAAACGAGTCAAAAAACGAAATAAATTTTAAATCAGAATTTTAATTCAACTATTATTTATTTTATAAACAAAAACTACACATTTTTTCATTATGATTATTCATTTAAATATCTAATATTTTCAAAAGTGTATGACAATGAGAAAATCCGCCTTCTAACAAACTAACATAAGGAAATCCATTTCCTACCAAGTCCAAGGCAACCTAAAGTCCATTTTTCTCTAATATAAAATTAAAATAAGAATAAAGGTAAACAAATTAATAAAAACATATTAAATTAATCATAATTTTAAAATTTTAAACTTAAAAAGAAAAATAATTAAAATCATAAATTATTTACCTTTCATCCCAAATTCCTCTATATCAAAATAAGAAAACACAAAACAAAAACTGTTTTTTCCTTTGCCATCTTCAACTCCCTTTACAACTTTATTAACAATTTCTTAACTATAATTTTAAAAATTTCCCTAACTGTAAAAAATTTTCTAAAGTTTTCCAGAAAATTCTTAATTAATTCCTTTTTATCTCATTTCAATCACTTTCAATGAAAAAGGGGTTTACATCATTTTTTTAGCATTTTTTATTTCTTAATGCATTAAAGCTATTTACTAATTAGATCCATGTATAAATAAAGCAATTTATAACTCATTTCTCTAATTTTTCTAATTTTTACTTATATTTACTTATTTATTTAATTAATTAATATTATGATGAATGTTGTCAATATTAAGACTAGAAATATCATTAACTATGCCATTAAAATTTGTATGCTAATTTTCAGGCAAAATGCATTTTTCACAAGGCTTTCTTTATGTATTTTAATTAAAATTTTTAATCTAATTTATTTGTTTTTGTTTATCATTTATTTTCTAATTTATGCTATTATTCTTATAATTACGATCTTAGGTTTTTGATTCCTATTATATTTTTTCTAAAATTTTTTTATTTTTTGGGCAGTAAATATAAGGACAAGGTATTTTTTAAGGGTATTGGTAATGTAATAATTCAAAGGGATTTAAAGATAAAATTTTAGTGTTTTTTAATATATCAATTTAATTTTTCATTTGCTAGACATTTTCATCCGACTTAGAATAATATTTCTCAAATAAATTTATTTATTATATTTTAACTGAAAATGATATGGGAGTTTTTTTTCTCAACTCTAGAGATCTAATAATAAATTTAATTATTAAAATAAAGTTATTCAATCAATTTTATATTACCTTATATAAATCTATTAAAGCTCTTAAATAGAATTTATCCTTAAATTTGACAATGTTTACAAAATTTAAGAATGTTCGGTTTGTAACAAAATTTCTCGATTTTATAATAATAGAGACAAACATATATAAAAAATCATTAAATCATCATCTTCTATAATAATCAAATCCCATAACATCAAGGTAATATCCATTCCACATTTACTAAATTTAAACAAATATTCTTATATGAAAAGTAAAAATGAAGATAAAATTAACATTATAAATATACAATTTTATTACCTAGCTAAAAAAGTTATAAACCAAGGAATAATAAATAATTCGGACGAAATATTATTTTTAGTGAAAAAGTTAAAAATTTCTGGATCATGGTAAATAATTAATTAATTAAAAAGCTCGAAAAAACATTATAAACTGTTAAACTCAGAATCTCTGTATAAATTAGGAGCAAATTTATCTAAAAAAAAACTGAAAAATATGTAAATATCAGACAAACTAGAAATTGTTGTATTATATAAATATATAAAAGGGGCTGCTATTTCATTTAAACCTTGTTTATACGTTATTTCATTCTATTTGCAATAAAATGTCAAAAATTTTTCTAAAATCTATTTTTGTTCGCTATTAAATATATCACTTCTTGTTCTTTCAGCGTCAAAATTTATAACACTTTAGAAAAATTAGAAATTTATATGTATAAATATAAATATAAAAAAAATATAATAATAATAATTTATAAATAATATTTTTATATACTTTTGATTATTCAAATCCATTTTTATGTTTAAAATCTAACTATTAGTTGTATTTTATTAATCTACATCACTGTTATTTTGAGAAAGCAGATTCTTTAAAATTATAAATAGTTAATAATATATAACATTTAATAATTATTATATAATTACTTTCCATAATACTAATCTATTTTATTCTAAAGTCTAAATATTTTTATTTATTCCTTTATTACCACTAAGAATTTAATTTACCCCTATAATTATATTTTAAAATATAACTTTATTATAATCTTTAACTAATTTATAAATTATTAGTTTCTTTTTATTTAAGAAATCTAATCATTTAAACCATTTTGTATAAAATTAACTCTAAAAATTTCAAATTTACTTTATATTACAATTCCAAACAAAAACTTAAAAAAGTCAATTAAATTAAATAAAAAGATTTATAAAAAAATGATTTTATACGCAAATTCTTACACAAAATATAAAAATAATTAATTTTTTATTTATTGTTTTTTTTTAACTGCCTAAAAATAAGTAACATTATAATATATTTATAAACAAATATAATTCTATTTAAAATATTTTTAATGTTTTCAAATTAAATGAATTAAACTAAATTATGAATAAATATTACGTAAATAAATATATACCTTATTGTTATTAATTTAAAATAGGCGGATTTAGTGTTTTTTTTACAGGTAAAACACTTTATTTCATATATAAATTATTGGCTTATTCTAAACTATAGGTATTATTAATATTAAAACCTTCTTACATTTATATTGCTTTATAAAATTAATATTTAATAATTAGTTTTTATCTTATCAAATTTATGTCTATTTATTTCTTCTATTTTTGTATTTTTTAATTTTATTATTTAACTTAACAATTTTTGGACTCTATATAGGTTTTGGAGTTATTATATTTAAAATTTTATTGATTTTATTTATGAATTTTTGTTATTTTTTATTTCCTTTTTTGTGTTTTTATCAAATTTTTTTTATATTATTCTTTTTTATTGCTTGAAATTATCAAAAAATATTAAAAAAAATAATAATAATACATTTATTAAATATTATAAAAAAATTTATAATAAAATTAATATTTAGATTACTTTTTTATTGTTGATAATAAATCATAATAAATGAACTATTTTTATAATAAAAAAAAAAATTAATGTTTACAATACGTTTATTATTGTTCAAATAAATTGACTTAACTTTAATATGTATAACGAATTTATAATTATATATTTATATGGATTAGTTAAGATAGAAAAAGACGGAAAAAAAAAATTTAATTTTTACTTAATACTGATACATTTAATTTATTATGATAAATTAAACATACCATAATAAAATTTTATATATTACATATTTTTTTATTTTTTATATTTATAGCTTATTATTTGTAATTAAACAAAATAATTATTATATTTAAATTTTAAAAATAAAATATATAATTAGCATTTTACACTACCATTTTATTTTAATTATCAGTTTTATTTTAAATAGTTGATAATATGAATTTATTATTATTTAATTTTTTATTAGAAACTAATCTTATTTTCAAAAACTTGAATAAAATAAAATATTCTGATATTAGAAAGCCTAGAGAATCAATAAAATTAGCATGAGTTTATTTTTATTTTTATTTTTATTTATAATTATTATTTTTAAACAATTAATCATACTTTAGACACTTTTTTAATTATTTTTATTATTTCATACTTCCATCATTCCTTCCTATGGATTTTCTATATCTTTTGTTTCATGTTCTTTTCTCATTGAAAATATTTATTGTTCATATTATAGCTCTTTTGAACTATTTCTATATTTTTTTTCATTATTATTTTTTCCTTTTTTCTTCATAATTGCAACTGACACTCCTAAAATAATCAAAATAACAACAATTATTGCCACAATTATAATAATCAAAGCTGTTTTATCCATTTTTATATAAGTCTATATGTTTAATTAATTAATTCTCTATTCTTTAAATTTATTATTATTATTTTTTTCCTATTTTTTTTTTTTTAATATTACTATAATTTATTTTATTTTATTTATTACTTATTTTATTATTATAATAAAAATAATTGAATAAAAGAATAAAATTTAAATATTAATTCAATCACATATTTTATTTTATTATTTTAAACTTTATATAGTAAATATTTGGAATATTTATCAATAGTTATATAATTTATATAAATTTTTATATTAAATATTAATAATTTATTTGTTTAAATAAAAAAAATACCTGTATTATAATGAAATAAAGATAAAATATAATAAGTCATCATTAATAACTTATGTAGCTTAATTTTTAAAATGTCAAATGATGAAATAAATAGGATAAACATCATTTTATCGTTTATTTACTATAATTTTTTTAATTCTATTTTCTATCTCAATTTATTTGATTGTATGTATTTATTTATTAAAATAAATAAATTATATAATTATAAAAACAAATAAAAATAAATAAGATCCACATATAGAAATTAAAAAATAAAATATTTATTTAATTTTTAATATGTAATAATCAACATATCCAAATCCTCCTCAAGAAGGGCTTAAAGAACAAGATTTACCCCCAAATTAGATTTTTCTGCAAAATTAAAATCTGCAATAATCATATTAATCTTTATAGCCAAGCCGATAAATTAATGATAAAGACAATTTATTTGATTATCAGAAACTTTAAAAAAGTCAATTTCTTAACCCATAACAACTAAAATATTAATAAAATTAATAAAATATAAATTTTTTAAGTAATTTACAAAAATAAAATAGTGTTAATTTAAACTACAGTGACCCAGATACTTTCGCAAATTTTAATTCTAATTATAATATGGTGGCAAATAATATACCGTAAAGTTAATAATAATAGTAATCTTCAAATTAATAGCATACAAGTGCGTTTAAAGACAATTAAAAAACTAGTTTATAGCAAAGGTTTTCCCAAAATGATAATTTATTAAATAACATAAAAAATAGTTAAGCTTTTTCAATATAAGAGGTAAATCTATGAATTAATTTAGCTTTATTATATAAAAAAATTATTATAATTTAGAAAAATTTTTACAATATACTACATATATATTAGATATTTAAATAAATATTTTTTTATAATTTTTAGAAAAATTTAAATTTAGAGGAAAAATATGATATTATATAAAATTTATGTAAATTACCAGATATGGATGATGAATTAAATTATTCTTTACCCTTAATTAATTGGGAGTTTATATTCAGTGATTTCTTTAATGATAAAATTTACGATTTAGTATTTTCTAACAATTTAAATATTTCTAATAGCCCACTCGTAGCATTTCTAAAAGCACTTTTCACAGAATTTGGAAAAGGAGTAAACAAATATTTTTATATCATATGAAATAATAAAAATAAATCATACTAAAAATTATATTAATAATTATATACTTTAAGACCAAAAGCAATAAGTAATAAGCATTCAAATTATATGTCTAAGGAGCTGAAAGAGTAAATGATCCATTTTGTGCGTTTAGACTGGCAGAAATGTATTGTGATGAATAAAATTATTTCAATGTTTAAAGTAATTTCGAGGTTGCCTGGTACTGGCTGATAAAATCCTCTATTTTTTTTTAATTTATATACGGTTAACCAAAATTAACAGAGATTACTGACCCTAAAACCCAAAAGAAAACTGAAATAATTCAAAACTTACAAGATAAAATGAACATCTTTCCCTAGCAATATTTAAACAAAATAATTTCTTTCATTGACAAAGACACTACAAATTCAAGCAGAATTTTACAAGAATACAACACATTTTATAAAGAAAGAAATTCTTTATATTAAATGTTATTTGCCTTTATAAATGAAAAAAACCAAATTTTAAAATAAAAAAAATACTAAGAAATTATTTAAATTTGTCAATAAGGTCTACAAAAGTAAAATGGAAAATAAGCCAGTTTTGAATTGTTATTTTGTTTATACATTTCAACTAATTCATTAGTAAATGATTAATATATAAGTGAAATTTACTCTATTTAATTAGAACATCCAGTTTAAATTATAGAAACAACCAATAAGGCAATATAACAATCATAAATATGTGAAATTTTGGAAAAAGATAATTTTATGATGTAAAATTTTAGAATGCAGTTTAATGAAATTTTTTATTTAAAAAAAAAATGGAAGGGAGAAATCATAAACCAATAAAACGAAATTTTTCAGCAAATTGATAAGCATTTTTACCAGTTTTACAAAATTTAATATGAATAAATAAAAAGTGGCAAAATTGCGAAAAATGAAGAAAATTTATAAACTTTGAGAAATTATTAAGAAATTCTTATAAAAGTAGAATAATTATATATATTCAATTTATATACAAAAACTCTATTTTTATTAAAATTGAATTTAAAATTATATATATATATTTATTATATATATATAGGGTTATGGCTGTGAAATTAATTCTGAAGAAATCACTAAAGCTTTATAATTAGAATAGACATTTGAAATAAATGATGATACATTTTTGGCTGAATAAAATTATATCAAAGGCTGTTATTATTTGAAATAATCAATATCCTATTAAAAATAAAATATGTCCAAAAGCAGATAAAAATAAATTTTAGAACACGCAGAACAAATGTTGACAAAAAGTTTAAGTTAGTTTGAAATAAGAAAATACAAGTTTGAAAAAGATATAAAAAAAAAATATGTCTGTAATTATTATATGGGCAGAATATATTATAAACTTAGAAATCAAAATCAGAAATATTTATAATTTTATTAAGAAAGGTTTTAGGAAGCATTAAAATTGTATTAAGATAGAATCTTTTTAAATCCATAAACGCTAAAATATGAATACTTAAAAACTAAAATAATTAAGTAAATAATTATATTTAAATTTAGCATATATTATCAATTTTAACTTTAAAAATATTTATAAATTTTTTAAATTTATTTACTTTTAAAATAATTTCTTTTATCTTTTTAAATAATTAAAAAAGATAATTAATGAAAGATAATGTTGATATATAAAATATTATTGTATAGTAAAAATTAAAAATATCGCAAATTAGATCTTAATAATTCATGAAAGAATAGCTATAAATAAAAATGTAAAATCAAATGGCAGACAATTTTTTAAAATAAATAGAAGATCATCCTATTTTTGACTTAGATAATAATGTGCAAAATTTTAATTAAGAAATTAGCTAATAACAATTATAGAAAGGAATAAATAAAAGTTCGAGTAATATATAAAATAAAAGCGAAAATCCATAAAAACTAAACCAATCTCTTCACACGACAGATAATAATTTATTAAAACATGAATAAGAACATAGTTAAATTTAAAAATAGTCTTTAAATTAGAGTAGATAATAAAAATAAAATAATTAATAATTAACAACTTTATAGCCAAATTTCTGCTAAAATTAAAATAAATTTAATTAATCTAATATCATTACTTTGGAAGGAAACGTTATTAATTTCGAAAATAATTAATTTAAAATAATACCTCTTTAGCAATAAAAAGCTACAGAATAAAGATAAATTTTAAATTAAAATAAAAAACATATTTAAAATAAATAAATTTACTAATAATAATAGCTAAACCTAGAATTCAGTTTAAATGATAATAATACGAATAAAATTAAATAAAAAATAGAAAATCAAATTATAAATAAAGATATTAATTAATGTGAATATAATAACTATGATAATTTATTTATTAAAACTTACAGATAAAGTCCGAGAAAAACTGACTTAAATATTAAAGCAAATAACCTTTAAGAAATAGTTTATCTTAATTATAATGATATTGGCTAAAAATTTATTATCAATAAAGGCTAATTTGGAACTTCTTATTATGTCGAAAAAAATGAAGATAAGTTTGTCTTAAAAAAAATACCTTTTATCAATTAAAACACATTAAAAGTAATTTTTACTAATTAATTTATTTGAATATACAATTATTATTATGTATATATAAAAATTTTTATTAGGATATAAATGATTTATAAAAATAAATGATGTGTATAGAAAGTAAAACTTTAATTTAGTATTATGGATATAGTATGACATAAACTTAAGATAATGGAAACAACTACTATTTAATAAGTGAAATGAAATTTTGTAATTTAAAATAATTATTGAGCAAAAACATAGATATGAATTTTAATTTAAAATATAAAATTTCTCTTTAAATTTGTTGCGGCATGTTAGATTTGCTTAAATGTTAAAATTAAAATATATAAATTCACTCAAATATAAAAGATAAAAATATTTTAATAGACAATAATTATAATTGCTAAATTTCAGATTATGGGATATCTTTGTAAAATTAAAATTTTTATTAATAACTTACTTTATTTATATAATTTACATTTTTTTTTATTTGATTTAGCTATTTATTAAAGAGAAAACATATAAAAGAACTAGATACAGTATATAATTTATGTTTCAGTCCTCCTGAAATTATTAATTTAGCTTAAATCATATAAAAATAAGAAGAAGCATAGAAAATGAATAAAAAAGATGAATTAGAAAAAATTAATAATTAATTATAAAAAATTGACGTATGGGGATTTGGAGTAATTTTGTTATAAATATTTTTTGACCTAAAAATTAATAAAGATAGTCATGATTAGTTATGGAAAAGAAATTAGGATGAAATTTTAGAAAATTAATTACTTAATTAGAAACTTGATTTAGTTAATTAATAAAAATAAATTGTTAATAATACAGAAAGTTTAAAAAAAATATGGTCATTAATTAACTAAATGATTCAAATTGATAATGAAAAAAGAATAAATATATAATAAGTTTTTTAGCACCTATAAAATATAATAATCTGATTTGTTTATAATTTAAGGGCAAGTCGAATTTAGTGTAAATAATAAAAAAGCTTATAAAAATGCTTGTTAAAATTTAAATTTAAAGTAATTTTTATTTTATAGTTATTTTATTTGCATTAATATGATCTGTTTTATTTATAAAAATAGAAACAAGAATATTGATTTTTAATTATTAATTCTAAATCCTAGAAACTTATTATAAGTTTTAATATTTTCTTTTTACATAGTACTATCTACTAGTATTTAAAAGTAATGTTATATAATAACAGTATTTTCAAAAATACTGTGTATCAATATAATAATATTTGTAGTACATAAAATTAATTTTTAATTTAAAATTTAATTAATGATTAAAAATTGGAGAATAATAATTATGCACTTTTTTTAAACACAATTTTTATCACTTTATCAGTAAAAATTGAGTTAACCTCTAATAATCTATTTTAAGATAAATAATCTATTTAAAGAATTATTATTTATTCTAATTAATAAATAAAAAATAAAAAACAAAAAGAGAAAAAAAAAAAAAAATATCAAAAATTAAAAATGAATTTAGAGAAGTAATTTTGTTAAATACTTTTGTACTTTATAACGATTTAATTAATAAGCACCACAAATTTGAATGTTTCTCAATATTAATTATTAAATATAACGGAATAATTTCAAGATCAAAATTTTATTATGGATTATACAAATTTTTTATTAATTGATTCCATAAGATTAAGTAATAATTTATATGCTTCAGCTCTAAAAATTTATGACAAAGAAATAAGTGAATAAAAGGCTTTTATAAAGCTTTCTTTTACTGACTAGTATGGTAATAATATGACAAAATTTTAATAATTTTTTATATTACGTTTATTTTTATTTGATAATTAATTGGTTTAAATATATAATTTTACTAATATTAATCGTAATTGATTAAGAAAAATAAAAGTATGAATTAATTTAAAATTAATTATTATTTAGCGAATCAATTATCTTATAAGATGATTACCTTTTAAAATTCATAAACTCTTTCAATTACAAATACAAATTAAATGGATGAAATATTTATAGTATATACTTAACAATATAATGGAATAAATATTATTTAGTTTGCATTTATCAATTAATTAAGTTATTTTACTAGAGGTATGAGTGACTTTGCATAAGTAATTAAAAATATATATACTAATTTAAATATATATGCTACTATTCAAAAACACTAATATTTAATTTTTATAATACTATTTAAAATTTTATAAATAGACAGATTAAAATCAATAGAACAATTATTTTTATTTAATGGCTAGTAAGGGAAAAGATTTTATTTACATTTTGGCTTAATAGTATAATTTAGAATGTTAAATAATTATTATAGATATAAGTGAATATGATAGATATAATATTAATTAGTATATTAATTTTGTTTCTTTCTCTTAGAATTTATTAACATTAAAAGGTTTTAATGATAATTATGCTAAAATCATAGGTTCATTTGGGGGAAGGTAATAGGAGTTTATAATAGATCCTAAAGGTTATAAAAAAATTAAAAATAATTATTTACTTATTTCACAATTATATATATCTATATTTATTTTATATAAAATTTAAATTAAAATTATCTGCCTGTAATTTTTTTGGTCGAAAACAGATATTATGTATAAAATTAAAAATATAATTTATAAATACTTCAAATATCTTACTAGATGATAAATTTTTAAACTTATAATATATTCAAGGATCTTATAAAAGATAATCGAATTCTTTCATTTTGTTTGACTAAATTTAAAGTTCAATAAGTAGTAAGATTATATAAATAGAGAAATCCAATATATATACGATAGCAATTGGAGATAATATATAAAATATTTTAACAATAAGTACATTTGAATATATAGGACAAGGTTAAACAATTTAATTATGTAAAGAAACTTATAAAGACTATTTTGAAAACTTTGGCTAATAATTTTTTTAATCATTATAATTTGGAGTAATAAATGAAGAATACATTTGGATTAAAGCTGATAATTAATAGGATAATTATAATAGTGTTTTATTTTTTGCTAACCCATAAAATTGCCAAATTTATACTGATGATATAGATAGTAAAAATATTATTTAATATTAATTTAGAAACGTGGGAAAATCTTCTATATATCATACATATGATGATGATTAAGCAATATACCTATATATTTAAAGTTCTTTAATAGATGGCAATAATAATTAAAATATATAAACATTTTAAATTAATATCTTAGGTAATAAAATTAATTAAATATAATTCATAATTTTTACCTGAAATTTTATAAAAAAATAATTAAAAGAATGTCCGTAATACTGTTCATCATGCTATAATAAAGAAACTTGCTTTTCTTGCGAAGAAGACAATATTAACAGAGATTTAAATAATTTATGTAAATGTAAAGATGGGTATTATCAAGACCCATAGAATTCGAGCTGCTTAAGTAATTAAATATTTCTTTACTTTCATATATCGACTTTTTTAAATTAAAATTAAAAATAATATAAAAAAACTTTAAAATATATAAAATTTTGAAATATTTATTTTAACTTAAATAAATATTTCAAAATTTTATATCTATAATTAATATAGTAAAATTTGCATTTAGATATTTAATTAAAATTATAAATTTATTTATAAATCTTTAGAATGTAATTAAAACTGTAAAACTTGTTCAGATGATAAGTCTTGTTTAACTTGCCCAGGTTAATATTAAAATGCTCTAAATTTATGTAAATGTGCGGATGGATTTGAAATATATAAGCCATAAAATGTTTGTCAAGGTTAACTTTAATTATATATAATAAATCTCCTAAATTTATGATTTGAAAATATTAATTTATATTTTACTTTCATTTTAAAAAGTAATTGGATATTCTCCTCCTTGTCTAAAAAACCAATTTAAAGATTATTATACTAAAATATGTTATGAATGCTACTTATATAAAGGAGCCTGCTTCAAAGAATGTCCAATTTATGAAAATTTAAATTTATTTTATGTTTAAAAAGAAATAATTCTAACTTAAAAAGATGGAAAAAATATTTGTGTTGAATAAATTAAACCATTGTGTAAAATAATTATGATTATTTCTGCTAGTTCTTTAGGTTTAATATTGATTGGAACAGGATCAGTACTGGTT
The DNA here is from genome assembly GCA_001447515.1 of Pseudocohnilembus persalinus. Taxonomy (NCBI): domain Eukaryota; phylum Ciliophora; class Oligohymenophorea; order Philasterida; family Pseudocohnilembidae; genus Pseudocohnilembus; species Pseudocohnilembus persalinus. The sequence goes on from LDAU01000044.1 coordinate 763,157, forward strand.
TATACTTTAACATGTTAAAAATAAACATGTTCCAAATTAAAATTAATTAAAAATTAACATAAAGGCTAAAAATCAAATTAAAAATAGTAATTAAAAAATCAAAATTAAATCAAAAAAAATGATAAATAAATAAATGAGGAAAATATGCAATAAGACAAATAAAAAATATTAAGTATAAATTATATAAATGAAGAAAATTAAAATAATATTAATATTTCTACAAATAATTAAATAACACAAAACAATATAACAAATAAGGAAAATTAAAATTTGATTTAGAAAAAAATAAAAATAATAATAAAATGAGAATTTAAATTTAAATTAATATTAATTTATTTTGATTTTTGATTATTTCTATCTTTCAAAAACAAACATTTTTTTTTTTTTATAAAATAAATTGTGACTTTATTCTAATTTTCTATAATTTTATTTGTAACTAAATTCTAATGATATAAAATTAATATTAAAAAAAATTTTTATTTAAATTATTTACTTAATTAATTACCCAATAATTTCAAAATTTATTAATAATAAAAATTAAAAAAAAATAAAAAAAAATAGAAAATCTAAAAATTAAAATAATATAATAAAATGTTTAGCATTAAAATCTATTTTTACGTTATTTTATTACTTTATCATACAAAAATAATTTAGGCAATAAACTTAAATACTTCATAATATATAGAAACAAATATAACTAATTAATTACTATAGCGAAGCATTATAATGGACCATTCATAAATAAAAATGACAGACAGTTTGAAATTAGATTAAAATTTATACGCAACTCTATCAGTTTTACCATCTTAAAGTGAAATAAATAATTAATGTATGTTAATTTTTGCCGATGAAAATGGTAAATAAAATATATCTTAATTTATAAAATTATAAACTTAAATTTATTTATTTATTTTTTCAATTATTTTTTAAATATTAATATCATAAAGACTATAATTATTCTTTCAAAATTCAATTATTTTATTTTTATATTTAAATTAATTAAAATTAAGGCTAGTAAATTAGTAATGAAACAATTTTAGTTAACAATCCTATTGTAAAAACATCTTTAACAAATACAAATGTTAAAAATGAAGTATTATTAGCTTTCATATACGAAGAAAATGAAAACTATTAAATTAAATTAATATTTATAACTTCTGATGGATAATTTACTAGAAATTCTTAAGACTTTTAAGTGGTAATAATTTAAAATTACAATAAATATTATAATCTACATTAAATTATCTTAAATAATATTTTTAGCCTTTATAAAAATATTGTTTTGGTCTAAGATCAACAACGGGAAAAAATGTCATTTATGTTTTACTTTAATAAGAAGATTTTTTTTCACTAAATTTAATAGACATTAAAGATGAAGCTTCATTTAATTTAAAAGAACCTATAATTATGGAAAAATATGAAGGTATATATAATTTATTTAGTATTAAAGCATTTAGTGATGATTATTCTTTTATATGGATGAGAAATAATGAAAATACTCTATAACAAACTTCTATAGACCCTGAAGGTAATAAATCTTATAATTAAACTTTATATTAAAAATTATGTTTATAAATTTGTTTAAATATTATTGATTTATTTCTTCCATTTAATAATAAATTATATTATAAAGGGAATTTAACTCAAGAATAAAACAATGAAAATGGTATTTTTTTAGATTTTCAAAATACACAAAATTATATAAAAAATAATGTAAAATAAATTGAAAATACTGATAAATATACATTAGTTTCTGGAGATTATCATGAAAATATTGTTACAATTTTCACATTTTAATATCTAGGATATGGAAAAATTTAAGATTAATGTAAAATTAGTTATAAAAATTAATTTTAAAATCTTGGAAATAGCGCATTTTAGTCACTTTAATTTGGAATCATTGATGAAAATTATATGTGGATAAAAGCTGAAAATACTACTGATAATAATAATAAGACTATAATATTTTATGCAAATCCATAAAATTGTCAACTTTATTAAGAAGGTGACAATATAATTACATATTAATTTTAAAATATCGGAGATTCTCATATTTTCCATACTAAAAAAATTGATTCAACAATATATCTTTTAGCATAGAGTTCATATATTAATGGATAATTAAATTAACCTGTATAAGTATTTTAAATAAATATATAGGGTAAGATATTTAAAATTAAACAATAATTTAATTAAATTAAAAATAAAAATTTAAATTTATAAAGAATGTCCTTAATATTGTACATCATGCACTGACGCATTAACATGCTAATCATGTATAAATAATCTTCAAAATAGAGATATTGAAAATTTATGCCTATGCTAATATGGATATTATTAAGACCTGGATAGTGATTTTTGTTTAAGTAAAAATTATACTTTTGAATATGTACTATTATAGAATATTTAATATATCATTATAAATAAATAAACCCCATAATATTTAATATATCATTATAAATAAATAAACCCTATAATATTTAATTATTTATTATTATTTTAATGCACAAAATGTAAATTAATATATAATTTATAAATTTAAAGAATGTCCATAATATTGTGAAAGCTGTATGAATTCAGATGATTGTTTAACCTGTTTAGAACCAGTTAGCTTGAGAAATGTTAATAATTAATGTAATGCAAATCAAGGATATTACACAGATCCCAATGATGATTTGAAAGTATAAAGTATAAAGAAAACATATTCATATCATTTATAATAAGTTAATTTATATATTTATTAATATATTATTAATAAGATTTTTTTATTTTAAATATAATAGAATGTAATCCCTAATGCAGGACATGTTCTGATGGGAAATCATGTATAACTTGTAATGGTAATTATAGAGATGAAACTAATTTTTGTAAATGTCTTCCAGGGTTTGAAGAATACAAAGAAACTCAATAATGCTAAGGTAATATAATATTTTTAAAAAATTTACAATATTTAATAACACTAATTATTACATTTATTTTACTTTATGTTTACTATTTACACTAATATTTTTCTATAAAGTGATTGGATATTCCCCACCTTGTAAATAAAATTAATAAAAAGATATTGAAACTAAGCTATGTTTTGATTGCTATTACTATAAAGGATATTGCTTTAAAGAATGCCCATCTTATGAAAATGACAATATTTTTAATACTTAAAAAGAAATAAAATTACTTTTATTAGAAGGAAAAAATATTTGTTAATTATAAACAACAAAAACTTAAAAATTAATTAATATAATTTTACTTATAATTTCAGCTTTAATTATAATAATATCCGGTATACTTTGTACATATGAAAATACTTGCTATGAAAGAAATTAAAGTTTTAATGATTTAATATAACTATAAGATAATCATAAAATTGTACCCAGATAAGATGTTCAATAAAAAATTGCGTAAAATAATAATAATCATTAAAATTAAGAATAGATATACCCAGATAATTAAATTTAAAATATATCTATAGTAAGTCATGAAAACCAACATAATTAAGAATTTACTCAGTAAAATAATTAAACATAAAATAATTTAATTTAAGATCAATGTAATTGAACAAATTATGAGTATGTAAAAGATATATCATAATAATTATTACTATTTCACAAAATTATTTAAATTTCATTGAATCTAATATAATTTAATTATTTATAAAATAAATTGATTTTTTGTCTTTATTTAAATTTCAAATATAAATCAATATACATTAGCTCGGATCATTAATATTTAATATAAATAATAAAATGTAAAAATATTTTAATAATTAATAATACGATAAAATACGACAAAGTTATAGAAAAATAATCAATTTAAATCAAAAAATGAATATTAAAATATTAAAATAAAAATCTAAATGCTTAAATTATAATTATTATATGAAATTTATACGATAAATGTAAAATATAGATAAATAAATATAAAAATTATATAAATTAATTATAAAAAATATAACTCTTACACTATTTTATTAAAACACAATTATTGCTTTATAAAACAATTATTAAATATCTTTTTTTAGCTTTATCAGAGTTAGAATCATATTTTTAATGTTGATATACTTTCATTTAATATTAATACCATAAAAAATTGTATTAAAAGAGGTTTTATTAATTACATTTCAAATAAATAAATAATACTTTAAAACAACTCATTAATTTTAAAAAACTAATATGCAACAAATAAAACAAAAAAAATAAAAACAAAAAATAAATAATAATTTGCTAATTTATAAAATGTTTTAAAAACATGTAAAAATTCATAAGATTTTAATAATTTATATATTTTTGCTATATTTATCAAATGCTATTGAACTTGACACTTCGAAATACCAAGAATAAGACATAACAAACAAAATGTTTTATTAAAATTTTGCTATTGAAACTAAATATTCAGATGTTAAAGATACTCTTTAACTAAATAACAACTTGTATGTCACTGCATTAAGAAATTAGAATCAATATAATGGACAGATTTTGCTTATATTTACTGATAAATTAGGTAAAAATTAAAAAATTTAAATAATTATTATTAAAAAATAAACGCTTTATAAATTTATTTTATGTTCTTTTGTCATATAATTTAATAATTTTATTTATATGCATTATTTTTTGCTTATAAAGATATATTTTTTTTATTAGGCACTTAATTATAATAATAAACCATAATTCAAAATGATTTTTATAAAATATCACTTACTAAAACTAATATTGATGATGAAGTTTTTATATGTTATATAAACTTAGATACTTATTATTAAATTAATTTTGCTTTTTTAAATTAAAATGGCTATACTAGATAAATTGATTCTCCATAAAAAGTAGAATAAATATAAATATTTTCTAAAATTATTTTTCATTTAATATTTTTAAAGTATTAAAGTATTAAAATGTTTAAATTATTTAAAGTTATAGAGGTTTACTTTTTAAGATTATTAAAATGTGTCAATAACTAGTGTAAAAGATTTCATTTATATAGTATCATAATAAGTAGATATGATATAATATTATTATCCATAAGAATTAATAACTAATAATTAATTGTATTTAATAATTGTAGATATAAAAAATAATGAAAACTTTAATATAATTTTTAATGACAAAATAAGCGCAAAATATTTTATTCTTAATTTATTGACTATATAAGGATTTGATGACCATAAAGCCATATTATTAGCAAGATCAAAAAATAAAAATATTTATAAATTTGTCATAGATTCAAATGGTAAATAATTATTCTATTTATAAATGTAAAGTATAATTTTTGACGGATTTAAACTCATTAAAAAAAATTGAATTTTAACAAACAAAACTATGATTTACAAATCGTATAAATATATAAAAAATATGTCGTAGTGGCTGATCATAATTATTTGAGGCAAATTTTCCTAATTATTCAAAAGTTTTTCATTTATATTTGTTGAAAAAATAAAGATATTTTAAGTAGTTTTTTCATTCATTCTTTTAAAATTATCCTTTCTACCGTAAGTAATATCATAAATTCCAATATTCTTATTTGCTTCTATCATAATAACTGCATTTGTTTATTTTTTAATAAATATAAGATATTTTAAACATTAAAAATAAAATAGCTACTTTAGGGTAAATAAAGTTATATCTGTTATAAATATAAAATGATAAAAAATAAGTCTTTAATAAATCACTAAATATATAACAAAATATTTAAGAAAATAAATATAGCTAATCTATCAACATTCAAGATATTTTATTTTTCTTATTTTACAAATGATAATATATAGAATAATATGGTTAATTAATTAATGTTATACGGATGCCTTTATTTATAAAATGATTAAATAAAATGTATTTAATTTATCTTACTGATAATTTTAAGATAAAAAAAGCAATTTAGCGGTAGCCATCTAAATATCATTTTTTATGTAGTTAATTTATTAAATTAGAGTATATGTTTTTTAGTCGTTTATATCCTATTTTATAAAGTTATGGTAATCATTTTATTGAAATATTTGCATTAGGCAACTACGATCTGGATACTTAATTTTAGCCAGATTTGACATATTTATAAATTTGTAATTATTATTAAATAAAAAAATGGATTGAATTAGTTTTGGATAAATGATACTTCCTTTAGTTTTTCTTTATCCTATTTTACCAGTAATTCTACAATAAAAAATTTTGAAATACATTTTTTAATAATTAAAATATGGTAAACTTAATTAATGAAAAATCTGGCTACTTTACTATAGGCATCTAGTTTCATTTTTTTTTTCTTTTTTTTTTATATAAAATACCCAAAAAATGGTTAGCATAAGAAAAAACTTTGAAGATGTTTCTAATAAATATGACTATATATTTATATGGCTACTTATTAGTGGCCCTGTGTTTAAATCTTTTTAAAATACATAAAAATATATCATTTAATTTTTTGTATTTAATATAATGATTATATACTTTTTTAATGAAAAAATTTAAATATATATTTTATCAATAAAAAGCACTTTTTATTGTTATTATTTTTTTTGTTTATTTAAAATTTTATAAAAGTCAATAAATCACTTTTATTCTTTATAATAAAAATAATAAAATAAAATTTCAAAATGTTTATAAAAAACATATATGGTACTATATTTTTATTTTATATAATAATTTGAATTTTATTTTTTTTTTATTTTTGAAAAAATTTTTTAAAATACTATACAACTTAATTATGATATTAGAATTAAAAAATTGTATATCACTATAATAGATTTATTATATTTCTATTATTTATTACCTAAACCCCTAATAATAAATATAATTATCTTAATAATCGATATATGTTAATTAAAATATTAAATTCTGTTCTAATCGATAAATATAAAATACATACATTTAAATTATATTTAAATTTGATTAAAATTTAATACAAAAATATTTTTTTAATTCAGCCATATTTTCAAGTATACTTTTTAATTGAATAAATCAAAAAAATAATCTTATAATTTTACCATTTAAATTTATAGGTGTATATAGTTGCAATGAATAAGATTCATCAAGTTAGATTTTTATAGACTTTTCTTTGCATTCTAAAAGTTACATTAAAAATAAAATTATTCAAATTGAGAATACTAATAAATACACAATAGTGACTGGTGATATTGAAGAAAATTTTCTTACTATTTACACTTTTTAATATGACTAACAAGGACAAATATCTGAGGTTTGTTTCATTTAAGAAAATGATAAATTTAGTAATCTTGAAAAAAAAATTTTTTAAGCATTGGAGTTTGGAGTTATAAATGAATAATATATGTGGATTAAAGCAGACTATAGTTAAAATTATTAAATTTAAACTGTGATATTTTATGCAAATCCTATGACATGCGAAATTTATACAAATGAAAATAATTAAGTTATATAGTACTAATATTAGTCGCTTGGATTATCACATATTCATCATACGTATTTAAATAATTATATGGTATCTTTAATTGCATAAAGTTCATATATATCATCTGAAATAGAAAATTACTCTAAAGCTATTTAAATTATAATAACATGTAATTTAAACAAATTTTATAAAATCAAGATTTAATTTGATACATATTGGTTAATTTACTAATTTATCATAAATTTAAGAAAATGATATTGTATATAAAAAATACACGAATTTTTAATTTATAATATAATTAGAGTTGTAATATACCAATTTTATTAATTTTTTATATAAAAAACCTTAAATTATAACTATCCCCATATAATAAGAATTTAATTTATGATTTAAAAAAAAGATAATATATCATTTAATTTTATATTTATTTAAAAATATTCATTTTTTTTATTTTGTAATATTATAAGCTTGCAACATCAGATGTGGTGATTTAGGGTGTGATTCGGTCACTAATTGTCTAGACTGTGTTGGAACATAAAATTAAAGTAGTTCTAGAATACCAAATGAAACATGCAAATGTCCAGTCGGATATTGGGACGATCCAAATTAAATAGAATGTTAGTGTAATATATAAATATATACATATATAATTTATTAAAATATTTTTATTTAATTATTAAATTTATAATAATCATATAATAAGCTTGCGGCTATAGGTGTGGTTATTAAGGGTGTGATTCAGCTACTAACTGTTTAAACTGTGTTGGAATATAAAACTAAAGTAGTTCTAGAATACCAAATGAATAGTGTAAATGCCCAAATGGATACTGGGACGATCCAAATTAAGTAGATTGTTAAAGTAATATTAATATTTATTATTTTTACAAAAATATTATTATCAGCCTGTGACACCAGATGTGGTGATTTAGGGTGTGATTCAGTAACTAATTGTTTAGACTGTGTTGGAACATAAAATTAAAGTAGTTCTAGAATAACAAATGAATAGTGTAAATGTCCAAATGGATACTGGGACGATCCAGATTAAGTAGATTGTTAACGTAATAAATATATTTTAATAAAAAAATTTGTATATAATATAAATATTATTTTTAATAAATTTTATTATCATAATATTATTAGCCTGTGATACCAGATGTGGTGATTTAGGATGTAATTCAGCTACTAATTGTTTAGATTGTGTTGGAACGTAAAACTAAATTAGTTCTAGAATAACAAATGAATAGTGTAAATGTCCAAATGGATTCTGGGACGATCCAATTTAAATTGAATGTTAGCGTAATATAAATTTATAATTTATCAAATATCTTTATTTATTTAATTATTTAATTTATGATAATCATATAATCAGCTTGCGACCTCAGGTGTGGCGATTTAGGGTGTGATTCAGCTAATAATTGTTTAAACTGTGTTGGAATATAAAACTAAGGTAGTTCTAGAATACCAAATGAATAGTGTAAATGTCCAAATGGATACTGGGACGATCCAAATTAAGTAGATTGTTAAAGTAATAAAAAAATTTTAATAAAAAAATTTGTATATAATATAAATATTATTACAAATTAATTCTATTATAATAATGTTATTAGCCTGCGACTCCAGATGTGGCGATTAAGGATGTATTACCACTACTAATTGTTTAAATTGTGTTGGAACATAAAATTAAATTTATTCTAGAATACTAAGTGAATAGTGTAAATGTCCAGTCGGATACTGGGACGATTTAAATTAATAAGACTGCTAACGTAATAAGAATATTTAAATACCTATTTGGCCTAAATTTTATTTTTAATTAATATAAAAATATTCATATTATTAGCTTGTGACATCAGATGTGGCAATTAAGGATGTATTGCCGCTACTAATTGCTTAAACTGTGTTGGAACATAAAATTAAATTTATTCGAGATTACTAAATGAATAATGTAAATGTCCAAATGGATACTGGGACGATCCAAATTAAATAGAATGTTTGTGTAATATATATTTTTCTATAATTTATTAAGATATTTTAATTTTGTTATAAAATTTAAATAATCATATAATCAGCTTGCAACCTCAGGTGTGGCGATTTAGGGTGTGATTCAGCTACTAACTGTTTAAACTGTGTTGGAATATAAAGTTAAATTTATTCTAGAATATCAAATGAAACATGCAAATGTCCAGTAGGATATTGGGACGATCCAAATTAATAAGACTGCTAACGTAATAAATTAAATAAATTATTAATAAAAAATAAATTAATAATTAAGTACAATATATTGAACTCGATTATTCCTCATTTCACTAAACTTTTAATATAACTCCTTTAAAATTATTATTTTACACTTAAAAATTTAAAAATAAATTATAAATATTTAAAACAAAATTTTTATATTAAAAGATAATTATTATAATTTTCTCTAAATTTATAAATAAAAAATGATCTAGTTTATGCAAAAATTTTAAAATCCAAAATTATCAAATATAAGAGTAATTTTTATTTTCGACAATATATGTATTTAAACATTTACTTTATATTTATTAAAAAAAAGCTTGCGTAACTAATTGCGAAGTATGTTAGGATGAAAAAACTTGTACTGTATGTAAATTTCCAATGACATTTAATAATTAAAATTAATGTCAATGTCCAGATAAATACTACCTATAAAATAATGAATGTTTAAGTAAATAATAATTTATGATATACATCTTTAAATTTGTATAAATTTTTACACATTTATATATGCAACTTCAAAAAATAAATAAATTCTTGAGATAATTTTTAACTTAATTATTTCAATATCAATTTAAGAATGTCCAAAATTTTGTGAAACTTGTTTGAGTGAAAAATAGTGCCTAACCTGTGTAGAACCTAAAGATAAAAGAAAACCTGAAAATGAATGCAAAGGACCTGATGGTTATTACAGTGATCCATAAAATATTTAAATATTTTTACGTAAAATTTTATATTAATAGTTATGTATTTTTTATATTTTATTATAAATATAATTTAAATAAATTCATAGCATGCTTAGAAGATTGTTAAACCTGTGAAAATGGTAAAAATTGCATTACATGTAAAATAAATTCTAAATATATGACAGATAAATGTAAGTGCCAGTAAGGTTATTAATTATCATCAGAAACTAATTAGTGCGAATGTAAGTTTATTAAATTTTTTATAATGATAAAAAAAAAAAAAACAATATAAAATATTATATAAAATAAATAAATTTAAATTTTAATTTTATATTATGTAGAGGAGTAATAATATAAATGGTGTGAATAAAACTAATTTAGAGATAAATAATCTAATAAATGTATGGATTGTTATTACCTCAAAAAAGCATGCTATCGTGAATGTCCTTAGCCTGATAATTTAGATTTATTTAAAATTTAAAAAGAAGTAATTCTAAAACAAGAAGGAGGAAAAAATATTTGTATTGAATAAACTACATTTAAATATAAATTACTTATGATAACTTTAGTATCAATTTTTGTACTTATGGTAGTTATATCGGGATCACTTTGTATTTATTTTTACGCTTGTTATAGAAATAATGATAGTACTAGTTTAGTTCCCAGTTTTTTATAGAGAAGAAAAAAAAATAAAAATAAAAGAAACTAAAATAATAATAATAATCAAAATCAAAATCAAGTCATAGGCCACGTAAGAAATCTGGATAATGAAAATAATAATACTAATAACAATGATACTACTTTATAACCTTTTTCATTTTAAGTTAATTAATAATAATTTCGTATATAACCGGTTAATTAATAATAATAATCAAACATTAGTTTATCCAATATTGATTCTACAATATAGAAAAGTTCATCAAATACCTTAAATAACGAAAAAAATAAAGATAAGTCTATTCTATTTATTTAAAGATTTCAATAATAGTAAGAAAATTGATTATAATATAAATTTTTAATTTTGTTTATTTCTTAATAATTTATAATTAAAAATTAAGGTTAATCTTTTAGTTTAAAATAATTTATTAAATATATAAATGATAAATATAAATCAATTATTTATATAAAAAATTATTTTATAATATAAGTAATTTTTAAAGTATAATTTCGCTGTCGGCCATACTAAGGCTAAAGCACCGGATCCCATTAGAACTCCGAAGTTAAGCGTCTTAAGGCGTGGTTAGTACTAAGGTGGGGGACCGCTTGGGAAGTCCACGTGTCGACAGCCTTTTTTTTTATTAAAAAAATGTAAAAATTTAAATATATTTATATTAACAAATTTTTTAAATATGCAAATAATTTCCAATTTTAATATTAATTTTTAGGTTTTAACTTTATTTTTAATTTTAAAAAAAATTTATTTTTATTAACTATTTTTTTCTATTCCAAAAGTTTAATATTAAACTCTTAATTAATTAATTTATTATTTTTCTAAAAGTAAATATGCAATAAAATTAATTTATATTATATAATATAAAAAAATAATAAATTAAGTAAATTTATAGAATATATATCAATTTTTATTCACATCTATAATTCTAATTTGGTTTTTATATATAAAAAACAATTTTCAAATATAATTTTAATACAAAATCTTTTAAGCTCGAGTTTAAAAAAAAAATAACATTAATCTATTAGTTACAAATTTAAAATATGATATTAAGTTTAGAATTTTGTTATGAATAATTGATTCATATAAGATATTTTGATAATATTAAATATAAAAGATAAATGTGAAAATATTTTATTTAAATTGAAAGTGAAAATATATTAGAATTAGATTAATTTAATTTAAATATTCTCCTTTTTTATCATTTCATATTTTAAAAATATCATATAATATTAATGTTATAGAATATATATTTCTTATTATTAAAAATATTTTATAAAGATTATAAATTTCATTTAAAATTATATTATAATAACGCTTGAATTTGAAATATAAAAAATGTTAAAATTTATATTTATATAACTGATTTGTTATGAAATAATTTATTATTTTTTATTATTATTTAACATTATAGGACAATTATAATTTAGAAATTCAAATAAAATATGTTTATATAATAAGAATTAATAATATATCTTATTACTGTATTAAAAACAAAAAATTTTAATATTCTGTTTAAATATTTCATTAATTCAAAAATACTTTTTATATTATAAAAAGAAGTAATAGAATTTGTAATTTTAATTATAAATTTTTATTTGAGTTGCTTTACAATTTAACTGATAAATAAATCTTAAATTTAACAATATAACTATAATAAAAGTATAGGTATTAGTTGATTCTTAAAGTATTGATATTTTTATAATCAAAAAGTATTTTAAACTTTCTAGTGGTTATTTATTAATTACTTGTAAATTTTTCTAATAAATATCTTAATATTTATCTGTATCATATAGAAGATTAAAAGTAAAAATATAAATTATATTTTTTTAATGCAAACAAAGTTCAGTAAAACTATTGAATATTATAACATAAAATTCATAATTTTAAATTAATAAAAAAAAGAAAAAAAAAAAAAAACTTAGAAGTTGGTAATTCAAGATCTTTTCTTCAAATAATTTAAACTAATATAGCAAAAAAACTAAATTTGTCAAGATGAAACCAAATAAACTTCTTATACTAATTATTTCGTTTATATTTTTACTTCAAATAATTTAAACAATATAACTAGATACACAAAATTACATTGAAATTGATATTGAAGATTAAATTGACGAAGGTTTTTAAATGTATGACTCTTAGAGTTATTCTAGCGACAGCATAAAATTAAAAAACTAAAACGCTTTTATTTTAATAAAAAAAAACGGAAGTAAATAAGAGTCAATTTTGATTTATACTGACTAGAATGGTAAATTTAAAAATTTGTTTTAATTTTAGTATATAAATTTATCTAAATCCTAATAAATTCCATTTATTAATAATATAGGATAAAAATTATAAAGAAGAAGTATTTAAGATATAAAAGTATATAAAAAATAATCTATTACACACACAAATATTGACGACGAAGTCTTTGTAGCGATATAGCCCGAATTAAACAAAATTTAATATGGGTTTTTTGATAAATAGTTAAATTTTTCTAGAGGCACAGATTCCTTATTTGAAGTAATTATTTTATATTTAAAATTCTTATATTTCTAAATATTAATTTAAAACTATATTTTAAAATAGCAAAATAATATTTGAAAGAAAAATATCAATTTATAAATTAAATTTATATTTGTATTTTTATTTCTTAAAATTAATTAATTTTCATGTGGAATAAAAATAAAAATTTATACAACATTATTCAACCTTCATATTAAAAGTCTTAAAATAATCAATATGATCCTAAATTATAAATATTTATTTAATAAAATATAAATAATAATTTTTTTACTGGTATTATTTTTTCAAAAAAGAAAAAATTTTATTTTTTATATAGCCTACAGAATTTACTTCCCTAAATTATACGCACTATTGACATCTACGGGAGCTAACTCTATATATATTTAGTTATAAGAAAAATAAAATTTTGATTTGTATTTAGTTATCATAGATATTAGTAATACTGATAGTTATAGCATAGTATTTCATAAATAGATAAAATCGTCTAATTAATTTGAATTTTAAGAAAATTTGTTTAGCATTAGGGCCTTTAATGATGATAATGCAGTCATATTTGCAAAAAATTAAAATAATTAACTTTGTTAGATATTTGTCAAATAATATAATGGTAAAAAAATTAAAGTTTAATATTTAAATTTTTATAAAAAGAATTTCTATTATAGTTTTCAACTTAATTATATTTATATTTTAAAATTGTAACTTAATAAAAACAAATAATTTTATAAAAATATTATTTTGTTTCGAATACATTTATATTAAGTCAATAATATAAAAGTGCAATACTAATTTATATAATTTAATTAATAATTTTGGCAGGGCAGTATTAGATTCAAGATAATCCTAAACTTAAAAATTCTGGAATATTCACCAAATTTACTTAAGAAAAAAATTAAATTTAAAATAAAATTATTAAAATAAAAAATACCGATATGTACACAATAGTAACGGCAGGTTTTATCTAATAGATTTTAACCATATACACTTTTAAATATGATAATGGAGAAATATAAGATATATGCTTAAAAAGCTTTGAAAATGAATTTCCTTCTAATTTTAAATTGAGTTTTTTTAATAAATTGGTATTTGGAGTAATCAATTAAGATTATATGTGGATAAAAGGAGAGAATGAATAAAGTACAATAATTTATGCAAATCCAACTTAATGTGAACTTATAAAAGATGAAAGTTAATCTATCATTTTTTATTAAATGAATGAACTTAGTGATTCTCATGTTTTAGATACTTTTAATAAAAATGGCACTGTTTAAATCATTGTTTTATCCTCACACTCATCAGTCTATAAAGGTTGGATTTTAGCTTAATTAATTAATATAGGAGGTAATAAAATAATAAATTTATATATAAGATTATATATTATATGAAAGTTATATATATTACAGCTTATATTTGTAGACCAGTTAATATCAAATTTCAATAATTATTTTTTTTTTTTAATAGAAATATGTCCTTATTATTGTGTATGCGATGATAATTATGTTTGTATTTCTTGTATATCAAGTCATAGAGATAAGTCTAATTTTTGCTTTTGCGAAAATAAATATTATTAAGACAGTTAAAGTGAAGACTGTTTAGGTATAATCTTTGTTTTTATATATAAAAATTTAATAAATTAAATATTTATATTAAATAAATTCATATATAACAGCGTGTCCCGAGTTTTGTGAAACATGCTATGATTAAAATAATTGCTAAACATGTGTAAGTTCAAGTATAGTCAGAGATACGAATAATTAATGTTCATGTCCAGTTGGATATTACTAAGATCCTAATGGCTCAGATTGTCTATGTAACAATATTTTTCATTGTTTTAATATTAAATTAGTTGAAAATTAATTTTACCACTATATTTTAGATAGAATTTTATTATAACTGTAAAAGGAATTTTGTTATTATATTCAATTAGAAATTTATAACTAAGTTATCTATATTTTGATTTTTATAATTATACTACTATATTCATAATAGGAA
This sequence comes from Pseudocohnilembus persalinus, assembly GCA_001447515.1. Lineage (NCBI taxonomy): Eukaryota > Ciliophora > Oligohymenophorea > Philasterida > Pseudocohnilembidae > Pseudocohnilembus > Pseudocohnilembus persalinus. The sequence goes on from LDAU01000044.1 coordinate 778,589, forward strand.
TCTAAACAAATTTAGATTACCTTTTAAATATTAATTTTCAACTTTTATAATATTTTAAAAATAGCTAGCAACATTATAAGATTCAAAAATTATAAATTATTTTAATTAAAAATTATTTATTTCTATAAATTAATTAGTCATTTATATTTATAGTCATTATTAATTTATATTTTAAATTGATTTTTAAGAATTTAATATTTAAAATTTAAGAATTCAATTGATAAAAGTTTTGTTATTTTTTAACCGATATAATAAATGAAATAAATAATAAATTTTAATTAAATATATTTACTCATTTAGCCTGTCCTACATATTGTGAAACTTGTACAGATTCAAACACATGCTAATCTTGTAAGAATTCTAACGAAAATAAAGATATTGAAAAATAGTGTTTTTGTTAAAATGGATTTTACCAAGACACATAAACTTCTGATTGTTTAGGTAATTAAAAAAATAATAATATTATTATAAATATCAATGAAAAATATTTATATATTTTTTTTCAATAAATAAAAAAGAATGCCCAAAGTATTGTGCATCATGTGAAAATGAGGAAACTTGCTTATCATGTGATCCCTTGTAGGAGTATAGAGATTAAAACAACTTATGTAAATGTAAAGATGGATATTATGAAGATTCTTTAGAACAAGTTTGTAAATGTAAAATTTCATTATATTATTTAATTAAATACTAAAATTTATATTATTATATCATATATTATTTAATTAAATACATAAATTTATATTATTATATTATTATATCATATATTATAAATTTATTATATAAATCTTAGCTTGTCCTTAATATTGTATATAATGTGTAAATTCAGAAAATTGCATTTCTTGTTTAGAAACTAATGGATAAAGAAACAAATAAAATTTATGTAAATGTTCGGATGGATTTTATTAAGATGTTGATAGTGTTAATTGTTTATGTAATTTAATTTTAATAAAAAATAAAATTAAAATATAATATAATTATTAAATATTGCATCATTATTATAAATATTGTTTTTAATTTTTGTTTTAAAATAACTAAAATTAATTATTAAATAGTTTATATTTATATTAAAAACTAAATAAACCTATTTAAATAAAGAATGTCCTGAATTTTGTTTAACATGTACAGACTAAAATATATGTTTGACATGTATTGAACCTCAAGATAAAAGAGATGCTAATAATAAATGTAAAATAATAGATGGGTTTTATTCAGATTCGGATGATCCAAATATAGTTTTACGTATAAACAATTTATATTTATATTTATAAATATAATTTATTATTTAACTTTTATACTAATACAAAATTTAAATAAATCATTTAAAAATAGCATGTATGGAATAATGTGCTACATGTGATAATGGAAATAGTTGTACATCTTGTGAAGGTAGCTATAAAAATTAGTTAAATTAATGTTAGTGTTTTGAAGGCTTTGAACTCTAAGAAGAAACCAATATTTGTCATCGTATTACTATTATTTTATTTTATATTATTTTATATATGAACTTATATTTTAATGGTTTTTGTATACACTCATAATTTTATCTTTACATTAATTTTTATTATATACAAAGCAATAGAATACAAATCCCGATGTTAGGAAAATCAATTTGTGGATAAAGAGACTTAAACTTGTATGAATTGTTATTATTATAAAAATATATGTTATAAAGAATGTCCAGAACCTATTTAGACAGATTTCTTCAAAATAAAGAATAAAATTGTCTTAATTTAATAAGATGGAAAAAATATTTGTTAAAAATAAACTACAACAAGTTATAAAATTTTAATTATTTCCTCATACGCGGCATTAGGAATCATGGTTTTATCATTATTTGGGGCATGTATCTATGAATATTGCTTTAAAAAATAGGAGAATACCATATAAATTCTTGATTAAAATAGGTAAAATGGTGTTAAAAAAAATAAAAAATTAGCTAAAAATAAAAATTAAAGCCATAAAAAGTAAAAAAAAGAAGATAATTAAATTAATAAAACATAAAAATCTCCCTAATTAAACCAAATTTAACCTTAATAATAAAATAATTCTATTATTAATATTGAATAAGATAATTAATCAGACATAGTTTCAGTTATTAACTTGACATAAAACAATTTAATAAATAATGACAATAATTAATAAAAAACAGTCAATTTGACTAAAAAGATTAGGAGATAGTACCAACATTTTTGATTATTAAAAAATAATTTTCATTTATATTATTTAAAAATAAAAATATATTTACATTATTTTCTATAATATTTTTTGATTTTACAATTTTCAATCATAATAATTATAAAATTTAAACCTGTACTTATACTATTATAATAGTAGTAATTCTTAATAAGTTCTAAGAAATCGCAAACTTTTTTTTAAAATAAAAATACAAAAATAATAAAACTTTTATATAATAAAATAGTAACATTTATGTCGTAAAATCAACAAAATTAAAATTAAAATTAATAAAATTCACGCAAAATATCTTCTTGCCAAAATCAATAAAATAATGATCAATTTCTAAACAATTTTACTTCAAGTTTCCTAATTTTCTGCCAATTTTTCTTAATATTTATCTCCTGGATATAAAATATATTTTTTTCGATACCATATATATTTTATTATGCCCCAAATAATTTACAGAAAGATTTGATAATAATTTGCTTAAATTTAATTACAACCACTTTATATTTATTTTTGTTTAGATCACTTTATTTATCGGTAAAAAAGGACACCTTTATCAAGGATATATAGTATAAAGAGTTATAATCAAAATTTTATGATAAAATTTAAAAGAGATAGATATTTCAAGTAGGAGATAGCATATAAAATCAAGAAAATTAAGATATTTGTAATAATAAATAAGATAAATAATAATAATAACAAGAAAAACAAGATATATAAAATAATAATCAATTAGAATAATAATAAAATAAAAATTTGGAAAATTATTAAAATTCTAAATAATATTTACTTGTAGGTTAATTAAGTTCAGAATAAGATGATATTAAAAGCAATATAGAAAAATATGAAAAAAACTTGATTTTTTGCCAAATCTGTAAATTAAATAAATACCCTTTTATGAATCATTGTAAAAGATGTAACTCATGTATATATTATATGGACCATGTAAATAAATAATTTAAAAAACATAATAATATATATTACATTATAATAAATAACTTAAATGGCTGTATTTTTTATTTTTTTATTTTTTTTATTTATTTTAGCACTGTATGTTTCTCAAGTAATGCATAGGAAAATAAAATTTTAGGTAAATTTAAATGATAATCTCTTTACATAATAAAATTTAAATTAAAATTTAATACAATTTATTGATTTTAATTATATTTCTTAGATTTTTTTATAGCTATATTTTCCAATTATTCGTAATTAGTGGAATTACTATAATATTATCTCACATAGCTCTTTCTACAATTGAATCGAGAATAAAAATAGAGATGCTTTTTTTTGTCAGATTAGGTGAAAACATAAAAAATTTACTGTTTATATTTGTAGGCTTAGCTACTCAAGTATTTTGTTTATATATGATATTATGGCAATCATATTTAATGAGTAATGGAATTACTTAAATAATTTATATGTAAGTTTAAAATTCTGTATAATTTAGCAAAATGGAAGTATTTAAGCATTTCTTAGGAATTGAAAAAAATTATTAAATAAGATAAAATTATATATAAAGTTATTATATTTTATTTTAAAGTACTACTACTAAGAACTATATTAAAGATTTATATTTTCCTAAAATATGAATTTATAAAAATATATTATAATTTTAAATATGAATATCAATTATAATCGTAATTTCAATATATGAGTAAAATATTTTTAATTTAAATTACTAAATTATAATCAAATATATGACTTATTTAAAATATTAAAATAATTTAGAATTTAGATTTTCTTTTAAATAAAAAATATACAATAATATTTTATAATATAAGTATTTTTGAAAGTATAATTTCGCTGTCGGCCATACTAAGGCTAAAGCACCGGATCCCATTAGAACTCCGAAGTTAAGCGTCTTAAGGCGTGGTTAGTACTAAGGTGGGGGACCGCTTGGGAAGTCCACGTGTCGACAGCCTTTTTTTTTAAAAAAATATGTAAAAATATTTTTATTATTATTAACTAATAAAGCATCAATAGGTATAAAGATTCTATTAATTAAAATTTTAATTATTTTAAGATATTTTACCATAAAATTAATTCTAGTTATTAACTTATTTAAATTTTGATAAAAACGAAAATAATAAAAATTATTTATTTATTAATTAATACAACAAATAAAAAATTATAAGAATAAATTTTTTAATCATTATCAAAACTAAAAATCCAGTGTTATTATTATTTTTTAATGAATGGAATTTTTATTATTATATTAATTATGAAGAATTAAAATATAATTAATAATTTATAGTTGATTTACTTTTTTTAAATTTAAAATTACTTTCCTTATAAATATTTTTAAGAAGAAAAAGATATAGAATTTGATAAAAACATAAAAAAGAGATAAGTAATATATATTATATATACAAGATAAAATAAAATAAAAACAAAAATTAATATTAAACTACAGTAATTCTAGTAAAACTTAATTATATATATATATTTTATAAAAAAGCCTTAAATTATAATTATAATTAATAAATATAAACTATATAAATATATAACCAAATAAAATATAAATATAATTATAATAAAAATAATTTCATCTATCAAGCTCCTCACCAAATAACCTCTTCCAAGACCCAATCATAACAACAAAAACCCAAAAACCACTAAAAACCCAAAAACAACCCCCTTCAAAACCTCTCCCCCACAGTCCAAATACTCACTAAAATAAGTAGCACAATTAACATCAGTCTACATTCCAATAAGCCCCTAATAACAAGTCCTAAAATTCGACACCAGTTCGGAGTCCCACTCGTCATTTTATTCGTCTATCATTTCTTATTATGTATATGCTTACCATTATTAACAAGCCAAAGCCACTTCCATACTTGTGAACTAAGTTTGTTCACAGGCAGTTGAACTACCGTCTATTAAAACTGCACACTTTAAAAATCTTTTATCTGTGACTTTTACGGATTAGCTGAGAACTATAATTAAAGCTAATAGAATATATATTTATAATGTTTTCATTATTTTATTTATTTATTTATTTATTTTTTTTATTTTTTTTTTATTATTTAATTTTTTTTTATTTTTTATTTTAGGGAATTTATGTGGCTGAGTTTATGTTGACGCATTTTTGTTAAAATAAATGCATATTATCTGTAATTAAAAAAATTATAAAAAAATTAGCATTATATAAGGTAGCTAATTAAAAAAAAATATTGTGGGGATATTTATTCTAAAACTTAACAATAATTATAATATTTTAATCATCATATTAACTCTATATCAAGAAATATATGATTTTTATGGTTAGCTATAAAAAAAAAATCTCAATTTTAATAGTAAATATTATGATATTGAAAAAATATTTTTAAAATTTAAAAATTATGAACCTAAAATTCTATTCAAAAATTTCTTTGAATATTTAGTTTTAAATAAGTTTAAAAGCTTTTTATTTAAATAAATATATTAAAGTAATTTTTAAAATATAAAAATTTAATTTTATTAAATGATTTTAAATTTTTATTAACTATTCTCTGTATTAAGCTTAATTGTATTATCATATTAAGAATAAAAATTTTATATATCTATAAAAATTTTCGATTCAATGTTTTTAACAAAAATTTATTAAATTAATATTTATCAACTTTATAACAATTTAAATAAACAAAATATTCTAAAATAAACAAAATTTTTAGTAACTTCGTTGTTTTAATGCCATATTATTTGTATAAAATTTAGTCAAAAAAACTTTTATTTATTAAGTTTTTATTTTATAGTTATAATATTTAAATATATATTTTGTTGGAAAAATATGATTTTTATTTTTACAGTTTATTTTTTAATTTTTATATCTTAAATATGAATATTTAAATAAAAAAATTATTCGTTATTTTTGATAAATTATTGTATAGGAGATTTATTATTTTTAAATAAAAATATTAAAAAAAATTCTTATAAAAAATAATAATACTTAATAATTTTTATTTCTAATCTTATATTATCATAATTTAAAAAAACTAACCTTATATAATAATTTAAGAGCTAAAATATTAATCTACAAAAAATATAAGAAAAAAATTTAAAATATTCTTAAATTAAAAAAATATATAATATTATTTTATTATAAAGATAATTTTTAAAGAATAATTTCGCTGTCGGCCATACTAAGGCTAAAGCACCGGATCCCATTAGAACTCCGAAGTTAAGCGTCTTAAGGCGTGGTTAGTACTAAGGTGGGGGACCGCTTGGGAAGTCCACGTGTCGACAGCCTTTTTTTTTTTATATAAAAATATTTATAAATTTTTTAAAAAAAATGTAAAAATATTTGTATTATTATTAACAAATAAAGTATCAATAAATAAAAAGATTCTATTAATTAAAATTTTAATTATTTTAAGATATTTTATCATTTAATAAATTCTAATAAAAAATAATTATTTTTAATATTAATAAAAATTAAATCTATTAAGAAATTATTAAATTATCTATTAATTAATAAATAAGAAAAATTATTATATTTATTAGCAAAAACTACCAATTAATTTAATTTTTGTTCACATGAAAAATTTTTAAATTTATATTGTATTTAATAAATAAGCTGTTTTTGAAACATCTAAATACCTTTTTATTTTTTAAATTTTAATTTTAAAATGATGGCACTAAATTATCACACATTCAGTAAACTGCTTTATAATATACAAAATTTACTAAATATAACTATAAATAATATAATTTTAATATTATAACTTAAAATTTATATATAATAAATACTAATCAATATTTTCCTTCAATTTATCACATAAAAATTCCAAAAAAAACCACTAAAAATAGAGAAACCACAGCTCTCAAGATACTTTCCCCACATTCCACATAATCAGTAAAATATTTAACACAACTAATATCCACCTAAATTTCAATTAGCCCCTAATAACAAGCCCTCAAATCTCCCCACATTTCATCCGCCCACATATCTTATTCTTATTCATCTTCTACAAGTTAATTTTAACCTTATTCTTAATCTTTATTATGATATTAAATATATTATAATATAAAATAATATAATATATTATAAATCTTAATTTCGATTTTTAATAATAGTTTTAATTTTGATTTCGAATTTGATAATTTTTTATAAAGGTTTTAGTATTAATAATAGTTTTAATTTTAATAATAGTTTTAGTTTTAGTAGTACTTTTAATTTTAATATTAATTTTTATATTAAATTTAATTTTAACCATAATCTTCATAATAATCATTTGCATAGTATGACCATGATCTACAGGCCTAAGCTAGCTCTTCACTGGCGAATTGAATTGGTTCACAGCCAGCTAAGTTTTCGTCTTTAAAATCTGCGCACTCTAAAAATCCGATATCAACTATTCTTGCACTCTAAGTCAAGACTAAGATAAAAGTGATAAATACTAATGTTTTCATAAATTTTACTTTATTTTTTAATTTTTTATTTATTTTTTTATTTATTTTTTTATTATTTATAATTCAAGAAATTCTATTATGGATATTTAGTAATTTTGATGGATGTCATTGTAATGCTTATTAATATAATATGATATTTTCGCCATTATAGTTTATAAGTAAACCTATTATTATATTATTAAACCATGTAATAGTTTTTGGCTATTAATTTTAAAATTTAATAGTAGTTATAAAATTTTTAACATCAAATTAAATTAATAAAAGGTAAAATGAAGCCCTTTACTTTAACTTAAAGCTTTAATATATTTATAATTATATTAATATTCTTATTCAAATTTTAATTTTTTAATACTATAAACATGAAATATTATTTATATAATAGACATATAAATTATTATTTTATTATAATTTTAAAATTGTATAACTCATTTTATTTATTCATTTTCAGCAATATTACTAGAAAACGACTTTAAATTTTTCATAAAAGATTTTTTTCTATTCAAAAAAGTTGATTTTTTATATTTTTATAAATTTTTCTCCGCTTTGAAATTAATAATCTTTTCTAAAAACTCTATATTATTATATTTATAATAAATTTTAAAATTTCTAACCATATCAATTGGCATATAAGTAAAACTATTATAATTGTCCAAAAATAATTAATTAGATTTCTACTATTATTAATTAAAATACTACAGTAACTATCTCAAATCAGTATCCTTATCTAAAAACTAGCTTTATATACCCGAAATTTAATTTTTTAACTAATAATGTGATTATTTTCCTATATAAGTGCCTACATTATTAATAGACTAAGATCTTACAGTATTTAAATTAGAATTCATTATATTTTAATTCCTAATATTATTTACATAAGAATTCCTATTATATCTATTATCATTCGGACCAAATAATTATTGCACATTCAATTCGTTTTAACTAAACTAAATTGAGGGGGTATGTTCTTTATTATTTAAGTTATTTTACTAATTATTTTACTAATTATGGTAATAATTTTATATCATATTTTATTAATTTTAAGGATTCTAATTTCCATAATTATCCCTTATTGAAATCCTGTTATTTAATTTCTACAATTTTAAACTTTTTTATTTCAAAAATGACCTTCTGCTTCCTTTCATTAACTGACTGAATTTTCTATTGTTTTATCGTGACTATCCCATTTTATTCATTTAATTTTACTATTTATTAGCAATAGGTGGAAATTCATTATGATTATATTTTATTTCAGTTTTTGATCTTCTAAATTACTTTTTTATATTTATATTCTAATTTCCTTATTTTTAAGCTATATTTGCCTCTTTACTAATCTAAACCTACTTTTATTGCGAATAATTTCCTTTCGATTAGTTTGATTTACTAGTCCTTTACCTTTATTATTTTCTACCCTCAATATTATTAAAATTTCCTATATGCTTAAAACTATCCTATTAATAATTATAATTATAATTACTATTATTACTGACTTCATTTTAATAATTATGATTTTTTTTTAAATAAGATTCATCAAAACTAACTCTATGCTAATTCTATTTATACGGTCTTTCAAATTACTATAAAAGTTTCAAATTCACTTATTTATAAAACTCTGGCTACTTATTAAAAAATGATGACTTTAATGCGTTTTTTTTTTAAGTATTATAATTAACTTTATTATTATTTATATTTTTATGCTCATTTTTATTGTTTATTTTTAAACTAATTTTACTCTCATCACTACTCACACTGCTATTACTATTACTGCTGCTTTCACTATCGCTATTATTATCACTATTATTTTCGCTATTTTTATCAGTTTATTCTTATTATCTTTTCAATTTTTATTGATAATCTTCTTTATTTGAATCCCCAATATTTTCTTAAGATATTAATTCGCTAATTCTTCTTTAAACACTCATATATTTCATCTTATTTGTATTTTTATGAGGACTGTTTATTTTTTACTCTATCTCATCTTGCGTAATAAGATCATTGCTGGGAGTCTAAATTTCTCTATTATTATCTTTTTCTTTTATATCCTAATTATTTTATATTTTACTGCTTTAAATACCGGATCGAGAACCAAAATTTTTTTAATTAAATGTTTAATTAGATTATGATAACAAACTTTTACGCATTGAAATCCTACTTAAAACACTATTTTCATTTTAACTCTACGATTTTTTTGAAATCATCGAATTTATTGATTTATAACTGTTTTATTTTATGCAGCTATCTTCTTATTATGGTAAATACTAATACTATTAATCCATATCATTTATGGAATTAATATTTCCACTTAATTCAGATCCGTCAATAATTGAACCAATTTATGAATGATTATCTTAAATAAAATCGTAAAAACAATCTTCTACATCAAATTAATAATTTAAGGAACTAAATTTAGGTCTTTCCATATTTCTTTTATATTAATTTCTAAAAGTTTATTCTTATAATTAATAGTTTTCACATATTTTTTACTCTTTGACTCTGTAAAATAAATATGGACATTAATTAAATAAGTGATCTGACAATTTACATGATATACACCCTGATCTTATAGTGTTAAACTACTTATTAATTATTAATTTATCTTTAATTTAACAAAAAATTTCTTTGTCTTCAGGAAAATACTGTAACGTTTTTAAAAAATCGTCATATGATAAATAATAAATTCTACATATTGCTTTCGACTTTATTGTATATTCAGGCTCCAAATTATTAGTAAAAAATTCATATTCTCCAAAATATTACTTAGCAGATAAAGTCTAAATTTAACAATATTAATTTAAGATTTATTAATAAAAAATTTAAAATAAAAATTATATATACAACTAATTTATAAATATATGCTTAAAAATAAAAAATAAAAGCTATAAATTATTTACCTTTAAAACATAACTTGTATTATCTTAAACGCTGTTTGAAACGACTCTTTTAGGTAGTTAAATTTCAACCTACCCAGAAGAAATATAGTATAAGTAAGGGGTAACATTGGAAAATTCTTCATACATTTATTTTTTTTAAGGTTTTATAATAAATTCTTAAGACCCATAAACTCTTTCTTTCATAAATCTACATACAGTTTCCAAAAATGGTTCCGAAAAATATTTAGTTAATATAGGAATTTCTAATAATGATCTTTTAAATATACTTGTCAGAATTTCGCTTTTTAAATTCAATGATAGTTCATTTAATTCCTCTGCTGGGTCTTTATGAATTTGCTACTGATTTAAATTCATTTAATACATATACCTAAATTATAATAAAGAATAAAAATTTTATATTGTTTATAATAATTTAAATGATAAATTAAAAATAAAAATATAATATTATAATAAAAAATCATAATTAAACTTATAAATATTCATTTATAAATTTTTAAACAAAAATATACTCTAAATATCTTTGGGCTTATGATTAAAGTTCTGAATTAACACTGTGCGTTTTAAAATAATGTGTTATCGATGCAACTTTTTATTAAAAATTAACTTTTTTTTCATTAATAGAACCTAAAATTGAACCTATATCGTTAATGGTATATCTAATTATTAATAATATTAATATTTTATATCTATATTGAAAAAAAATATAATTATTTTTAATTACGCAAAATTAATACAACTTAATAAAACCAATGATATTACAATTGCTCTTTCATTCTGGTTTGTGGGCTATATATCACCATACCTTATATATATATACTAATATTAATATTAAAATAAAAATCATTATATTTTATAAATTCATCTTACCCTACCGTAGTAATAGTAATTACTGCATAATAAAAGGAAGTAAAATAAATATTAAAACATCCATCAAACTCATAATCGAAATAATTAATCCAAGAGTTTCCTTTTTAATATATTCCAAAACCTACCCAAATGCTTAAAATAAATTATGAAAGTTGATATTTATAAAATAATAAAGAAAAATTTATTTTTCATATATTTTTTAAGAATATAATTTACCATGCAAAAACATGTGTAATAAACAAAGTTCTAAACATCAACAACAACAATTAATATAATCCATATAGTTTTTTATTCAAAATAATTTATTACTCAATTTTACTTACTACATAAAGAGCAGTAAAAAATTTTACCAAAATAAAATATTAAACACTCTCAAAAAACAAAGAAATATAAGCTATACTATCGATAAAGAATAATTTCCTTGAAAAAAAATAATTATGAATAATAAATATGAAAAATAAATATGAAAAATAATAAAATAATTTAAAAATTTTTACGAAAAATAATTTGAAATTATTCTAGACCTTTATGTGATTTTTATACCATTTATATAAATTTATGTATTTGCCTAAACTATCGCGTCTAAAGGTATAGAAATCAATAAAATTTTATTATACATTTCCAAATATTTACTTATGAATTCTTAAAAACTTTAATTATCACACTTACAATTTTTATCATTAAATAAAGTATATAAAGGTAAAATAAAAAATTAAGCAACTATTAACACCAATATATAAAATTTCCACAATAAATGATAAAAAGAAAACTAATCAAAAGTATTTATTTTGAACTTGTAATTCAAACAATATATGAGTCTTTTAATAAATTTTTTAACGGGTAATTACATTCTCCGAACTAATTTTTATAAACACTAATACAATTTTAGTATACACTTATTTTTTTTTAAATACTTTATTATATTCATATTTTTATTTTCTTTATTATAATAATCAATTTTGCCAAATCCATCTTCCCAATTTTTCGCCCCTAAATCATTTATCAACAACAATTATTATTTAGATAATTACTGATATAAAATTATTTAAAATAAATTATTAATTTTAAAATTTTTATTATCATTTTATTTAAATATAAATAATTAATAAAATTGAAAATTTATATATTTATTATTTTTATCTTTTACCTCGGGCCTTCTAAATAATAATATTTTTTTAAACTTAAACAAAAAAGAATTCACAATAATAAAGATCTAAAAAAACCTAGAAATCCAATAAACACGTCCACTAATTAAATTTTAACTTTTCCTTAACAATGGTTTTTTTTTATTTTTATAATATGCCTTATATTTTTCCAAAGTTAATAAATAAGGATTTTCCAAAAAAACTTCATTTTAATACAAATTACCTTCATTATCATTATCTTATTATATACCATTTCTTTTTTTGCTTTATCTTAATGATTTCCTTATTTGTCTTTCAGAAAAAGATTTACGTGTTTTATAATTGGAAAATTTATTTGTTGCAGTTTTTTCAGTTTCTGTCAAAATTGAAGACTCGTGACTTGAATCTGTTAAATAAGGAATACCTTGTTCGATACACTGCTAAATTTTTTTATTTTTTGACTTTTTTATCTTACTTTTATTCTATTAATTTTCTTCATCTTCTTAATTAATGTCAAATTATATACCCTTTTTCTATTCTTTTTCTTGTTACCTTTATTTAAATATAAAAAATTAATTAATTTAATTTTATAGTATATTTATAATAATAATATATTAATTATTTTTTCTTATTTTAATTACTTTTCCTAAACTTCTTAATTCTCTACAATTTATAATGATTTATTTTATTCCTTATCCCCCTCATTATCTCCTTAAAATTTTAATTTATCTTTGCTCTTTAAAATAGAATTTCCAGGTAAAACTGATAATTAATGTTAATTTTTTCTAAAAACATTAATATCATCCAATTTACCAGGTTGTAAAGAAAATGATTTTTTCCGTTTTCCTATCAAATTACTTATATTTCCATTGATATTTATATCACTTCCTAATAAACATAAATCATTTTTATTATCATTTTTATTATTATTTTATTATAATTCTATTTCATTCACATTAATTTTCATATCATTATACTAAATATCTTATGTGCTGTATTTTTAATTATTTCTTTAATTATTTTATAAATCAAAACTCTTCATTTTAAAATCACCTTATTTTTAAAAAACGGCTTTTTATTATTCATTTATTTAAGATTTATTTTTAGTACTAGGGATCAAATTTTCCAAATTTTATTCCTGTATTTCATTTTCAGAAAAGCTGCTAATATCATCTATAAAATCAGATTATTATTGCTATAATTTTTACATTTATTCAAATTATATTCCTAACTTTCTAGATTCACCTGAATTTTTAAGGTGGTCCACTTAATCTTAATTTATAAAATCCATTTCCATATAATTGTTTATTTTATTAGAATTTTAAATACTCATTATCATATTATCGTTAGAGTTATTAAATTACATATTCCTAGTAGAATTATTTTAAAAAAAAGATGAATTCTAGCTTTTATCATGCATTTCTTATTTATAATTGTCAATATTTTACTCCATAATTTTATTTGTTTAAAAAAAAATACGTTTATTTTATTTTGTTTTAATTTTTTATTATATTGGATAATTAAAAAGCTTAAAAAAAATATAATTTATTTTTATTGAAAAGCGAAAAATAAAATTTTACTGTAATTGATTTTTCACTTTCTAGTTTATTTTAGTGTTATTAAAAAAATACTTTTTCCAAATAAATGTACTCTAAGAAATCTAACATTTTTATTTATATTAATATAAAATAATAAATTGCTGAAATATTAATTTACATAAAATACGTATAAGTTTATAAATTAATGATTTTAAACCATCATAAATTTATATTTTTTTTATAAATTAGTATTAATTAAAATTTTAAAATTATAATACATAATTTCATAAACCTATAATTTGGAATTAAATAATTTATTTTTTTACTAAAACATCGTAAAATATTGTTCAACAAATTTATAATATATAATTTTTCTCAACAAATCAAAAAGAATAAAACTAATAAAAGTCGTGATCTTTGATAAATCTAATAAATATTTACTATACATTATAAATAATTTATAAAATAGTTTTTATCAATTTAAGACGTATAAAATCATAGCTATTAAATATGTAAATTAATGGAATTACTCATTTAAAAAAAAAAAAAAACACTAATTTATTAAATAAATATCCAAAAGTATACATTATAAAAAATTTATAAAAATTATTGAATTGATATAAATGACATTTTATTAATTTAATATAATATATTAATATTAGAAAAGTGACAAAATCACTAAAAAAACATATAATATTTATTAACTCAAATAAAATTTATAAATTTTTAAAAAAAATAAGAATCAAATTAAATATATAAACTTAAATATAAGAAATATAGTAATGTTTTTGTATACAATTATACAAAAATTATGATAAATCAATATTCAAATTAAAAATTAAGAGAAAGCTTCTTTAAACAATTTCCGATCAAAATTCAATAGTTTAATCATTTCTGCTAAGAATAATCCACATAAATAGATATCTACTAGTAATAATTTGTATAAACCCAATAAAAACTAAAAAAAAAAAAAAAAAAAAAAAATAAAAAAAAAAAAAAAAATAAAAGAAAAAATATAAGTAAAAGAAAAAAAAAAATATATATAAAAAATGAACTTATACGATTTTATTGTTACCTATATTATTAAATTTATTTACTTTATCCTAATAATAGCAATGAAGATTCTAAATATTCCATAAAACAAAGGCTTATTTAATAAACACAAAAAACTTTAATTATAGAAAAATAAACTATAAGACAATGAAACTTATATATCTAAAGAAATGAAAGACAAAATTTATGTATTTTTAAGGAATTTTTTGTTAGTATCGTTAAAAATATCAATTATTTTAATTAAAGTATTAATTGTAAATGTTTGTTTTTACGTCTTTTTCCAATATTTAAGTAATAAATAAGAACTTGAAACTTATCATAATAATAATAATTAAGATAATTAATAACCAGAAAATACCGAAAATTAAAAAATATTAAATAGCGACTTAAATTTGTTCTTTAGATATTATGGCTGCTTAACTTACAAAATTCTTGTTTTTTTTATAAAGTTTGTCTATTTATTTATTTTTTATCCTTACAGTATTACTATAAATCTTTTTAAATTCATTTTTTATTTTGTCCACTTTATATTTACTTTTATTATGGAAACTCCTAGAAATATAATAAACTATAATTACTTTAGTCTATTTTCTGGAACATATTTTACTTTTATTTTCGAAAATATAAAAATTATTTCAATACTAATTATTCTTGCTATTTTTGCTAAGTAATCATATAAGTTTTACAATAAATTTAAAACTTTAATATCTAATTGCTTCAAATTAAATTATGAATACTTTAAATTAACAATTTGCAGAAAAAGAAAATTAAAACAATTTACTCAATAATAATATCATTGTATAAATTGTTTTGAAAGTAAATTTGAAAAAAAATAAGATTAAAATACATATTTAATGTTTGATTGCAATTGTTATATTTGTTAAAAATGTTACACAAATCATGTTAAGTACTAAAAGCGTTTAGATATTTTTAATTTTGAACAATAGTATCTATAATGTATGAACTACGAATGCAACCGAAAAATATAATTTTAATTACTAAAATATGTAAACCCAGAACTTTATTTAACTTATTAAAAACATTTATTAGAAACATATTGCCCAAAATGTAAATAAAATTTCATAGCAAATTTTAAACAATTAAACAAAAATAAACCTGAAGTGAGATAGTGCACTAAATGTAATTTCAGATTTTGTATTAAATGTGATAAAAAAGAACATCCAGAATTTTGTTACAATGAATGTGATGAATTTTTGTTTAAATTTATAAAAAAATGTTCAGAATAAAAAAATATAACAATATGCCCCAAATGTTTCGATTTTAGAACGAAAAGTACTGGATGTGATCATATGACTTGCTTAAAATGTTCAACTAGTTATTGTTTTTAGTGTTTAGGTTTTTTTTATTAGCATAGGTAAAATTCAAAAAATAGTTTATAAAAATCTAAAAAAAATTTAAATGTCATATACTATATTATAATTTAATAAAAAATAATTAATTATTAATTAAAATATAATTAGAAAAAAATGTAGATATGCTTCCAATAATGTGTCAAATTAAACAATGAATGATTTTATTATAGTTTTATCTAATCATTTTAAAATAAGGTCAACCGAATTTTATTTTCTTTTAAATAGATATTGAAAATAAAAATACTATATATTAATTTATATATAATTTTATAATATATTATATTTATCTTATAAATATAATTAAAAAGTTAGTATTAAAGATTTATAGTTCAATATAATTTATAAAAAAATATGAGATTAATATGAAATTGCTTCTAACTTTATATTCATAATAAGTTAATAATTAAATTAATGTATAAAATAAAATAAAAAATTATTAGTTTAATCAATATAAATAATAAAGCATCATTAATAATTATAAACAATAAAGTTAATATGTCCATATTAAATCCATTAAATTTGTTAAATTAATAAAAATAATTGAATATTTTTTTTTTTTTTATAAATTAACATTTTAAAGTAAAATAAAAATATAATACATTTCATTAATTGATTAATTTTGTTTTTATATTAATATGTTTAATTATTAAAATAAAAGATGCGTTTACAATAAAAAAGAAAAATTTGACTTCGTCTTATCAGAGATAAAATTCATTTTTTTGTTATTTCGAAAAAAGTATATTATATTTATATTATAATATTATTTATATTTACTATAATATGCAGTTATTTACCTAAATTATAAAAATAAATATCTTTTTCTATATATTTCATTTATAATTAATCAAGGGATTATTATCTTATGACAGTATACATGAGAAATAATTTTTACGCAAATATAATAGAAAAAATAAAATAAAAATATTTATAAATTAAAAAACAATAAAAATTAATAAAAATTAATAAAAAAATAAATAAAAATATTAAATAAAAAAGTAAATGAATTATAAGTTATACGAACTCTTAATATTAACAAATGTCTTTAAACCTTACTATTCCTATCAAAGTAATCTAAAAAGACTTAAAAAAATAATAATAGCAATTCTTGTTGTTTCTTTTTTGGCCTTTTCCCTTTTCTCAGATACAAATTTAATAACACTATTTTTTTCTATCTTGCTTAATATTCTATAAATTGCTGTATATGCTATATATATTATTATTTACTATTTAATAATTTTTATTTGGTATGCCATTTAATATGCTGCTATTGCTATGTATAATGGAATATACTATGCTATGTATTGTACATATCATTTAATTTTTATGATAATAAGCCCTGGTGAATACTTTTAGTGCTTTAAGAACAGTATTATAAGTATCTTAATGCCATAAATACTTTACATATAATAAATTTTGAAACAATTTGGTTTAGATTATAAAGATAAAATATTAATAAAAGAAAACTTTTAAAGAATACTTGAGTGCTCAATTTGTTTTCTAGTAATATTTGTTATTTTTAAAATTATTTTTAAGATACTTTCTTTGATTACATTCCTTTATTAATGTTGTTCTAATAAAATGTCTAAAAAAGTGATGATAAAATTATTTAAATCAAAATAATTTGATAATATTTCATGTGAATGTTGTTATAATGATTTTTAATTTGATCTTAACGATTTCAAGGCGTTTAATATGTTTAAATGTAGCCATTTTATATGTCAATCTTGTTATAATAATTAAGCAAAGTATTAACAAAATATTAATATATTGAAATTCGACTCTTAAAAATTAATGTGTCTTGGTGTAAAGTGTTAAAATTCAATCCAGTTTAATCTTTTAAAATTGATTAATCCAAAACTTTACTAACAATATGAAACAAATATTTTATATGACCACTGTCCATCATGCAAAAATACATTCAAAATTAATTATAAAAAACTAAATGCAAAAAATATAAATAAAAGATAATGTTCAAAATGTAATTATAAATTTTGTTCTAATTGTAGAAAACAACAACATGCAAATATTTGCCAATTCATGAATGTTTTACTTTAATAAAGTATAGAGTAAAAAAATATAAGTATATGTCCTTCTTGCTTAGATTTTAGAACAAGAGATTCTGGATGTGATCATATGACATGTTAAGTCAAATATTGTTAAGCCGATTATTGCTTTATTTGCCTAAGTTTATCTTCTTCACATAGGTAATAATTTTTAAATTTTTTACTATTTTAAATAAAATATTTTTAATTTTTCTAATAATTCATATTATTTATATAAATCTTAATTTAAAAAAATAAAGGAAAGGATGTAAACATGGTCAGCATCTCAATAATAAAACGAATAATAAATCTATGAATGAATACATAAAAGATATATCAAAACATTTTTCTGTATAAACTTTAGATTTTTCATTCCTTCTAGAAAGAATAAAATGTTGATTAACTACTTTGTTTTTTATTTATTATAAATTTAATTAAATTTTATTAGAAAAATGATAAAAAAAAATTTTATATTTATAAATAAAAAATATCAAATTTGTATTAAGCAACTATTAAATTAGTATTAAAAAATTTAGTTGCCAGTGACAGAATTTAAAATTAGTTTTTTATTATAAATCTTAAATAAAAAAAAAAATTAAAACTAAATTAGATATCTACAAAAATAAAAACAGGTATTATATTTTCTTAGCTATTTAGCCTATTATATTACTCTGCAGCAAAATATATTACTGAAATTCTTTATTGTTGTTCAATGCTGTATCTTTCATTATAAAAAACATTGTGGTATTTATAAAATTAAAATATTTTAGCCATAAAAATGATTTTATAAATTTTAGTTTAATATAAAATTATATAATAACTTTGATATATTTATATAACAATAGTAAATTAATACGGGTTCTTTATTTAGCTTAATTACAAAGTATTATTTTTTTTAAATAGAGGGTTTTTTCATGAAATGATCTATGATAGAATTGTGTAAATCTTAAAACAATGAACTTTAAAAAATTTTTAGATTAAATTTTATATTCATTGGAACCAGATAATAAATTTAATTATTTAATTATTCTAATTTGTTAATTTGATATGAATTTGGAGACTATGACTGATAATTTAATAAAAATATTATTATAATATTGATTTTTTTATATTTAAATACAATATAGTATAAAAAATATAAATTATATATGTAAAATATTTTTTTCAATTCTCTTTAAAAAAAACTCTTATTTATTAATTTATAATTTATGATTTCATTAGATTTTTGACAAAAAATTACATAGTTCTCATATTATTACAATTTGTGTATAAAAAACTAAAATATGCATATTATAATTAAATGTCAATATTCTGTATAGATATAAATTCGACATATAAAACACCCATGTGTAAAACAAAAAAAAATAATAAATAATAACAAAAATAATAATAAGAAATTACTAAAAAAAATAATAAAGATTTCAAATTTCAAATTTAAAGTGTTTATCATGAATAAAGACTCCAAAAATAATTAAACCAAACAATCAAGCTTTTTCAAAAATTAATTTAAAAAAATAAACCTTAACCCTTTTAAAAATAAAAAGTCCCCTCAAAATTAATAAAATAAAGTATCTAACATAAAATTAGAAAACTCAAATATTTAAGTATAAAATTATTATCCAACTAAAAATATAACAAAAAATATTCACACCACAAATTCTAACTCCCACAATAAGTATAAGTAAAGAAATTATGGAAATTAAGAGAAAAATCTACTTTAATAATAAAACATTAATTTGACCATTTTTGTTATCATACTATGTTTACTTATCCTTTTCATTTCAGTACCTGGTAGCTTTTATTTAACACTTATTCTTGTAGCCATTCTTACAATTTGGTTTTCCTATTATAAATATTAAAGGTGAAGAAAAAATAATAAAAGATTAAAATTAATGATAAAGTATTTTTTATTAAGTAATATAATTGATAATTAAATATAAATTTATATCACATTCTAAGTATTAATAATAATTCTTAAAAATAAATATAAAATGAATGTTTTTCCGGTCTTCACTTTCAAAGTTGGCCGGTCTTAGGTTTATATATATATTGTATAACCTATTTTAAGTTCTGTATAGTATAATCTATTTTTAGTTCATACGAATACAAATTATAAATCATAATTAAAAATTTTTAATTAAGTTATAATTTAGTATAATCTTTTACAATATATAATACTTTATCTTATAAATAAATTGTCTTAATGAATAACTTAATATTATGAAATTAAAAACATAATATCATTTGTTATATTTTTCACATTTTTTTTAGTTTTATAAATGAATAATTGATGATTTGTTATATATCTATTTCATGGGGTTTCCTCATTTGTCTTAATAAATAAAAAAATGTAAAAAATTCTGCGTCAAAAAAAATTTGAAATATAAGTGGAAGAAAGAAGGTGTATTTATTTTAAATTCTAATTTATTTCCAGAGGAATTAACCCAAATATAAATTATTTATCCATAATAAATACATAATATAATTAGTAAGAATTTATTAATATTAACTATATAATAATTATATTTGATTTTCCCCGTTTTAATAATCTATAGATTTATAATCAAAAATAGATTCAATGAGTAATTTTAAACAAATTCCTATGAAATAGTATATTTTTCTTAATTTAATTCCCAATATTTAAAGGTAATATTAATACAAGAAACTTCATTAAACTATAATTTAGTAATTTAAATTGGATGAAAATAATAAGCTTTATATAAATATACTTAGTAAATTCAATAAAATATTTTTAAAATAGCTATTTTCAATCCATATTTTTTTTACATTTTTAAAATTATTTGATTTTTTATATTATATAAAATTGTATATTGTTAATTATTTTAAGAATAATATATAAATTTTATCATATAATTATAAGATATGTTAAAGTATGTTGAAGTAAGGGAATATTTATGAAATTTATCTAATATTAACTAATTTTTAATTTAAAAAAAATAAAAAAACTTTATAAAAAGATTTATGAATTAATATATATATAAAAAGAAAAATGAAAATAATAATAAAAAAAATATATATATGCTTAATTATACAAATATATCATTTAATTTATTATAAAAATTTATGAATTATTTTTTATATAAATCATTAATAATAATTTTAAAAATCTTAATAATAAAAAATATATTTTTTTATTTTCAAAATTAAATTATAAATTTTGATTTATATCTTACTTTCCATTTTATAAATTATAATAAACTAAATATATTTTTAGACTTATTAAGAATAAAATAATTTTTAAAAAATTAACAATAAATCAATAAACATTATATAATTTGAATTAAGATATAATGGTCTAATTATTTGTAATTAATAAACAAAAATAATTATTATTAATTAATTTTATAAAGATAAAATTTAATACATATTATTTGCGCTAAACCTTAATATTATTAAATTCAAAATAATAATAATAAAAAAAAAAATATAAATAAAACACAGTAAAATGTTTATCTTTGTTTTAATAATTTCAATAATACTAATTATTGCCATTTCTTTTACACGTTACATAATAAATATCGTATATTCGATATTTAGCTACCCATTTGTATTTCTTTTTTCTAAAAATGATTAATAAAAACTGGAAGAAAACAGTGTATCAGAAGAAAAAATTACAATTAGTGATAAGCCAGAGTAAGGTATTTTATAGGAGGAGCCTGAAACATAATACTTAGAAACATCTTCATTTTATTGGATATTATTAACTATTGCCATTATTACAGTTACATACATAATAATAATTTTATCAAATAGAAAATAATAATCTAATTATTATCGAGTATAACCTAAATATTATAGAGTTAGAAATGAAAATAAACTAATGAATATTATAAAAAATTTATCTAAGCTTTTAATACTATTTATCTTTATTATAGTATTTTACATCATTGCACAAAATACATAATAAATAGATAAAGGGTCTGATAAATACCTAAAACTTGATATATAAAATTTAGAAGGAAATTTTTATGAGTATTCAGTCTAAGCCTCATAATTTTTATACTCAAAGCTCTCAGATACAGTTTAATTCACAATAAATTATATGAATTCAACAATCCATGTTTTAGAAGAAAATATTAAAATTATAGAATAAAGTATTTAAAGCAAAATTAAGAAGAACAATTATTGGAAAAATTTAATAATTAGGATGATGAGGAGAAAAAATCTAATGGACAAACTGAACATGAAAAACATGATAAATTAGAATAAAATGAGAATATTAATGACTTTAAAAATGAATAAAAAATTGGATCGTTTTAATATTCTGTTGATATAAATAACTAAAATTAAGAAGAATAAAAATAAGATGTATAAATTGGTAAATAATAATAAACAAATGAAGAATAAGAAATAAAAATAATCGAATTTGATGAAAACAACATTAAATTAATTGAAGAATAGGATGAAAAAAACAACAAATTACGAATAGATGAAGAAATTTAATTATAAATGAATAACGAAAATAATGAGTAAAAATCTGAAATAGTAAAAGAATAATAAGATGGATTTAAATTTGATGCCCAGGTAGACGAATAGAATTTAAAAGAATAAAATAATAAATCTGAAGAAATTGAAAATTTCTAATTTGATAAATAAAATAAAGAGTAAAAATTTGAAGTAGTAAATTAATAAAATGATAGATTGAAATAAGATAACCAAATAAGTAAATAAAATTTAAAAGAATAAAATAATAGCTCTGAGGAAATTGAAAATTTATTATTAGATAAAGAAAACAATATATTTTAATAAAATGAATAAATAAATGAAAAGTAGCAAAATAATACTTATACCATAGTTAAATTAGTATTATATATTATATTTGTGGTTGCATCTCTTATTTACTTGGGAAATAGCGAAAGTAATAAAATAAAAGAAAAAAAAGGAAATTTTAAGGAAATTCTTTGTCCAGCTTGTAAATCATTATTTCCTTTGGATAATACTTAATTGGATATAAATCACCCAAGTAAAAGAGTTTGCATCCTTTGTAATCATTAATTTTGTAGTAAATGCTAATAAATATATCATGAAAGTAAATGCAAAGATCTTAAATGAGATTACAAACAATGAATTTAAAATAAATTAACTTTAGAACTAAATTAAAAATAATTTTAAAATATATATCAAATTAACTAGTTTATATATTTTTTAATTTAAACATTGTTTTTATAACTATTAAATTTAAGTTAAATTACGAGAATACTGTTTTTTTAATTTTTACCAAAAATTCTGAATTTATATAAGAACTTGTTATCATTATTAATAGAATAAGTTAATAAACAATATTATTTAAATAAAATTCTTTTAATAAAATAATTAAATTTATTAATTCTTCAGA
Source organism: Pseudocohnilembus persalinus (assembly GCA_001447515.1). Lineage (NCBI taxonomy): Eukaryota > Ciliophora > Oligohymenophorea > Philasterida > Pseudocohnilembidae > Pseudocohnilembus > Pseudocohnilembus persalinus. The sequence goes on from LDAU01000044.1 coordinate 802,405, forward strand.
AATTCTAACATAAATATAAAAAAATTTATTTTTAAATAAAAATATATGAACAAACTAAAATCCTTAAACGTAAATAATGAATCTAGTAAAACTCTTTCTTTAGGCAAAAATCTACTATAGATTAAAATGAAAAATATACTTGTATAATAAGAATCTTTTAAAATAAAATATTTTTAAATAATATTATAGAATTTATTATTTAAAATATAATATTTATATAGCAAGGAATAAGAAATAAAAATGAACAAAATTTGATTAAAAAAATCCTTTAATATCAAAATCTACCCAAAGAAGATCAAAGTAGATAAAAGCTAACAGATGTAAATTTATCATACACATTTATTTTAAAAAAAAACCATTTTATAAATAAAAATAAATTATTTTTATAAATTATAGATTCTAGTTTACTATTTAAAGGATATACCCTTCTTTTAATAATTTTTTAGAAGTCTCCCAAAAGTACACAGTGATAATAAAATAAACCAAATCAGTCAATTAGTAATAAAAATTTTATAGCTAATAAAAAAAATTAATGATTTATATATACATACTACAATATTAAATATTGATTTTTATGCATTAAAACCATAATTTTATAATTATAAATATTAAAATTTTATATATTATGCAGTAAAGGATAGATATTTCAATATAAATTATTGAGTATAATAAAAAATTATCTATATAAATAAATATATATATAAAATTTATATTTAAAGGCCTCAGAAAAAATAAATATAGAGGTCCTATAAGAAGGTCATATAATTTAATAACAAGAAGAAGTTGACCCAAAAAAATTACACTATATAATTTCAGGTTCAGTTGCAGAAGTTGTTAAAGATATAAGTGATGATTCAATAAAAAAAAGTAATAAAAGAAAAAAAAAGTCGTGTTTAAATTATGAAATGAAAGATTTAGTTTAAAATAAAGAATAAATGGGAACTAATTTAAGAAAAATTATAGATAGAAATGGATATTATATGCACTCATTAAATCCAGGGCAGGGATTTGGAATATAAAGTATTAGCACGAAAAAAAATGTACCAAATTTTTTTAAAATATTAAAATAATTTTAATTAAATTTAAGTAATAATATTAAAATATTTTTCTCTTTTTTAATTATTATATTAATATTTTATATTTAATTTTAAATTTTAATAAAGCCACACAATAAATCAACTTTAATTGTTGAAAAAGATAACAGCATTTTTCTTACTTTAACCAATCATGATTGTGAAAAAGTTTTAGAAGAGTTTTTAAATATTTTAAAAGCTAAGGAAAATTTTCTTAAAAATTCGATTCCCAGTATAGAATAATTATCTTAATAACCAATTTTTCAAACAATTTGCGAATCTTTTTAAGTATAAGAATTTAAAAAAGGCCAGTTTCTAACCAAATAAAACCATTTAGGCGAATTTTTGTATTTAGTTTTAGAAGGGGAGGTTAAAATATCCAAAGAACTAGAACTAGATCATTTAGTGCATTAAGATAAATAAAAATCATCTGTTTAATTATCTTTAGTCAGCTAGAACCAAAGTAAAAATTTATATTTGAATTTATTTTTCACTCTTAAAAATATATAATATTAATTTGAGGTTTACTAAAATATAATTAATTATTTAAAAACTGTTATTATAGATTCTAAAAGCAGTATTTTTATTGGAGATGAGATCTTTTTCAAAAAAAACTTTGAATTAATAGCAAAAGATTTAAACAAATTTACAGATAAAAAAGATTTTCTTACACCAGCTAATAGTTTACTTCACGATCAAATAATCCAAAAATTCTAAAAAAAGAATAATATAAAAACCAATCATACACAAAAAAACTACATAGAATTCGAGATAAAGCCTAAAATAAAACAAGAAAACAAAAAAAACTCTTAAACTTCCAAAGACCCAAAAGACCAAAAAACACACAAAAAACAAGAAAAAACCCAAGAAAAACTAGACAAAAATTACCAAAACCAGCCAACAATTCTAAACAGCAATCGTAGCCTAACAAAAAACCAAGAAAACTATAAAAAAAACGAAATCCCCAATGAAAAAAAAGTGCAAATCAACGACGACAATAATAATATTAAATAATTTAATATTAATAATAACAATAATAATTAATATAATAATAATTAATATGATAATAATAATAATTAATATAATAATAGCACTAATAATAAAAATAATTAATCAGATCAAGAAAAAGGCAAAAAAGAAGAAGATTCTCTAAAAAAACTTATAGAGTCAGCTTTATTGTCCCAAAACCTTCCTGGCGGCTTTAATTTTAAAAGCAAAGGGCAGTCTTTTTATGACTATACTGCTTAAGCTTTAACTGATGTTAAAGTTTATTTTATTAAAAAATATAATTTTTTCGAAATTTTTAGAAGAGATAGCGAATTTTTAGAAAAAATGATGGAAAAACTTTATATTATATTTAAAGCTAAAACTCAAAAAAGATAAGAGAAAATTGACTATCATATTAAATTAATTTAAAAGCCCGAATAGATTAATTTAGACAGAAAAATTATAGGTTTTGATCATGGTAAAGGTTATGAAGTTCTTAAAGGCATGAATAAACAGTAAAAATAATAATCAAAAATATATTACATTTAAAAATTTAGCAGACTTATTTTTATTAATTTAATTATAATTTTTGTTTTAAAAAATTCTAATTTAATATAATGTGCATATCTGTGTTTTTTTCTAAACGATATTTATTATTATTTTACTTTAAAGTTCGAAAAAAAATATTGAAAGAGAAAATTTACTTAAAACATTACAAACTTTCGATTATGAAAAAATTTAAGAAGAAAGTAACAAAAATCAAAATAAATACATGGTAGGTCAAAAATTGCAAAAATTATTAGATTTCATTGAATATGTTAATAAAAATTAGGATATTTTTTAAATTAATTTGAACCCACAAGACATTAAATAAGGTAAAATGATTTTTACATATTATATAATAAATGAAATTGAAAAAATATAATAACAATAATTTTAATTTTATCAACTTTTATTATTTATAAGGTTAAAATGATGAAATAAGCGAATAATCAGATGAAGAAGAGGATGATGAAGATGAGGATGAAGAATTAGAAGAAAGTGATTCTGACGAATAAAATGAAGAAAAAAAAAAATTTTTGAAAAAAAACAAAAAAAAAATCTAAAATAAAGGTATAATAAAAAAAGACGATGTTCAAAAACAAATCTAGAAATAACTAAGAAAAAAAAACAAAGAAGAATAAAAAAAAATTTAAATTGATAATGAAGAAGAAGAAGATGAAAATGAAGATGAAGCATAAAACAATAATTAAGATCCTAAAAAATTATAAAAAAAAAAAATAAAAGAATTAGAAAAATAAAGATTTAATGATTTTAAAAGTTTTATAATCAAAGTCGAAAAAGAAAAATATTTAAATAGTAATAACAATATAAGTGAAGATAATGGAGAAGACAATTGGTAGCCCCCCAAATTCTGTAGAAAACTAAATTTAGAAGCAGTTTCTAATTATGACTAAAGCAAGTAATTTCATATAAATATATAAATTTATATAAATATATTATATATTAAAAGTTACTATTTGATAATATTATAAACTTATTTTTCAAAAAATTATTTATTTTATGTATTTATTTTAAGAAATAATTTTTTATAATTGTAATTAATTTTTTATATATTTATTTTTAATAAGTTTTAAATTATTTAATGACCTTATGAATGATTTAGTTTCGAAAGAAATAGCAATTAATAAACAATAAAATTAAAAAGTAGTTGATTTTTCTAATAAAAAGGTTAAAAATAAATATGAAGTAATGAATATTCTTCATGAATTTTTGACCAAAAAAAGTAAAATAGGTTCAAATTAAGGTAAATAATTTAATTATAGTAAAATTTTTAGTATCATTATAATATTATTTTTATATTATCATAATATTTTTAATTTAATATAAATAGGTATTGGTATCATTGATTTTGAAGACTAATAAACGAAAAAAGATAATTATTATAAACTTATATAAAGAAGAATGATAGAAATGCCTGTATTATTTTAGTGGAAACAAGATAAAACAAGACTGTAAAAAGAAAAATAAATTATTGAAAAATTTAACAAAAGAGAAATAAAAAAAAATAAAGAGTATTTGGCTTATCATTAGTAATCAATTGGATCTATTGATTATAAAATGTTATTGTAACTTTCAGAATTTCAAGATTCCACTGTAAAAAATAAATAATAAAATTTTTAATATTTATCATATATATTCATAGGCTAAATAATTTATATAAGTATTTTTTAATACAATAAAATATGTTTTTAAATTTAATTTAAATTTATTAATTCTATTATTTTTGGGTATCATTATTCTCTAAATAAAAGTTTTTAAATAAAGTTTTAATATTAATTTAACATTATAGATAAATTAGTTAGAATTTGCAAGTATAGATAGCCATTAGATAAACTAAATTTAAAGTCAAAATAAATAATAATTTTTGGACTAAACTAAATAATTAAGTGAAAATTAAAATAATAATACACTTTTGCCAGAATAATTTTCATAGTAGGACAATATATAAGAAGAAAATGAAAAAAAAATAGAAACAAAATTAAAAATTGCAAACTCTAGATATGATTAATAGACTACATAATAACTGTCGAATTTAAGCTAAAAATGTAATTCATTTATATGATTTAAATATGATAAATATTTTTTATTTTATTATAGTTAGTAAATTTAGAAGTGAAAGTGTAAATTAGTTTAACAAACTAAAAACTTACAGTGATTAATTTTTATAAGATAATAAAACTTAATAAAAATTAGGAATAAATGGAAAATAAATTAATGTTGACAAAAGAAAGGTACATTCCAAAACCCATCATAAAACTTCATTATAGGATAAATTTAATCTAAGTTAAATAAAATTAGGTATTTTATATTGTTAATAATAATATTTTAAATTCAATATATCGGCTTTATTTTTATATTTATTATTACCTTTTAATTCTAAATAAATATTACAATAGTTATATAATGTATATAATGTTAATAATTATTTATTTATCTAGAAAATAACCTAAATCAAAATAAAAATATATAAGAATAAAAATAAAAAATTCAAAACATAATTTAAAGTGAGTAAGCAAAAAATTTATCCCTCTAATAGTAATCGTAATTATCATAATAATCATAGTAATATAAAATAAACATTATCAAAAATTAATAAAATAGTAATAATAAAACCAACTAAAGTATATCATTAAGCAACATCGATAGTGTAAGTAAAATAATTTAAAGTAGCAGAAAAATAGACAAACAATAACATTTTTTTGACAGCCATGACGTCAGTGAGCAAAACATTTCCTAGGAAAACATTCGTATTTCCTAAAAATATAGGGAAAATATAGAAGAAAATGTCTAAAATTCTTAAAATAATACTCCCTAAAATTTAATTTAAAAAATAAACAAAAAAATATCTGAAAAAAGTAAAAGTTCTTAATCAAAATTTTATCAACTAGATGATATCCAAAAATAACATTACTTACAATAAAAATAATTAAAAAATGAAATATAAAACTAAATCTAAAATCCTAGTTACTTAAGCCCTAAAAATAATTCTAGTAAAAATATGAACTAAAGCACATTTGGATACTTTCAGAAAAGTTCACTAAATCTTCCTTATATAAATAACAGCGATATAAAAAATTGTAGTAAATATACTGCTCCTTAAAATATTTAAAACATATTAAGTGAATAAAGTGAAAAATAAAAATAGGATACACCAGGGCATAACTTTTAATAAAATTTAGATATAATAGAACAATAATAACAAATTTTTAAAAAATAATTCAGTCAAAAAATAGTTCAAAAAAACAATTAAAATTAATTAATCCCCAAAACCTAAAATCATACTTAGGATTTAAATAAAAGTAATTAATTTCCTCTCAAAACCTTGTAAAACAAACATTTTAATGACTCTCAATTTATAAACACATAATAAATTAAGAAAAATGAAGAAGAAAAAAATAAATAAAATTAAAATAAAATTTTAAATCAAAAATAAGTACAGCTGGCTCCTCTAAAAAACAAATAAAATGAAGAAAAATAATATATTTAATAAAACTCTGATATATTAACTTAGAATAAATCTATTAAATAAAATATTTTTCCAAAAAAAGAATTATAAAATATTTCTTAAATAAAAAGCTAAAACAAAAATCTTACTCAAAGTGTGGACAGATTTAATAAGGAAAAAATTATTATATACTAAAATAAAAATATAAATGATAAAAATAATATAGAAAATACTAATAATTTTAAATATAATAATATAAATAATAGTAATAATTTCTCAAAAATGACTATAAATTCTCACAAAATTCTTCCAGTTAGCAGTTTGATAAAAGACACAGAAAACAACGAAAATACTGAAAATTCATTTGAAAATAAAAATAATTCTAAAGTTAAATTAAAGGAATTAAGTATTCACCATTAATATCTAAAACGTAAATAAATTTTTTTAAAAAAAATAAAGTAATAATAAGAAATTAAAAAAAGTTTTTTCAGAGAAAATTAAAGAGGTTAATTATAAGATGATATTATACATCTTTAAATTAATTAATAGTAAAAAACCCTAAGAAGCTTAACTGCTGAAAGAAAATTGTGATTTAATTTGTATATTTTATTATATTATAAATTCATTGCTTGCTTTTTTCCCAAATTTTTATATATAAAAATAATTTACTAAGTTATATTATTATATAAAAACCATTTTTTATAGTATTTAATTTATAATTATGATATAAATTTTTCTTGTAATACGTGTTAGAAAATAAAGATATAAAATAAACTTCATTATTTTTATTTCTTTACAGAAAAATTTTAAATTTATAATTCTAATTTTTTTAAACAATAAATATAAAAGCAAAAACTATTTATACTATACTCACTTCAAATAACAATGAATTTAAATTAAAAATTAAATAGAATTTTTTATTTTTGCTTCCAAAATAACTTCTTAAATTAATCAACTAAATTTTATTAAAAATAATCAACTAAAATTTATTAATAAATAAATAAAAAATCCTAGAAATATATAAATAAAAAATGAATTTTCACTCGTACAAGTTAAAAAAAATCATAAAAAAAACCAAATAATATAAAAAAATTGGTTCCCCATTTACAATGTAGTCCATTGAGCCCAGATACATAGAAATTTAAAATATAAAAATCCCAAAAGAACATTCGGTGTCATAAATAATTGTTTTACCCGATATGAATGGAATGGGATTTAGGTATGATACTTATTCTCCCAAATTAATAGTATAGAAAAAAAATATATTATAATATTAAAAATGTTTTAAATTTATATTTTATTATTAATATAATTTTTAATGAATATTAATATACCTTAATTCGTTTGTTTATTAAAAAATTACAACTTATAAAATATTTTTTGTATACATTTTAACAAAATATTTTAACAATACATAACTATTTAATGTAAATTATATAAAGTCATTTAAATTAACATTACATCAAAAAATAAATAAAACTTATTATATGAACACATATTATTATATATTTATTTTTTAATTTCTATTTTAATTTAAAATTAAGGGTTTAGTTTCAGAGGAATAATTTAAAGAAACAGTAAGAAATGCTACTTTTTTGTGTTAAAAAATGTATACAAATGATCAAAAAAAATAAGCTTAAGACCCTTTTGCTTTATAAAAAAAAATTCTTATTTTTTTAATTCCTTTTACATTAATTTCAATGATATTGTATATTCTTAGAATTTACATTGATGAATTAAAAAATAATAATGGACTAATTTATTCAGCAACAATATTATAAGCTATTGTTATTTTGGGAGTGTTTTACGCATTTATTACTAGTATGACCTCAAAGTTTGAACCTATCAATATTGAGTAAAAAATCTAAAATGAACTTATGTCATTTTTCATAGAAGAAAATAAAAAACCAGTTTATAAATAAAATTGTGTCAGGTGGGAAGTACCTCCTAGATTTTTGTGGCTAGAAATAACTATAGATTTTGAAAGAAATGGGAAAAAACCCTACATGTCATAAGATTAATATTTATATTTATAATAAAAATAATAATCGTAACAAAGTTTATAATAGGAATAATAAAAATAATTATCTACTTAAAATTTAAACACTGACCTAGCAGCACCTCCATCTTTAGAAAAAAATTAGAATTTTCAAACATAGTAATTAAACTCAAACAATATTTTATCGCCAGATTTTAAACCAAATAACTAATTAACTAATATAAAACCTAGAAAAAGTTAAAATTTATTATAAATATCATAATAAAATCTAAATTCTGATAGACCTTTAATAAATATAATAGACTAAAATAATAATAAAATAGACTCTGAATGAAAACTGATTTGATATACTGGTATATTTAATTTTCAATTATATTTCATATTTTCTAAAAAGTTTAAATAAGTTTATGTAAATTAATTATTATCCTTATAGATTTATTATAAGCATTTTAATTAAGTAATAATAATAAAATAATTTATAACTAACTTGAAAAAAAAAATTTTGATTTTTCAAAAAAAAAAAAAAAAGAGTTTTATTTATTTTTATTAAGCACAATTAGAAATATAAAAACGAAAATTAAATACTATTTATTAAAATTATAATATTTTTCTACAAATAATTAAATAAATTAATTAAAACAACAAATAAAACAATAATCACTAAATAAAAAAAAACTTTTATTTTCAATACAAATTAAATTAAAAATTCCAAAAAAAAAAAACATTTCTTTAAAACAAAAAAATAATCATATATATAAATTATTAACATTAAACGTATCATATGTCATCAGAATAAGAAGTAATTTATATATATCGAACAAAAATTTAGCATAAATATTTGAAAATATAAAATATGACAAAAAATAAATTATATAATTTCTAATAATCTGTAATTAAAATAATTTATTTTTATTATAGAAAGAATTAGTTTTCAGAGAAAATAATTTAAAAGAGTTAGAAGATGATTTCTAAAAAGTAATAAAAAACTTATATTAATTATATTAACAATTATTAATCCTAAAATGTTATTATATTCTTAAAAAAAAATAATAGTTAGTTTTGAAAAAAAATAATTTATATAGTTTTACATTTTTGAAAAAATTTTCATAAATTATAGCTAAAATATAAATATGAATAATTGAAATAAATTTTTTATTTTATCATAAAAGATATTGGATGATTTAGCCGGAGAATAATCTTTAGATAAATTTAGGGTTGAATATGAAAAATTACACAGATCTCTTAAAAAATCTTATGAAAATGAAAAGTTACTTTTATAAAAAATTTCTCAATTAAATTAAGAAATTGTTGGAGGGGCAGCCAAAATACAAGGTAATGAATAATTATATTTAATTTATTTAATATGTTGAAAATAAAGTCTTATGAATAAATATGTATAAAAAGAATTTATTTATATTTTCATATAACTTTTTGTTTTATCATAAAAGTTAATAACTTCATTTTCTTATATTTTTAAAAAAATAACTATAAATATAAATTAAATAAATTAATTATTAGGAACTATTAAACTGACTTAATAAGATGGATAAACAATTACTCAATTAAAATAAAAATTGGATTAAGCTTTCCAATACCTTTAAAAGTAAAGAGGAAACGAAGATTAAAGCAAATAAAAAATTGAATAGTTAAAAACAGAAGTAAAACATTTAACTAGTGTGAATGAAGAAGGAACTTAAAATGCTGAATATAAAAATAATAGAATAAATTAATTAACTAATGAAAAAGAAGAAATTATGAAAAGTATTACTCTTTTAAATATTTTAAATAATTGATCAAAATTTTTATACCAATATTTATTTTAAAAAATTTTAGAGGTCGAATCTCTTTCAGAAGACATTGAAAAATAAAAAAAAGAAATGGCTAAAAAAATTCAAGAACAAAAAAATATTGAATAAGATAAATTGGTTAAGGACACCTTAATAAAAGAAGAAGAAAAAGCTTTAAGAGAAATTCTTTTAAAAGTCAAAAAAGATGAAGAAAGAAAAGAATAAATGAGATGTAAATTTACTTAATTATCTTTAATATAAATTTTTACTATCATATATTTTATTTTTTTTAAATTTTATATAAATTTTATAATTTATTTTATAAAATAATTAATTTTACAACCTAATTAACCAAGAACAACACGAGACAATGAAACAAAACTACCAGAAAAAAGTAGACGAAAAAACAAGTCTAGAACTAGAAACAATGAACATCAAAAAGAAAAACGAAGAGCTACAAAACCAAAAAAATAAAAAATAACAGTAATATTCTGACCTTAAAAAGCAATACGAAAACATTCAAAAATCAATTAAACACTACAAAAAAAATTACACAGAAAATATTAGAAATAAAAAACAAAAATTAGAAGACATGGACAACACTGATAAACCCTCCAAAAAATTACTTGAAAGTGACAATGAAAGATTAGAAAAAGAAATTTCTTACCTTGATAAACATATAACTCAAACTTTAGAAAAAAATATAGATAAACTTAAAAATGATTTGTAAATATACATATTATAAAAATAAAATTAAAAGAATTCATCAAATATTAAAAAAAATTTAATAATTATTATATGTATATATAAATAATTATTAAAAAAAATTAATTATCATATATAATATTATAATATTTTGTTATATCTTTTTATACTTATTATTTATTTTTGATTATTATTTTTTTTATAATTTTTATTTAGAATGTAGTTGAATTAAAAATAAGATACTGCTACAAGATAAAAATAAATTGCAATTGCCAGTGTTAATTAATTAGAAAGATAAGTAGCCGATGCGTAATAATTAAATAAGTAAGATATAAAATTTATAGATGAATTGAAAGAGTCTTAAAAAAAATTAGAACAAAATTTGGCAAAAGTAGAAGATATAAACAAAAAATAGGCATATGAAATCAAGGAAATTGATAATAAAATCTCTGAATATGAAAAAGAAATTTACTCTCATAGACTTGTAAAATAATTAATATTTTTTTTGCTTTTTTATTATGCTTTTTAATTTTAAATTATAATTTAAATTAATTCTTAATTATTTATATTATTTTAATTGATAGGATGTAGATAAATTAACTAAAAAAATAGAAGAATTGGCCAAAGTTAAAGAAAAATTCGGAAAATAAGCTGCACTTGCAAATGCTAAATATTTCCATGGACAAGAGGAAATTAAACTTAAAGATAATTTGATAAGTGAATTTTAAAAAAAAAATTTAGAAACTGAATAAAAATTAAGATAACAATAAACCTTATATGAAGCTGTAAGATCAGACAGAAATTTATACAGTAAATAGCTTTCCGAAACTTAAGATGAAATTGCAGAAATTAAAAGAAGGTTATAAGAATAACAATTTTAATTTTAAGTTTTTATTTATTTAATTATATTTTAATCATTAAATTATTAATTAAAATACAGATATAAAATTGTAAATCATCAAATTTCCCAATTAAAAGAAGAAATAGATGCTAAAGAAGTCGCACTAGCCAAAGAACATTTTGAACACAAAAAAAAAGACAAAACCATAGAAGAGCATTCCAGAGTATTAGAAAAATACAGAAAAGATATGAACGAAAAAGAAGAAAAAATGAAAAATTTCGTAAAAAATTTAACTTTTACATTTTTAAACAAAAATAAATATTAGATATCCTTTCATATCTTTTATTTATATACCATTATAAAATTTCTAATTTATATATATATAAATTTTTTATATTAATTTTATCATTTTTTATTAATTTTGTCATTTTTATATTAATTTTATAATTTTTTATAATAATTTTATCTTTTTTATATATATTTTATAATTTTTATATTAATTTATATAAATTTTATAAATTTATAGATAGGAGAAATCAGTAAATTACAGTTTATTATCAGAGACAGTGAAAGTCTTAGATCTAAATTAAAAGATGAATATGAAAGTGTAGTAGCAGACAGAGATATTTTAGGAACTCAACTTATTAGAAGAAATGATGAATCAGCTCTTCTTTATGAAAAAATTAAAATTTAATAAAGAACTTTAGCTTAAGGAGAGGCTGCCTATAGAGAAAGACTTGGAGACCAAGAACTTTTAAGATATAAAATAAATGACTTAGTTAGAGCTCTTTAAATCTATAAAAAATAAGTATAAATTAAAAAATAAATTATAATAATAACAATAATAATAAAACTATAACAAATTATTAAATTTATCAAATAAAATTTAAGCCATTTTTTTTGTATTTTCGATAAGTTTAAAAAAATTGCTATAAAATTTTGTTTACCTTATTTTATTGTAATTATATTAATTTTTCTAATTTTATTAGGTTGGGAATATTCCTAAACTTTAAACTGAAATACATAATTTGTAAAAAGAGTTAATTTAAGAAAAAGTAAAAGTTAAAGCTTTAAGCGAAGAATTGGAAAATCCACTAAATACTTAAAGATGTAATAAATTAGAAGGTTCAGATCCTGATATTTTCGAAATGAGATCAAAACTATAAACCCTTTAAAGAAGACTCATTCAAAAAACCGAATAAGTTGTCGAAAAAGAAGTTTTAATATAATAAAAAGAAAAATAAATATAGGAATTAAGAGAAATCGTAAAATATTAGCTAAAATTTTTAAATATACTTTCATTTTTTAATAAATATAATTTAAATTTCTTTATAATTTTTTATTTTATAAAAGATGAAAAGACAACCTGGAATCGAAGACGCTAAAAAAATATCTTCTTTATAATAATCTTTGAAAAGTAAAACAAGACAAATGAAAGCTTTAGCTTCAGAATTAAATATGTACTAAGCTTAAGTAAAAATAAAAAAATATATAAATTAATAAAATTTTTTAAATTTAATTTAATTTAACTTGATTAAATTTAAATTTAATTTGATTTAAAGGTCAATGAATATAAATATGATATCGAAAGATTAAATAAAGAAGTTTAAGAAGTAAAAAGAAAATATTACGAATAAAGAAAAAGAGAGTAACTTGAAAAAGAGTAGGAATAATACTTTGAAAATAATGAAAACGAAAACGTCTTTGACGAAGAAATTATGGTAAAATATTTTAAAAAAATTATAGTTTTTATTATTTAATTTAAAAATTTTTATAATTAAATAGCAAAACTGAAGAGAACTCTAATATTTTTGAATTTTAATATTAAATATTAAAATATATTTTAAATAATAAATATTATAATTTATTATAAATTAGATAATAATACTATATATATATTTTGTTAAAAATCAAAAAAAAAATTATTAATTCAAGTTAAAATAAGGCAAACTAATATTAATAATTATAATAATTTTAAATAAACTTTTTTCTAATAGAGTTTAGAAAAAACGCTTTAATTACAAATAAATTAAGTTCTATAAATTATAGCATATAAAGTAAATTAATTTTTTATTTACAATTAAACATTTTTTTTTGCTTATTCATTAATTAAAAAAGCTATATTCATAGAACAATGAATAAATTTTCAAAAATAATAAAAATATTATATTAATACCTTTTTAATGTTTATTTAATAAAAATAATGAAAAAAAAAATGTATGACCATTATTTTTATTTTGATTAATAAATTATTTAATATAAAATGTGTAAAATAATAAAAATAATAAATAAAAAACAACAAAAATAAATATATATAAAAACCATAAAAAGTATTTAAATTTAAAATATACTTATCATCATAAAAATTAAAATCCTATATCAATAAATATCAAAATCTTTAAAACTAATTAATAATTAAAAAACTGTTAAATTTCAACAAAAATTGCAAGCATATATACCAATAATAGCTTCTACAATAGAATCATATAAAATATATAAATAAAAAATAAAAAATAAACAATCATCTCCCAAAAAAAATACCATAAACTTCAAAAAAAAAACACAAATAACCACAAAAAAAATACACATTAAATAATAAATGGGACAGTGTTGTTCAGTTCAAAACACTTCAAACGACAAAAATAACATAGACACTACCGAAAAAGACGGCAATAGCGCTCTCTAAGAGGCTAGACTTTAGAAAAAAAACAAAAAACTTAGAAATACATCTAGCATCAACGATTCCCAAGACCATTCGTTTTCCTCAGACAATTAAAATGAAAATAATGATAATAAAAGTCTAGTTGACAAATAAGAGTATCTGAGTTCATAAGACGAAGTGGCCGAATTACGAAAATAAAACAGCAAAAATATCAATAATAGCAAAGAAGACACACTGGCTACTTCTAAGGACAAAAATGCCCTAGAAAGCCAAACATAAAATAATATTATCGAAAATAATTTAAATAATATAAATAATAATAATATAGAAATACATATAATAAGTAACGAAATTGATGAAAAAATTGAATAATACGAAAATGCCACCCCCGACCCCAAACTCTAAGAAGAACAAAAACAAGAATTTGGCAGAAGTAATTCAAAAAAATTCGATAAATAATTTAGCTAATAATAACAATAGCAGGAAACTTTTTAAATCGGTAAAAAATCTAAAAAATCTAGAAATTTAGACGAAGATGATAATATCCAAATTAATAATAACAATAATAGTAATAGTAATTATAATAATAATAAAAAAAATGATTAAATTAATAATAATAATGTACTTCAGATAGGAGGGGCCAAGAAATCAAGTGAAAGTAAGACTCCTGATAAAAAAAAGGGCGGAATTTTAAAAAAATCCAGATTTGGAGCCAGTGCATGCTCTAATAATAACGATATAAATAGTAGTAGTAATAATAATGATAGCGAAAATTAAGATAGTAAAATGGCTGAAAATTCTTCCAAAGCGCCCAGAAAAGTTGTTTTTATGGACACTTAAACTAAAAAAAAGAAAAAAAAATACAAACCAAATTATCATAACTGAGTAAGTCTTTTTTTAAATATAAATTTTGTACAGTATTACAAAATTTAAAGTAATTTAATAATGATTTAAGCAAAATAAAAATAAAATTTTTAAAAATATTCATCAATTTAATGAAAAATTCGAAATAATATGTAAAATATATTGCTATTTTTGGGTGTATTTTAAACACCAATATATATTAAAAGTATAAAAGCCTAATTCTCTATGTTTATGCAAATTTAAGAGTTATAAAATCTATATTTATAAAAAATTGATTAATTTAATTTGTGGATTATATAATTATTATAATTTTTATATTTATTTACAATTCTTATATATTAAAATCAATTTATACCATTTTAAATAAAAATATTATATATCAAACATATAAATTTATTATATTAATTTTAAATAATACTAATAAAATCTAAATTTATAAAAATAATATTAGTAAGTTATATTTTATCTATTTAACTCTTCAATTTATACTATACTACATTAATTAATTTAATCATTTGGAAATATTAATCTTTAAATTAAAGAACAAAATACTTACTTAATCAAAACATTTTCCTAAAATAATTAAATTAATTACCACCTCAACACCCAATATACTATTAATTTTACAATATAATAAAAAAATTAATCAAAAAAAACAAAAATATTCTTCACGAAAAAAATCGAAAAAAAGATTTTCTAAAAACAAAAAACAAAGGTAAAAAAAAATAAATGGCATCTCAAAAAATACACCATGTAGCAATTTAACCAAAAGGCATTCATTATCATGGAGATGGAACAGGAAGAGATGGCTATATATTAAAAATAAATGGGGGCTTATTTTCCTCTCAATATCAAAATTCTTAAAAAAAAATTTCCAAACCTGATTTCGAAAAATTTCATTTCGGTAACAGAGCAACAAGACCAAAATACCCTTCGAAATCTCTCACTGTAAAAAAAAATTAATATTATATAAATAATATATAAAATATCTATTAAAAAATATTTATAATATTAATTTAAATCACTTCTTTTTATTTATTAAAAAAATTGTTATATATTTAGTAGAAAATATACAGTTTTTTTCTATGTTAATACATTCTTTTTTTTTTATTACACATAATTTTATACAGTAATATTTTTTATTCAATCATTATATAAATAAAAATATATATTTATATTAAAATTTTTTCTATAAAATTAAATTATATATTAAAATATATATTAATATAAAAATTTAAAGATAAATCACTATATTCCTGACGGTTCTGGTAGAGATGGATATATAAAAGTAAATGAAGGTGGAGGTGCCATAAATTATAATATAAAAAGAAGAGAAGAATCTGCCTTTATAAATAATTTGAGAGGTGGCTCTACATCAAGTTCAAAAGCTTCTAGTAGTTTTTACTCAACTGGTACTTTTGGCTTAAAAACTAAATCTACTTTAAAAAATAGAGAAAAATTCTTTTAATAAACGCAAGATTCATGGCGACTTTCATAAAATAAACAAATTTTAAAACCCCCACAAAGAAATTTTACACCTAGATTAACTTTGAGTTCTTTAAAAAAAAATTTTGAACTTACTTAAAGATAATCTTATTAATAATATTAAGATCTGTAATAAGATGATAAATTAGATGAATATGCACTTTACTAAAATAGGAGAAGAAGTTATAATCACAGTAATTCTCAAGGATTTTATAATTTTTAACATAAAAATAGTAATAATAATAATTTAGCAAAAAGTAAAAAAGAATTTTTGTTTAATCCGGAAGCAAAACATTTAATAAATTCTAAATCTGTTACGTCCTTTTAATTGCCTTAAAAAAGATTAATAACTTAAAATTTGCATAACTAAAAATAATAATAAAAATCCTAATAAAATAATAGAAACTATAATCATGATGAAAATTAGCAATAAGAGATACAATATAATAGCTGAAATAGAATTAAATATATCATTAATAATTAAATATATATATTAAATATTTATTCTATAATTATTTAAAAAAAATAATTTGTTTAATGTTTTTTTTATACTTTTATAAATTAATCTTTTCAAAAACAACAATTCAACACAAATATTCAAACAAAATAATATACATTTATATATATATAATTAGACCTATTAAAATTTAGTATACTTTATTTTATAAAATTATTTTTACAAAAAGTCAAAAATTAAAATCCCTTTTATTGAATTTAATTAAATGTTTCTTTAATTTTTATAATTTAGCCATTATTTTTTATTATTTATTTTTATTATTAATTAAATTTTAATTAATATTTATCTTTCATACACCTTCATATTTTCTTAAAAATACAGGAAATCTAGGTTTTCCAGATCCAGTTTTATTTTAATATTTAAAAGTAACTACTGTACCCTTCTTCAATCTATTCATTCTCATTTAGTCAGTTAATCCTTAACCAATTTTAAACCTAGAATTATTATTAATAAATAAATATTATATAATAATTATATAAATATTATAAGTAATAAATATATATTTTAATCATAATTATCTTATTTTAATTTAATTTAATATAAAATTTATAATTTTTTTAATTTTTTATTACTCAATTCCATCTTTACTCTTACATACATATGCACCTAATAAACTAGGCCTAGTTGTAGACTATTCATACCCTATTATAGTAGCTTCTTCATCGTGCATAACCTTAACTTTTAATAAACTTTTACTTCTCACAGCTTCATATATGCTCTCAGGATCTCTAATCATAATTCCTTCTCCCCCTTATTTTCAAAAATTAAATTAATTTAAAAATAAAGAAAGTGATAGATTTAAAATATAAAAATTAAAATAAACTAAAATATATTAATATTAAAAATTTATAAAAAATATATTTTTATTACCATTTCCCAAAATTCCTGCCAATTCTTCTTCTAAATGTTCTTGACTTTCGCATTCAATTTATGGATGAACCACTAAATATGGATTATCAATTTTCGACAAAATTTCTTTCATTACTTTTACTCTTTATTTAAATGGCTTATTGAGTCCAGGTAAGTCATAGACCACATATTTAACCTTTAAAATTAAAATAAAAATGTTTAAAAAAAAAATAATTATTACTTTTTTTTTTAATTTTTAAATTTTATATAATTACATTTTTCCATTCTTCTTCTATGCTACTCTTTTATCTTTTAACAATTGAAACACATTTTTAAAAATCTGCTCTTTTTGTCCATAATTCACCGTCCATTTAACATTTAGGAAAATTCTTTTTCCAAAATTCAGGTACCCAAAATAAGTTCTTATTTCTACTATACATATTATGTCCATTCCAAAAACCTCTAACTCCATCCATTTTTTCACTCATAATCCAACCAGTAGGATCAAAATCTAATAAATAAATTTATATATATGAAAAATCATCAATATATACTTTATTTTTATTATGGTCTATCTAACTTGCGAAATACTAATTATTTATCAAAAATAAAATATTCTTTATAATACTAATCTAGAGTAAAATTTATAATATTTACTATATAATAAGTATATTCGATTTTTCGTTTTGTTAATCTAATAATTGGTAATCAGATATAGTTTTAATGAAGAATTTTACACTAATTCTTATTTGATAGTATATTTTTCCTAATTTCATTCCCAATATTCTGAGTAATTAGAAAAAAGTATATAGAAAAAATGTTGACACTAAACTATATATTTTTTTAAATATAATATATAAAATTATTAAATTTTTCAATTTTAGTTATAATTTAAGGATACAAATATTTTGTATATTTTTATATTTATATATCTTAAAAAATTAGTATTTCGCATGCTAGATAGACCATAATAATAAACACCATTTTTTATTTTTTTTAATTTTTATTTGATAAATAATATAAAAATTTTTATAATTTATTAAATGTAATAATTTTTACCTTTTTCGTATTTTTAAGCCAAAATAACACTTTAAGCACCGTGACAAGGATTTCCCAATTTTTTCAACTCTTATTCGCTTAAATTACAAGGCTAATCGGAAAATTTTCCATCAGATTTTTAAGAAACATCAGTTTGGTCAGACAATGAAATTCTTCTCGAAGTATCACTGTAATCATCTTTTTTTATGCCCAATATATTATTATTTCTTTTATTTTTTTATTCAACACCCAAAATTTAATTTCCAGCCAAATTTATAGCAATATCATCTTAAATTTACACAGAACTCTATGCTTCTGAGACTATTATATTAATTTAAGGCTTTTTTTAAGGCTAATAATCTGCAGAAATATCAGAAGCTTCACTTATTTTCCTTTTTTAATTTAAACTAACATATCCCCTTTCCATCTTTATATTTGCGTGTTTTTCAATATAATCATACATATCTTATAAACTTTTATGTTCCTATAATATAAAAATTAAAATATTAATATAGAATATAAAATATAAATAAATTTTTGAAACTATCTATATACTTTTTATATAATATATTCTACCATTTTATAATAAAAATAAAAAATATATTTTTTTATTTAATATAATATAATTAAGTGTTAATAATTAAATATTTAATGTTATATTATTTACTTTTTATGCAATTTTGTCATCAGGTTCTTCAATTATAGGATCTAAACACAATAATTTACCTACTCTAATTGTTGTTTATTTATTTTATTAATCTATATTAATTTCCCAAAATTTTTTTTGTTCTTAATGAAGCCAAATTGGTTTTTTTAAATCGTGCAATAAGTCTCCGTTATCTTTCAAAATTTTAAATTTTTTTGCCTCCATTTTTTTTATTTTTTTTTACTGTATTTGTAGTAAATTATATAATATACTTTTATATTCTTTAGTTTTTTATTTTTTTTATTTATTTTATGAATTTTTTTATTTTTATTATTATTAAAAAATATTTAAAAAGTTATATATGTTTTTAAAATTCTTAAAAACTCTTTAAATCGATTATAATAGGCATTTAATTTATTAATAATTTTCTTAATTTCAAAATATATAAGTATTTTGGTCAAAATATGATGACAGCATTGTAATAATACTTCTAGTTTTCCTAATAAATTAAATTTATTACTTTTTGATACCTACAATAATTTTATTTAGAAAAATATATTAAAATCTGTTTACTTAAATATTTTACCGCCATAAATAAATATAAAAATTCATATTTAATAATTGTAATATTATAATCCAAATGTCCAAACAAACAAAAAAATGCAAGCAAAGTAGCAGAATTGGGTAGGGTAGGGTAAAAAAATTTAAATATGCATTTATATATAGATAAACTTATAAATAAATAAATAAAATATATATATATCTTTTAATTTTATTCTATATATATATTTAAATGCCATTAATTATTAAAAAAAAATTAAAAATATACATTAATTGTTGTAAAATTTATTCATAATCCCATTAAAAGCTTTAAAAATAATATAAAATTAAAAATAAATAAATTTTATAAATTATAAATGAAAAAAAAACTTTAACATAAAAAGTAATACAACAACAAAAAAATTAGCTTTATTTATACATTAATTAGAATATTTAAATAAAATAAATAATATACTCTTAAATTCTAACTTAAATATTATATTTATTATATTTTATTATTTTATAAATTTATATTTTTTTATGGAATTATAGTCAATAATTTTATTTAAGAATAATTTTTTCAATTAAGCAATAATTAATTTATAGCCTATATTATAATTACAGTCTAATTTAATTCGATTTTGAAAAATCAAAATGTTGATTGAAAATAATCAAAATTTTATCAATTTTAACTTTTTTTAATATAAATAAGTACATTTAATTTATATTATATATAATATTAAATTTTTATAAAATAAAATTTATTATTTTTTAAATTCTTAAATTTTTAATATCTAAATTTTATCATAATATTTGATTTACCTAAATATAGTTTTTTCTTATTTTTTCTTAAATTTCAATTTCAAATAAGAGATAGCTGTACACCTAAAAACCTGGTTAAATTTCTAAATTTTATCCATAATTCAACAGATATATTGTTTTAAAATTAAAGTAGTAATTCATTACCTTAAACTTTATTTTAATTTATAACATCAAAGTAATCATCTAATCCATATAAAATAAAAATTATGTCACATTTCCCCAAAAAAAATAAAAAAAAAATTCAATAAAATAAAAAAATCACTAAAAAATAAAATACTTATAATAAAAATTTTAAAAAATGGAATAAAAACAATAAAAAATAAATCAAAACAAATAAAAATATTCATTTAGTTTTGTCACAGGTAAAACAAAAAAAAAATAAATATAACAAGTAATTTTTGTATACCCAATATCTACTATTATAGTTTTTTTTTACAGGTGGAATAGCTGGAATTTGTGGTAAAACAATAATAGCTCCGTTTGAAAGAATTAAATTTCTCTATGTAGTAAAAAATACAGCAATTTAATTTTATAATTTATAAAATTTACATAATATGATGATATAAAAATTTGTATAATTTTAATTATTACTCCTCAATTTAAAAAGTTATACCAACTTTATAAAAATATAAAATTATTTTATATTAATTTCTAAAAAAATTAAATTTTACAAAAATGCATAAATTAATTTAAAAAATATTTATTTTATAAAGACCAGAAGTCATAAATTTAGTTATTGTAAAGCATTTGAAGATATGTTATATATATACAGAAAAAATGGTATATTAGATTTTTTTAGAGGAAATGGTGCAAATTGTCTTAGAGTATTTCCATTTGCTTCCATAGTAATATAATATAAAATAAATAAAAATAAAAGAACAAATTTAATCAATAATATATTATAAAATTCCAGTAATAATAATAATTAATGATATTAATATATTTTTATCTTTATTTATACTTTTTTTGAATTATAAAGAATTTTTCAGTTTTTGACTACCTTAGAAATAATTTTTACAAACCTTTAGGAAATGAGACCAGTTTCGCAAAAAAAACAGCCACCCTTTTTTTATGTGGTTCATTTTCAGGAATGACAGCAACATTTTTAACATACCCTTTGGAATTTGTAAGAACAAGAATGGCAATGGAAAAATCAAATTTTACATATAAAAATGTTTTTAATGGTATAAATGTAATACATAATTAAGAAGGATTTAGATCTATGTATTCGGGATTAACTATGGCATTATTGGTAAACTAAATTATTTTTATATAAAATATTAATCTAAAATTATATACTATAATTTTTATAGAATATTTATATATAAAAAAATGCTTGTAAATATTAATTTATTAATTAATTTTTTAAGGGAGTTTTTGTATATCATGGTTTTGCCTTTTTCTGTGTAAATAATATAAAATAATTTATTTTAGATAATAGATAAAATATTTATAAAAAATGGTATGTTGATTTTGGAGTGGGTAGTGTAGCCTCAGCGTTTGGTTAAGCAAGTAAAAATTAGTATTAGTATTTTTAAATATGCTTTTATATACTATAATTTATTTTCTAACATTTATAAAATACCAATCTAATTATATTTTATAGTAAGTTATCCCATAGATATTGTTAGAAAAAGATTATAATCTTAAAGGTTTTTATTAAACAAAGGAGAAATAAATTAAATATAGTAAATAATCATTTTAAATTTGATTAAATTATATAGTTTTTATTAAAATATTATATAATTTATATTTATTTGTCATAATTTTAGCACCATACCACATTTAATAAGACACATATACACCAATGAAGGTGCTATAGGCTTTTATAAAGGATTATCTATAAATTTAATTAAAGGACCATTAGCAACAGGTACTGTATGGACAATTAAAAATAAATTAAATAGAAAACTAGATAAAAACTATGATTTATGAAAAAATTACAAAAAATAAATTCAAACCAAAAATAAAACAATTTATTTTGCAACTATAATTAACAAAGCAAAAATTATAACAAATAATAAAAACTAAAGTATTTTCCCAAATTCAAATGTAAAAATAACTTAATTAATAAATTTTAAAAATAGTAATTTTTGAATAATATATTAATAAAAGTAATTAATTAAGTTAATAATAATAAAACAATAATAAAATATTGATATTATAATACTTTTTTATTAAAAATAAATATTTAAATTAACTATATATTATTAAATTTATATAAATTCATATATTTTTTACTTTTCAATCAAAATATTATGTAAAAAAAGTATATGAATTGTATTATCATATTGAATTTTCTTTTTAATCAATAAAAATGTTAAATTTATATCTATAACTTAATAAATATTCCTAAAAAATAATGTAGTTTAAGAAATTTTTTTCTATATTTTAATCTTACTTAATAAAATACTAGGATTTAAATTAAAAGACCTAATAAAATTAAAATTTATTTTAAATTATGATATTATTTTGATAACCATTATTTAATTACCAATAATTGTCTCGCTTTAAAATAAACTTTTATATAATAAAAATAAAAAAAAATAAAATACCACTTTATTCAAACTATTATATTACAAAAAAAAAAATATATATCATAATATTGTATGTGTCTAGTTTTTTTCTATATAAACCCCGATTTTGAAAAGGCTCCCGCTAATCACGTCAGATTTGCTATGTTATTTAATAGAGAAGAATTGTGGAGTAGGTAAACTATACCTTTAGAACCATTTGAAGAAGATCATAATATATATGCAGGTAAAAAAATAATTATTTATATTACTTTTATCAAAAATTTTTATAAAATTAATTCTATTTATTCTAAAATAAATTATTAAACCTAAACCTATTAAGAAAAAAATACATTAATTTTTAATAATGAAAAGTATTGCCTTTCAATTTTCAAAGATAATTTAGTTTTCTACAATAAATTACAAAGATATTTATAAAAAAACAATAATTAATATATAAACATAAATATTAATAAATAAATGAACTTATTAATAAAATCATACCTCATAATAATTATATATAAAAGGCAGAGATAAAGCAGAAGGAGGAACCTGGCTTGGAGTCAACAAATAAACAGGAAATCTCTGTTTTTTAACAAACAGATTTCTTTTTAAAAACTTAATTTCGCAAGCATTTTCCTGGCCTAGTCTCGTTTCCAGACCCATAAGCAGAGGAAATGTTTTAAAACCTTACCTTGAAACCAATTTCATAGAAAAGGCCTTATTAAAAGACAAAAACAAAATACATGAAAAATAACTAGATTATGTTAATGATATATTTTCCAAATACAGTCTTTTTGGTTCTTGTTAGTGCATATATGGAAACCTAAAAAATATGAAATTTTATCATTTATGTAATGTAGAATAAGACCCCCCTAAAGAAGTAGAACCTGGATATCATACTCTTTGTAGTTATAATCATTTTTAAGGTAAAAAATTGTAAAAAGAAGAAATAGGTATACATGTGTTTAAAAAAATAATCGAAAGTTATCACACAGAAGTGGATAAAAATAAAAATTATGATATAGATAAAGTTTTTGAAAGTATGTGGAAATTGGGAAAAGACAGATAACCTAGACAAAGGAATCTTTTTAAGTTAATGGTTGATAAAGAGTCATCCATTTTTTTACCTAAATATTAATCTAAATTAAGAAAAAATGAAAGAGGAACAAAAAGTGTTTCTTGTTACTTATTTTTAAATAATGGGCTAAGTTATGTAAGAGAGCACAGTATTGACCATAATGATTAAGAACTTTACAGAAGCCATCATTTAAAAATGTCTTATTGAATAAAATTAATAATAGATAAAAAAAAATTTCATTATATTTTTTATAAAAAATAATAATACTTTCCTAATTTTTATCAATTTTATAAATTTTAATGTACATAATAATAAATAAAATTGTATACAAGTTTTTATTAAAATTTATTTCTATGATGAAAAACTATAATTAGTTTTTTTTGTTTTTATTTCATATTCTACTTAATCCTATAAACTTATTTATATTTTTTTTAATTATATTTAAAGTTTAAAATTTACTTATCAAAATAATTTGATAGAAATTGAATAAATTAAATTAATTAATTTAACATAAAAATATAAATAAATAAAAAAAATAAAAATTTAAAATCCATATCTATGTCAGCTAAATAAAATGATAATGATGAAATAAACCCTAATTAAATTTGGGAATAGAATGAATAAAATTAATTAAATATGCAAATTTTTTGTCTCCTAAATTAAGAATAGTAGCTTAAATAAGATATAAAATAAGAATAAATTAACAATTTAGAATCATTGGTTAAAAAAAGAAGTAAAATCTGTTTTATTTGATAAATAATAAGTTTTAAAGCTCTTTTTAAATTCTTATTTTTTTATTTTTAAATTTTTTAGCTTCTTATTTATCATTCTAATTTGTATTTTTAAAATTTTTTTATAAGTTTATTTGTTTACTAATTTATTTAAATAAACTTAAATGTATATCTTATATAACATATAAATTTTAAATTGAAATAGAAAAACTTTAAAAACAAATTAAAATAATTTTTAATAAATAGGGCATTCTAAAGATTATGACCAAAATGGAATTTAAAAAAAAATCTAAAAGAAATTGAAAACAGGATATGAAGATATAATTACATAAAATATAAGTTAGGAAAGTCTAAAAGATTGTTTTATATTAATAAATAATATTTTAGCAAAGAGGAATGACTTTGTAAGCAAAAAAATTGAACAAATAAATACTTACGACCCTTAAACCGTTACCTTGAATTAAAATGTTGACCACCATGCAATAGAGCAAAAATTAATTAATTTAGAAAAAGAAAAACCAAAAGATGATATAATAAGAAAAGACTTGAAATAAAAATACTAAAAATATATTTAAAGTAAAAAATAATAAGATATTGAAAAAAAAAAGTAAAAATAATAAATTAACTATGCACCTTACTAAAGTAAATTCAAAGAAAATATAAAATTAACACTTATTATTATTATAATTATTATTATTTTAAACTTTATTTTCATGTTTAATTTGTTTTTTCTATCTCTAATTTAGTAAAGAATGGATAAAGTGTGCAAGAATAAAATATTAATAACGAACAACATTTATATATGTATGATCAATAAATATAAAGATAACCATAATTAATTTCTTAATAACCAGGCATGTAAATGATGAACCCTTAATATCAACAATATTATATAATGGAACCAAATTAAGAATAATACTATATTCAAAATTAAATATAACAATAACAAAATGAGGCTTTCTATAGTTCAAATAATCAAAACTTATTACATTAATAGTAAAATAATTATTAGCCTTTCGATATTAAAAATATTAAATAAATTTAAGAATCTTAATTTACTGATAAATATTCCTATATAATTGGAAAATAATAGGAATCCAAAGACGAAAAAAGTCAAAATCTTCTTAGAAATTACGGCCTGCAAGTTTTTAAATTTATTACAAGTCACGAATAATCCAAAAAAATAATTTCCAAAAAATTTTAAAACGAAAAAGAATAACAAAACTTTATATAATGGATATCTAATAGAAAACCTGAAAAATTTGAACAATATTAGTGTCTTTGGAATATAGATAATACTGATGTTTTTTAAAATACAATGACCAATAATAACAATAATAATAATATAAACCAAAATAATAGTATCACAATTAGTAACACAACAAATACGAATAACAACAAAGAAACTTAAAATCAAGTTATAATTCTCGACTCTGATGAAGAAAAAAAATAAGATTAAAAATCGCCTTAAAAATAAAAGCAAGGTCAGTAAAATGAATAACCTAATAATATTGATAATAATAATAAAAATAATAATCAAACAGAATAAGATTAAGATATCATATTAACCTATAAAAATTTATACAGATAATTAAGTAATTTATTTTTCCAAAAATATGCGATATCTTAGGTAATATATAGTAACGTTAAAAATGCTGTTAGTAGAAGAGCTCATTTTAGGCATATATCTAAATTTTTAGAAGGTATTTCTAAACCTGATACCTTTAAACAGCTAAAAACTAATAAATAAAAGTGATATACAGTTTTTATAAATTTATTTATATAAACTGTTTATTAATAATTTAGTTAACTATATTATAAAATTATTATAATTAATGGATATTTTAAAAAAATTCAACGAGATTAATAATATTCAACATTGTTTATATATATATTAATATAATTTATACGATAATTTAATATTCTTATTAATTTTTCACTATTAAAAGGACTTTTTTTAAAATAAAGTAAGATAATTATTATTTAAATCAGGAACATTTTGAAAATTAGTACAATTTTTTCTTTCAGAAAAATCTTAATTTATAGAAGAAGCTGAAGCATTTAATATACCTGAATAATTATTTTGATCATCCAAATTTTTCTATAATAATTAATTTAAATTTTAATTTTTTTTATTATAATTAGAATGATTTTCCTAGTTTTAATTGTCAAATAGGTCACTAAAATTATTATTCATATTCATTTAATTATAAATAATATTATTCTAGCTCTAATTTTTATTTAAATTTTGATTATTTTATCCATTTAAATTGATGTGAAACTAAGATTTTCCAAATTACTTTTTAATAACTCCTTATTAAGAATACAATATTTATTGTTAAGAGTTATTATGATCATTTAAGTAATCATTAAATTATGAAATACCTGAATGTCCGAAAACATTACTTTAATTACTTTAATTAGAAGGACTATTGTTAATATTATTATAAAAAACATTACTCAAATTTTAATCGCTAAGTTTACTATCTTACTAAAATCTTTATATACTTTGAATATTAGGTGATTAGTTCTAATCTAACAATTATTTCTCTTAAAAGTTATATAAACTTTGTTTTTTTTAAATTTTCATATTCGAAGCCATTGGAAAATAATGTGTTGCTGTTTAATTTCTTTAAGAATTAGTCTATTTTTGCGATAAATATAAATTAACAGTATACTTTTACTCTTTTTAGATAACTTATATTAAGTTTCCATTACTATTTCCTAAAGATTAACATAATTTTTTACACAGTTGCAAACCAATTTTATTTTTCTTTACTTAGCTTAAACTTTTTGTATTGACATTTTAATTAAATGAATTCATTTAAATACTATTATTATTGAATTTTTTCAAAAAGTTATAAATAGGAGCAGCCTGTGGAATTTTACTCGCTTAATTTTCTTTGAAATTACTATTAAATATATTTTAATCTTATTCTATACTATTTTTGGAAATCAATTTTGGGGTTTCTTAATTCTCTTGTAATGCCAATTCTTATTAAAAACTTTGAATTCGCTTATTTAAAACTAGACCTTGATTTTAATTTGAATCCATAACTTAATCTTATTCTTTAATGTCATTCTAAAAAGAAATTAAAATCTAACTTTTCTTATTTTTCTTACTTTTCAATAAAGTAGATTTTATTTCCATAGTATTCTGGTAACATACATCTTTTTTCAACGAAATTTTAACTTTTTAACTTGAAAATTAACTTAAATTTTAAAATAATTAAAACAAAATAATATAAATAGCACCAGGGTATGATTCAATATAAATATCTTCTTTAGGAATATCAAATTACAATTATTTTTTTTATTCACATTCCTAAAACCTATCCCCATAAATCTCTATAAATTACTATAACATTTTATTAATGGAAAAATTAACCACTTAATAATTTAATCTAAGTTTGAAATCCTGTTAATATTCTAAATATTGGTTATATAAAAAAAATGACTCAATTTCTAAATAATGCATAAATTAATCATGTATCAAATTTTTCTTGTCCATTTTTTGCAAAGATTATTTATAAATTTAGTAATTATTATTACTACTATTTCTTTTACTTTTACTATAATTTCCATCACTGTCAACAATTTAATTATTATCTCTTTTTTTTAATATGCTTTTGAATCTCTCATCATTGTTTTAATTATTATTAGTGGAACATTTTTGATCTACTTAATTAATATCACCTTCATCATTATTATTATTTATACATTAATTCTGATGCTAATTTTAATTAATATTAGTTAAATTTTATTCTTCTGTGTTCAAAATATCTTTCTGGCTAATAAATTTGTACTCTATATATTAATTCTTAACATTATTTTACACATTCTATTATTAATTTTATGAAAATTAAACCTAATTATTATTGTTACCTTCACCTATCATTTTACTACTAGATATTTATCTTACACTATTTCCACTAGCACTTCTTCTATTTTTCAATTTTTTCTCTTATTTTTTTTTAGATTTATTTTAAATTATCTAATTTACAAAAAAATTCATAATCTATTAATATTATAAATGCTTAAAAAACATGTAATTTGTCCTTTATTTTTAATTATTCAGCTCAAATTATAAAGCACTACTAAATGAACTAGACCTATATTTTAAATTATTGTTCATTTAAGCATTATTACTCATAGTTTTACTGGGAGATTTTTTATTTGACACCTATATTGGTTGCTTATCTCTAATATTAGCAAAAATATTATTATGGTTATTTATGCTATTTTTTTACTATTATCTTTAATCCATCTAATTCTAACACTTTTTAATTAACAATAAAAAATATTAGTCATCATTTTTTTTTAAATATGAATTTTTTTTATTCATGTTTGCATATTTATTTAATCTTGAAGGCGAATTATTTCCTAAGTTACATTAAATCATACTATTAATCTTTTAAATTGGACTTCCTACGATATGGCTGTTATTTATTCTATTCAATTTAACAGGGCTATTTCGTAAAACTTAACTTTATTACGTAGTTAAATCTTTATATTTGCCGCTATAATTCTTATTTATTTCATTTTTTTATTAGTTTAACTAATTCAATTGTGATTTTGAAGTATCATTCTTATTTTTATTTTAACTGTTATTCTATTATTATACCTATCGCTGCTTAAAAGGATAGACTTATATATTAAAATAATTTTTTTTGCCATTTTCATAAGAAAAACCTACTATATTTTATTAAAAATTCTAAGTCTCTTTTTGTGTTTAATTTTAATTTATTGGGCTGATATTCAAATTTTAAAATTAATTTTCTATATCTATCTATTCATGATCTTATTGATTTTATAATAAACCTTATTATTAAGTAGATTATTCTAATTAATAAGATTGCATCAAATAACTTTATTTCGTACTTTATTTTTTGAGAGCTTTCTAAAATAAAAAATCCTACAAACTGTAATTTTTAATTTAGTTTTATTTTCTCATTGGTGAACCTTAGCTCAGAATGGCCCTAAAATTAATTTTTTTATAATATTATTAAAACTAAAAGTAAAATAAATATTTATCATATTTATTTTTCTAATATAATATTTTTATTACAATTTTATAAAAATTATAATTTATCATAATTTATTACTCTTAAATTATCATATTATCTGTAAATAAATTCAATTAATCATTAGAATTTATATTGAGTAATTTGTCTTTATTTGAATAAATCAAAGAAGATTTTTTTTCATTTTCTAATTTGTTAACTAATACTGTAAAAGGTAACTAACTTAAAACTTGCTCTTTAATTTAAAGTTTTTTTTTCTAGTCAAAAATCTACTAATAGTCATTCCGTCTTTCCTTATCAATAACAAACAATATAAATATAAATAAAATATACAAATATGATATAAATAAGTATCGCATTAAAATGCCATTCATCAGGTCCAATTTATGTTATGCGATTAAAAATATTGTGAAATTCATAGTTTATATTATTAATTTTGGTAAAAATAAAGGCCCTTGTTAGAATAAAATCGAGTATAAAAAAGTAAAAAAGTATTAATTTTGTGTATTCAATTTTAGGTTTTCCTCCAAGTCTCCTACGCTTTTACTATATTCCACTAAGATTTATATAATAATTATTATTAAACAGTTCATATATCTATTAAAATAAAATAAAAATTAAATTTATTTAAATAATTATTTTATTTGATTTTAATATTAAGAAGTAAATAATAATTAAAGTCTGACATTCTTTAAAAAAATTCATTATATAAAATTATAAAATAAACAAAAGACTTGAAAATTAACTGATTTTAATATTAAAGAAACAAATTCTCATCTAAAATGTTTATAATTTTCTTTTTTAAGCAAAAAAGCTAAATATATTTTGTCATTTAGTATATAATATATTTTTAATAATATTAGATCTAATTTTATGATAAGACTCAGGGGTGATCCCATTCCGCTGAACAAATGGTTAAAATTTCGCTGGTATAATCATAATATCGAAAGAGAAATTTATAGGGGGGATTTATTTAAAAATTAAAAAATGATAGATATTTAATTTATGAGTAAAATTTAATTACACTATTGCATAAAATATAAAAATGTATATACTAAATACTTTTCTTAATAATTTTATATAATAATATTTCTTTTTTTTCCTAGTGCAATTTTAGGAGGGGGGGAACAGCCCTTATAAAACTTTATAGAATTTTATTTGAATAGCATAATATAATATTTTAATTTCTCAATTATGAATTCATTAAAAAATATATATAAAAAAACAAATTATAAAACTTTTTATTTTTACTATGAATATTTCAAGAAGTATCTATTAGTTACAAATCCTAAAATCATAAAAATAACTGAAATACTTTAAAAAGTGATAAAAAAAGTATTTATATCGTCGTTTGCTAGTTCTTACATAACCAAAAATATCAAAATTAAGACCAAAAATCCATAGATCCATTAATAATAATTTTAAAATTTTTATTAATAAAATTTTATAAAAGCTGTTTCTTGATTTTCAGAAAAAGGTCTCAAATAAAAATATTGCTTCAATTTATCAAATTAGCTTCTTATTAAATTATTCCCCTGCTTTTTTTTTTAAATTTATTTCATTTGTAAATTTTATATGCCTAGTATTAATTTTTTTTATTTGATTTTATTAATTATACTACTTTTATTTTTAATTATTCCTTGTATTTTCTTTTCATTATATACTTCTAACTTAATAATTAATTGATTATAATATTTTATAAATATTTAATATAACATTAAATTAAAACTAGTAAACCATTTTTACGCTATTTATAAATAAATATACTAAAATATAACAATTCTAATATGTTATTTTTAACCAAATAAGGTTTATTTTATCTGCAAAACTATATAAATACTAAAATTCCTTTTATTATTACAATATGATAAAAAAATTAAGAAAAAAGAAAAATAATAAAAAATAGATATTTATTGGAAATCTATATAAATAATTGTAAATATTTAAAATATTTCTATATTTTTGGAAAATTATCCTCAATTTATATTTAATTAAACTTATATGTAGAAATTCTAAATTAAATCCTATAATCTCACCCTAAATTTAATACTAAATTTTTTATTTCAAATGATTATATTAATTGTAACACTTACCAGCTTTAAATTGTTAAATTTTATTAAATTTTAAAATAAGATATAATGTATTATTTGTTGTTTATTTATTTCCAAATACTTCAAAAAATAATAAATATCAGTAAAATTAAATTTTATGGCTTAATTTTAATCAATGTATACATAAAATAATAAAAATATTATTTAAAATATTATAATGCATATTAATTTCAAATGAATAATATTTTATTAAAATATATATTTAATAAATTATAAATGAAACTTAAAATATAAAAAAACTATTACATATTTTTATTTTTATAAAATTCAAAATATCTAAAGATTAATTAGTTATATTAATGCAAAATATTTTAACGTTTTATTTAGTTATAAATAAATGCTAATAATAATTTTCTCCTTGAATTAATATAATTCCAAAGAAAAAGATGATTAATTATAAAATATGTGTATATAAAAGTACGCTGTATATATTTTCAAAACATACTATAGTTATTTATAATTATTTAATTGAATAAATTATTACTGATTTAATTATTAAAACTTTTAATAATGACAACATCATATTAAGTTTAATTACAAAACTCATTTTATATATAGTAAACTTAGAGCTTAAAATTTCAAATATTAAAAAAAATGTGTTTTTTTAGCTTAAAATGTACTTTTTAATATAAAAAATTAGGTTCAAAAAATATTTTATAAATTTTATTAATTAAAAATTGTTTTGAATATTACTAACTTCATATGATATTATTATTAAAAAAATAAAAACTGTATTGTTGAAAATTCATATTCTAATATTTTTATTAATTTTTTATACATTTTTTAATTACATACATAAAAAAATAAAATATATTTATATATCATTGAAAGATAATTTTTATACTAAAATTTTTATAGGATTTTAATTATAGAAAAGCATAATAAATAAAATTGAAAATAATATTAGATACATATATATAAATTAATTCAAATATAATTTGAATAATTATTAAGTTTATATATTTATATTATTAAATTAAATAAACAATATTTAAAACTCAAACAGTTTTATTTTTTTAATTTTCCTTTTTTTTCATAAATTTTCTCCTTAAATTTATTTATTAAGACAACCATTCGAATCCCGGCATAATTCCCAAATTTTTATTAGCCTAACATTCTTGCACATGCCAGTTAAATATACTATATTTTTTATTAATTTCTTGATTATCAAAGCTATAAGTTCCTTATTCATTTCTCTAAAATTAATCTAATTTTAAATGCTCAATTATTTACTATTTTTCCATTTTTTTTATATCTTATTTATTCGCAAAAATTATCACTGGAACATCTTTACAATTTTCATCTGACAGCACATTTTCATGAAAAGTTGAAATACACTCCTAAATTCGTT
Organism: Pseudocohnilembus persalinus; assembly: GCA_001447515.1. Classification (NCBI taxonomy): domain Eukaryota; phylum Ciliophora; class Oligohymenophorea; order Philasterida; family Pseudocohnilembidae; genus Pseudocohnilembus; species Pseudocohnilembus persalinus. The sequence continues at coordinate 836,040 of LDAU01000044.1, forward strand.
ATGTATCGCTTGAGTCTACAATAAAAATTATTCCTTCTATATCTTTAGTATAATGTTTCCATAATGATTTCGTTTTTTATTAATAACCCAAATCCATTGTCGTCAAAGTCAAATTCTTTATTCTAGTCAATTTTTAATTTTAATTATAAATAAACAACAAAATAGATGTATACATTTAAAATAATTTATATATTAAGATTTAATTTCTATCAAAAGAAAAAATAGTAAATATTCATTTTATTCGTATAAGAATTTTATATTTTTTATATTTAACTTAACAATTTAGCTAAAAATTAATATTTTTATAGAAATTTAATGTAATATTTAAAATAAATATATAAAAATCTTCTAACAATATCAAATATTATATTTTATTTTTATTATTTATTTTACTTTATATTTTCTATGTTAAAGCCTATTGTTGGCACACCCTCTTTTATATAATTCATTTTATCAATAAAATTATATAATAACGTCGTTTTTCCAGCAGCATCAAGTCCAAAAATAATTATCTTACAAGGCTTTTTATGTCTAAATAATTTGCTAAAAAATGATCCCATAATTATATTCTAAATTTTATGATTTTTAAAATATCTTGCGATTATTTTTATTTAATATTTATGTTTTTTTTTACACTTTTACAAAAAAATTTACTTTTTAATGATAAATATTTTTATTTTTATTTTGATAATTGTGATAGTAAATTATTTAATTCAAAATAAAAAAAAAATTTGGGTTTTGAATATTTATGTTTTTATTTTTATTTTTCTGATAAAAATAAGCAAATTTAATTTTTTCATTTCAGAATTTATCAATATCTTTATAAATAATAAAAAATAAAAACTAAAAAGCACTTACTTTGTTTTTGATATAACCAGTTAAATTTATCAATAATTTTATGTAGAGCGTAACATAAAATATATTTTAAAATACACTTTTATTATAAAATTTATTGTATCATTTATAGTAACAAACAAATTTTACTTTATATATATTTTTACACATAAAAAAAAAAATCAATTTTATTATTTCGAATTTCTGACAGTCATTCTTTAAGGAGGTAAATCGTCATCATTATCATGTCCTTCATTTTAATTTATTTATTAATCAAAATATTCCTGTAATTATTTTTATTCTTATTTATTTGAATTTTTAGAATCTTATTATTTACTACTATTAAACGAATTTTTATTTAATATATTAGATTAATTTATATTCTCCATAATAGATTAGTCATAATATTATTCAGAATTTTTAAAAACATCTTAGATATTATCAACTTCGATAAAATCGTCATTATTTTTCTCATTTTCTTAATCAAATTTTTCATCAAAAATTTTATCATTTTAATTACCCAAATTGGATTTAAACTTACTATTATTACTCATCGAAAATTTCCCTATAGACTAATTAATTTTCATAGCTGAATATCTTATTTATAATTACATTTCCTCTAATTTTTCCTTCATAACAGATTTATTCATCTAAATTTTACTATTTCTATTATTTTAATTTTATTTACACTATAATTCTGAATCCAGTTCCTAAGGGTAGGTATCTTGTTACTAAGACTCTTCTGTCTCAGTTATTTCTTCAGTGGCTTTATCGCCAATTGAATGTCTTCTAACTTTCTCGTTTTTCTTTTTTTTATTCCTTCTATTTCTAAATATATAAAATAAAATAATTTAATTTGAATAATGAATTTATATTAATTTATATTAATGAAAATTTATTATTTTGCTTATTACTGCAATTTTCTCAAAATTTCTTCTTACTACAAATCCAAATCATTTTTAAAACTAACATTTTATTATTTTTAATTATCATCAAAAAAAGTGTTTATCATATTACTTGTTGCCTACTATTATTTTTAAATTTCCATATTCATTTTAAAATCATACTAAATTTTCCTTTTTTAAACACTTGGCCTTTCTAATAACTCAGCTTCTAGAGTATCCAATTTATCATCTTAATATTTGAAAATAATAAATAAATAAATTAATTTTAATATGTTAACATTTATTAAAAATATTTTATATTCTATTATTTAAAAATTGTTATATATTATTTAATATAACTTCAAATTCTTTTAAATCTTATAAATTAATTATTAAATACTTTATCCTATTGTTTATCTAATATTATCATCATCTTCTTCTTATTATATTTATTATTTTTAAGCTGTAAATTTTAGATTTTGATTTTAATTATTAAATGAATTTGGGTTTTTAAAAACTTTTTACGATTCTCTAGGATTTTATTGACAAATTTATTCAAATAGATTTGGGTCTTTCTTTTAATTTATTATTAAATTCAAAACCTCTTTTCTAGATAAGATAAACTATATTTTTTCCTAAAAATATTGCGAAATAGGATCTTTTTTACAGTCATAATATTCAATTATTTAAGAATAAAAATCCAATAACTCTTAAACATTTTAAACGTCTAATTATTTTTAATAAAACAGTTATTCCAAAGCTGTTAGCTTATTCCAAATTTTTAATGGCTTATTATTGTGCTAAGAATATTATAATATACCACTCTATTTTTATTGTTTCTATTAACTTTAGTCTTTTTAAATAGTCGTCATTTTATTTTTATTATTTTTTTATTTTGTTTTTTTAAATTATTAAAAAAAATTCACAATTATTGTATAATATTTTTCTATATTTAAAAACCAATATTCTTATTTAATACAATAAAGTAAAGTAATATAATATTGTATTTTCAAATTAATCTAGTGAACTAACTAAACAAAAAATAAAATAAATAAGAACAAATAAATATATTTATTTTTATTGCATAATTTATATATCAATATACTTTATTTATGTACAGAATATTATATCGTGTGCTAAAAAAGATATCTAAAAAATATATTTATAAATTTTAAAACCGTAAATATTTTTTTTTTTTCAAGTTATTGAATCATATTTTATCATATCGATAATTTTAATTTTCTGATAATTTTATATATACTTGAAATTGTAAACAAAAAGTAATATTTTTATAAGATAATTATATACTTAACCTTAAATTATTTTCATTATTATTATCATACTAGTATGTCAAATATTAGTGTTTTAAATTTTACTAGATAAAATTAAAATTAAATTACTAATAGCAAATATAAAAAAGAAAGATTACAAAATCCTATTTTTTTATATTTTATAAAAAATTTATAGTAATATAAAATAAATAAAAAAATTTATATATTAATTAACCTTATAAATTCACCCAAAAATATCGACAGAACTTTAATTTTTTCTATTATTTCTTTATTAACTCACACTCAAATTTTATTATTATTAATTTCCAAAAAAACTATCTTTTTTGTTATTACTATTAGGTAAATTATACCTATAATTTCTATTTGTCACCTTATCATTTTAATAATAAGAATTATCCATATTTCCACTATGAACCTAATTATTATAATTATAATTTAATTAATTTTCTTTTGAACTAAGAAGTTATCTTTAACTCTATACTTATCTTTACAATTGTTAATTTTTATTTTAATACTAGTCGATTTTTATTTTATTATTATCACTTTTTTCATTATAAATACTCATATTTTACATTAAATTTTTAAAATCATTACTAGTATTTCTTTACGAAAAAGCCCTTTTTCTTTACAAATTTTATTAACTTTTGTCCTCAAATTATCTTGAACCTATAAAATTAGGATCTGACTTTCCTTCAAAAAATGGATTTTTTTCCTATTTTTAAGAACTTATTTTCTGTAATTTCTATAAATTTAACTATTATTAAGACAAATTTTATTTTTAATTTTATAATAATTATTGTTTTTATTAATGTTAAGACTCTAACTTAGGCTTTTTTTAATATATTTAACTATGGTCTAATAATTATTTTATATTATCACTAGATCTGTGCCTTAATGATTATTATGTTATTTTTTTATGGTCCATTAATTTTTAATTATATCTAGCAACCAGCTTATCTTAAATTATAGGTATACTTTTTTACATATCGTCATTTTAATCATTTTATTTTATTATATTAAAATATACCTATTTTTAATTTGATGGCTATTATTCTTATACCTATTAATTATTTTGAAATTAGAAGTTTTTATTTATAGGGGTTTAATTCTAACTTTAAGAAACACTGTAAGATTTTTATTATCTATTTTAAAAACTATTTTTATCGCCTTCTTTTTAATTTTTTTAATTTAAAATTTAATTCAATTCTTTTTAATTTTGCCACTTGCTTTCTTACTCTATACTAAATTTCATTCCTATACTTTAAGATCTTTAATCTTTATTAACCTTAAGTCCCGAATTAAGACTATATTTATAATTATCCCAATTAATTATATTTTCTTTTTACAACAATTCCTGATATTTCTGTCTAGTATTTTTAAATTTTAAATTATTTTAAACAACTTAATAAAAAGTATATAAATAACTATAAGCTATAATTTAATTTTAATTTTAAATAAATTAATATTTAAAGCAATAAAATATTATTTTTACTAATGTTCAATAATAGATAACTCTTTTCTTTCTTCTTTAATTTATCTTTTTCTTTCAGCATAATCTTCTTACATTTTCGTAACAGTAGGCGACTGTATTACCCTTTATTTACTTTAAGAATTGTTATAAATTTAATTTAAATCCAGCTTTTTATGAGACTCTTATCTGCCAAAATCAGGCCTACTTAGCAAATTATCCAAAGGATAATTTTTATCATATAAATATTGGTAAATTTTTTTTGACTCTATTTTTTCTTTAGGGAAGTCATCTTACTCATTTTACTAAATTTCAGGATTTTTATCTTCATAAAATCCCTCCAAAATTTTTTTTGTATACTAATTTTATTTTTAAATTTTCTATTCAACAGAAATATCTCTTTTTTTAGGGGAACGATTTGGCCTGTTTATATATTTTAATTATTAGGCGTCTAAATCTAAATTACTTTATAAATTAAAAGCTTATGCAATGGAAGTACTGTTATTCTTAACCTATTTTTATTTTTCACTAGTTTAATCTTAAACTTTTTTTTTTTTTTTTTATTATTAATTATCACTTTAATTTAAATTTTCATTTTCATTTTCATTATAATTTTAATTTTAATCTTATCTTTATACAATTACACCCTAATTTTCATTTTAATTCTGGACTTATAATTATTTGTTTTATTTTGTGTATTATTATAAATTTAAATAATTTTAAATATTTTAGTAGGGATTTGATTATTGATTTTAATTTTATTAGTCTTAATCTACCTAATAATTATTCTAATAATTCTACTAAATTTATTAAGCATTATTGTATAGATTTTAGTCTCCTTACATATAAAATTATTATAACTATTTTTCAATTTCCTTTTATTTTTAATATTGAACTGGATCTTATAATTCTTAAAATATTTAATATGATTATGAAACATTTTTATTTTTATTCAACAAATATTAATGGTGCGTATTTTAATTATATGTATATTTCTAAGAATTTAAATTACTATTATTACTATTGTTAGATAATACATTTTATTATTATTACTATTAAAGTTGTTTATATTTACTATCCTATTTTTATTATTAGTAAACATTACCATATTATTTTCTTTCATTCGCTAAACTTCTGTAGCTTTTGGAAGATAAATTTTCGTTATCAATTTAAAAATTTTATATTTAAGATGGATTTTAATCATTATTCTATTTTTTTAAATAATTAGGAGTTCCTTATATTTTTTATTATTACTATTGACATGGTTAATTTTGTAATTTATATTTTTTTTGTTTAAGTTTATAATAGGAAGATTTTTAAGGTTATTATTAATGGCTTTACATTTCTGGTTTTTTAGATTATTTTAATTTTTATTTTTTATTTTTTATTTTTAGGATTTTAATTAATAAATAAAAAATAATATTTTTAATCATCCTTGCTTTTTAAAATTTAATAAATTTTATTGGAAATTATTCAATTGAATTTTTGAACATTTATATTTTATTTATTTTATTTTCCTTAATAAATCATATTTAAAAATTTATTTTTAGTAGAAAATCTACAAATTTTATTTTTATTTTAAATAAATAATTAATAATTTAAATGAAAATCTTAAATTTTATATTGAAGACTAAATAAATTAAATTGAAAAAGTTCAATATATTTAAAATAATAAATAATTAAAAATAATTTAATAATTAAAATGTTGCATTCATAAATTAGTATTTGATTACTCTTATATTTTTGCCAGTTAATTGATATCCATATACAAATAAGACTATATATCTGTATTTTATTAAAATTTAACTAATTAGTTTTAAATTACACATGTAATTAAAAAAAATTTTTATAATGTAATTTTGATAATATATTAATTACTCTCTCTACAAATTGGACATTTACTTATTTTTGCACTCATGTATTTAGTACAAAATTTACAAACACACATATGTTTACAAGGTAAAATTATTATATCAACTGGGTTTTCCAAACATATATTACACTCCTTCTATACCTATCTTTATATATATTTAGAAAAAAATAAAACAATTTTTATTTGAAATCATAATTTATACTTATTTTGTTAATCATCTTTTTTTATTTGTGTTCCATATACCTTTTCTAATTTATAGCATTTTTCATTTTTTTCTAAATATTAGCTTACTTTAATCAAATGAATAGTAATTGTATCAGAATCACTGGCAAATTTACATTTAGTATAAATTATCTATTCCTCCTAAATTTCCTGAATATGTTAAAAATTTATAAAAATCAATATTAATGTACTATCGAAATTAGTAAATAATGTAAATTATTGTTATTCTTAAATTATTACAAATTTTATAATCATTCCAAACTAATTTTCTTCTTCTGAACAAAGTTTTATTATATCCATCTCGTTTATATCAATAAAAATTTAATCCTTTTTTTAAATATTTTATTGGTAATATTAAACTTCTTTACTTTTCTAAATTTAGTATTTTCTTTAATTATTAGGACTACATTTTATTCTTAAAAATTTAAATATCATATAAAACTAAATTTATTTCAAAAATTTAAAAATATGTATATTTATAAATACTCCTTAATTTTTCCACTCTTTTAATCTATTATTTATTCTGCCTCTAAATATATAGTAATATAAGCCTATTTATTATTGATGTATTTAAAATCTATATCGTATTAAAATTCATTCTCATTTCTTTATTGCTTAAAAATATATTATTTTTAATAAAAAAATACTTTTATCTATTATAGGTTAATTTAAAATGTTTTTATAATATTTTTGTGTACTATTTTTATAGATTAACTACTTAGATAACAATTTTATTCTTTTATGCTAGTTTTCATGATTTTTTTACCATTTTTATTTTTTACAGAACCTGGAAATCCCAAACCTAAATTCAAAAAAATTATAGAAAATATATTTTAATTATTAATTTGATTCGATAATTAATTACCTAATCCATTGTAATAAGCCAACCTATTTATATCCTTATTTTATTCAAAAATTTATTTTATTATTTTTTATTCTTTAAAATCACTACTCAAATGGTCAATATTTTGCTAATTATTACTAGTTTATTGCTTATAATATAATATATTAAATTGAATAAAAAATTTATTTTCATTTTTAATTTAAATTTTACTTATCCCATTTAATTTAAAAACTTTTACAAAAATTATTTTTTCTTTATTTTTTTAGAATTTATAAATATAATTTTATAATTATTACTAATAAATTCTTATTAATACCATTTTTCAACAAGTTATAAACAATATAAATTTCATAAAACTTAATAAAAATACAAATTTAAAAACAAACATAAATTATAAAAATATAAATTCCAATAATAAATTAAATCTATCATTAATTTTTTGTAAATTTAACCACATATTATTTCTCAATTTCAGTTTAATTTTCCATTAATATTTAACCTAGCAACCCATACTTTTATTTGCAATTTAATATACATTTTTAAATTTAATTTTCTTCAATTAAAAACAAATAAAATACGTCATCTCCACTCATGTATTCTTAAACTTAATCAATTATTTAATAAGTAACTTCCATTCCATCAACCCCTCCTGCATAAGAAACATCTATTCCACTAATTTTTTCTGCATTTTTTTCATCATTTTTTTATATAAATATATCTTTTTTTTTAATTAAATCTTTGAATTTAACCAATTCTTCACTTTCAGTTGGCACATATGGGGGATTACAAATAAATATTTACATACTCTCTTACTTTTCCTTTTTGTTTACCCCTTCTAATATACTTTTTTTCTGTATCTTTAAAACCTACCATATAAAAAATATTTTTATAATTATTATAAAATTTTTTAAATGAAATTACGAAGTTATAAAATTATTAAATATACTATAATTTACCTCCTAATTTTTCATAAAATTAGTCACTCCCTAACTAAATTAAACTGCATCTTAATTAATATCACTCCCAACAGCACTTTTTACTTAAATATTAAATTTTTATAAAAACTATAAAAAATGATTTATAACATATCCAGTTCCACATCCAATTTCAACTACTTTTTCAATTTAGCTTATATTTTTGTTTTTTTTCAAAAATTAAGCCTCTAAAAAAAGTACATCTAATAAAAAATAAGTATCATCATTTGGCCTATAAACTTTATCATATTCTAATTCATCGGAATCCAAATTAATCATATCTTTTAATTTTGGATATTAATTTTAAACTTCTTTTAAATCAATTTTATCATACTAAATATTTTCTAAGTCAGAATATTTATATTTAAAATTATTTTAATTATTATCCTTTTCCTAATTCATGGGTATATATTATTTTCTTATAATAAATACTTTTATAAATATTTTCTTTATTTTTATTATTGTAATTTTTTTATTTACTATGCTAGTTCATAGATAATTTTATATTAAATCTATATAATAAAAAAATTTAAAAAAACCATAAAATTCCATAATATTCTACTATATTTATATTTCTGTATAAAATACGAAGTAATTTATATTAAATAAATAGTAAAAATAAATTTGTAAAAATTTATATTTAAATTCAGATACTTATAAAACTAAAAGATAAATGAATTAGGTTTTTTCTTAAAAATTAAATGTATTCCTCTATTTTCAAAATTTTGTACTATAATTCTATTATTTTCACAATTAACTATAAAATTACTAAATAATTAATATAAGTAAATAAATAAATTCTCAATTTCATATATATTCAATACAAAACCTAAAAATTGTAAACATTTTTCTTATATAGCTATTTTTCGCAATGATTTCACAAATCGTTAATTCCAAATTATAAAATCACTATTATTTCTTTGAAAAGCATAATAAACAATTTTTTTTCTTTTCTTTTTGCTATATTCATTTTTTTTTAATTAATAATTTTTTATAAATTTATTTTATTTGTAAGTAATTTTGTATTTGCATAATATATTTAATCAAAATCATTCGAATTCTTCATTATCAGCAGCTTTAATTCTCATAGACCCACAATACAATCTGCTAAGGGCGTATCCTACAATAGTGGCATTAATACCGACAATTTTAAGTCTGACTCCAAAAGAGTACTCATAAGATTAATTGGTTTTTAAAAGAAAGTAAGAGGTATTGAAAAATCTATTTCTCATTTTTTATTTTTTTATTAAATTTTTTTACTACTTGTTTATTGTTTTTGGATTTTATTTTTTAATTATTATAATTAAAATATCAATTTTATGAATTTATTGAAAGCCTTTTTATAAATATTAATAATTTATTAAGTAAAAATAATATTTCTCATAATTATTGTATTTAATATTTAAGTAATTAAATAATTAAAAGGAATAAACTTCTTATAAATACTCTTATATTTACTTCTTTTTTTAATTTTAAAATATAAGCAATATATTTAAATGTGATTTATTCTTAATTTAAGAATAATTAAATATTTTAAACATAATTAAATTTTTTATTATTTTGATACGTTTTATACCTACTAGTTAGTTAATTATATATTGAATCTATGTAAGTTTCAATTTTATATAATATAATTATTTATATTTAAAGCTAATACTTTTAAAACAAATTTTTTCTACTAATAATAATTAATATATATTAACAATAACAATAATTAATTAGTCATTCAAAATCAAAGTCAAATACACAAATATTTTCCTTAAAAATATATTAATATTATATATTTTTTATAACATAGTATTCAAATAACCTACATATTATTTTTTGGGCTTTATTTTATATTAATATAATAATTTCAATTCAAACGACAGTTTATTAATTTTTTTTTAATTTTTAATTTTCAAATCTAAGTAAGAGTCAATTTCGAAGCAACATCCAAGCCCTAAACCATTTTTTTAAACTCTTCAAAACTAATTTTTCCATCATAATCATCATCCGCCCTAATAATAGTCCTGTCAACCAACTACTACAATTAAACTTCATTTAAATTCGTCCCCACCATCATCTTAAGCACATCATACAATTCCCCGTTAGTAATAAAGCCATCGCCATCAATATCATACACTTTAAACGCAAATCTCAATTTAACTTCGTCGTCATTCGAGTACAGTTAAGAAAGGCCCTCTACAAATTCTTCGAAAGAAATAGAACCGTCATTATTTTTGTCAAAAATTGAAACCACTCTTCTAACGAGGGGATTCTATGACAATTCAGGTAATTTTAAAAATTCTTCTATGTCTAGGTCTCCCGAATTGTTCACGTCGATTTTTTTAAATGCCTTTAAAACTTTTTTCATTTCATCTTTGGAAAAATTACAGGGGTTGTCGATTCCTTGTTGGTTACCCATTTTTTATTATATATATATATTTATATTTATTTTGTATTTTCTTAAATTTTATTTTTTATATTTTTTATTTTTTTTATTAAAAACTTATTATTTATTTTATAAATAATTAGTTTTTATTGAAAATAATTTCGTAATTAAAAAAAATTTTATTTAATATACCTATTTTAAAATGTATATATAAAGAATATATAAGCGTGCACTTTAACAAAAATATGAAATATTTAATATAAATAATTACTTTAATTCAACTTTATTAAGTATATATATTTAAATATTTGTATACTATAATTAATTTAACTTGAAAATTCTGTTCATATATAATTAATTAATTCTTTGGATAAATATCAAGCCATATTATTAATATAAAATTTGAATTTTTATAAATATAATTGTAATATCTATAGCAATAAAGTTTAAACAAAATTTTTAATTTTTATATAATAGATAATTTATAAAAAAGACTTATTAATCTAAAAATATGATATAATTATCCTATAGTATTCAATTCAAGTACTTAAGAATTGGCTATAATTTGAATCACAATTAGGATAATCCACATAAAAGGGAAGGGAATATTAAAGGGCAGTTCCAACTCTACTTCTTACTACATACCTTTAAAATAATATAAAATAGCAAAATTATCTATTATTTAATAAATATAACAAAGAAGTATCATATATATTATAAAATTTATTTAATGATAATTAAATTTTAAATATCTTGTTTAAAACTGTAAAAATAAAATATAATTTAAATCTTTGCAATAATTATAATATATGTCAATGAAAAATGATGTAAATATATTAAAAAAAAAAAAATTTATAAATTTTTTTATCTTATTTGGTAAATTTCTTTATAATAGTATTTAATTATTTTTTATATTATTTGATTAACATTTATAACTTGAATTTAAAAATCGGTAGAATTAATGTAAATAATTTATTTTCATCTACTAAATTTTTTATTTCTCGCAATATTCGATTATAATATATGATATAGTTATAAATTTTTTATTTATTATAATTTAATAAAAAATTAATATACCATATTTCATATTTTCCAGCACAAAGATTTTTAGTAGTAAAAAATTTATAAATATAATTTTCGGAATAATACTCATCTATTTTAATAGAATTTAATATTGTTGTATCAAATGGTCTATGAATTTCTATATAGGTTCCACACCCAATTAATCTTTCCCAATCTTAATTACAGTGCAAAATAGTAGCGCTAGTTATAAATCCAATTCTAAAATCTAAACCGGCACTAATTGTATCGTAATCACCCAACTTAAAATATTAAAAAATAATAATTATAAAAAATTCTAATTCTATTAAATAAATTATAAAATATAAAAAAATAAAGAAATTAAATAGCATTAATAAACTTTTAATTAATTAATTTTAATTTTTTATATATATTTAAATTATTTTTTATATATATTTAAATTATTTTTTTATATATCTTTATATTATACATTTGCAAATGAATCACACTCACCATCGTCTAAACCCCGACAAGGATCTCTAATTATATTAATTGATAACTAATCTGAATCATAATAATCTAATGTATATTAATCTGATATCAAATCACTATATTTCTCATATAATGCTTGCATAATTATATTTGCCTTTGCAGTACTTGTTCCCTAAACAGAGTAAAATAGTAATAATAATAATTTTAATCATTATAATATAAAATTATTTTTTTTGACATTTATAATTTATTACAACCAAATCTGAAGCATCGTATGTATCATAATCCACATATGATGCATCAACTAAAGTTAGTTCTTCGGTTGAAAATTAAGAAAACTTGGAAAAATATGAACTATAACTTTCGCAACTAATTACTTTAAAAATTAAACTTATTATTATTAATTAAATTATGCTTTTGTTTTTAGTTGTTACCATTTATTTATTTTTTATTGTTATTTTTTTAAATTAATTGAAATTAAAATATTAGAAATAAACATTTTATATTCTTCGCTTATAATAGTATTTTTTATAAAAATAGAACCATTATCTTATTTAATTTTTAAAAATATAATTATATCTTAATAAAATATACACATATAAATGAAAGCTTGAAAATATATAAATCAACCAAATAAATTAATTTTTGATAATAAACTTTTTTAAAATAATAAATTGATTCTTAAATTAAAAATAGATAATCATCCAGAAAAGCTAGTTTCGTCTATTTTTAATCCATATTAACCGAATCTTTCATTAGCGATATTAGCCATAACATTATCTAATACCTCTTCCACATTGGAATTTTTAAATTTTTTAAGCCAAAATTAATATACTTTAAATATGACCCCTGATAAAAACAATCTACACTAAAATAAAAATACAGATAATTTGTGCTAAAAAAAGGCCGTATTATTTGCAATAATTTATTGGCTCAAAACTTCTTTATTTATTTCATATCTTGAATGCTATTTTTCTATTCCACTCTATTTATTAATGTTAACATATTATTATCCTTTAACTGCGTATTTAGCCATAACATTTATTCTATTTACAGGACTCCCCATTCTAAATATTAAAAAAATATTAAAAATTAAAAAATTGTTTAAAATAATAATATTAAAAAAGATAATAAATATATTATAAATTAAAATTATTAAAAATACCAGATATTATAAAAAAACGAATAAATTATGAAATTAACTATAAAAATACGCTTATTTTTTTTAAGAAATTTATATTAATTTACTTTTTATTCAAAGATCTAACCAAATTCATATTTCTGCCTATAAAAATTAACTCGTCAGGAAATTTATTAGTATCTTGCATCATATTTTTAAAATCTTCTTTAAATTATGACTGCATTTTATAGACATCTTCTTGACTAATTTTTTCATTTATATGTTTTTCTTTGTTGTAAGGTCTTAATAATTAGGCAGAGGCGAACATTTCCTCATTTCCAACTCCCCAATCAGCAATTATTTTTTTCATATTTTCAAAATTTCCTAAAAATAAATTTTCCCAAAAAGAACAATATTTCAGTCTAAATTCTTCTTTTAAAGGAAAACAAAGTCCATAATCTAAAACTACAACTTATTATTATTCATTTCCATTTTTGTCTTTTACTTTTCTAGCCAGTAAGTTCCCTAAATAAGTTATAAAAAATAAACAAAAATTAAGAATTTAAAATTAAAATTTTAAAAAAATTTTAACATATTAATTATTAAATTTTTTAATTTTTATTTTAATTTAATTTTTACCTGGGTGAGGATCACAATGCACAAACCCAGAAATAAAAATTTACTCAGCAAAAAATTCAATGCTATTTTACACTAATTTTTCAATATCATAATTTTATTTTTACAACTATTCTTGATCAGTAATTTTTATTCCATCAATCCATTCCATTACCATAACCCTTTATGAATCATATTTATGAATAATTTCAGGCACATAAATATTTTTATTTTTTAATTTATTCTAAACATCATGTCTAGTTCTTTCAGTATTAGCAGCTTCGATTCTAAAATCTATTTCCATTTACAAATTTTCTTCTATAGATTATTGAAAATCAAGTAAAGGTAAATCAAAAGCTTTCCCCATAACATAACAAAATAAATAGTGGAAAAACATGTCTGATTTAAATTGTCTTTTAATATTTGGTTTCTAAATTTTAACTGCTACTTCTCTCCCGTCAATTAATTTTGCTTTATGAACCTTTTTAAAATTGTTAATAAATAATAAGTATTAAAATTAATAAAAGTAAGGAAATATACTATAAATATATAAAATATTGTTAATTTATTTATTATTTGAATTTTAAGTTTATTTAATTTTAACTTTATTTTATTTACTTAAGCAATTGAGGCGGCTGCAATTGGCTCAAGATCAAATTCAGAAAAAACTTTTCCCATATAATCTTCTCCAAATTCCTAGGCCAAAACTTTCTCAATTTTGTTCTTAGGTGCAAATTTTGCTTAATCTTACAATTTACAAAAATATTTATAAAATACTGGAGGAATAGTATGTCTATATAAATATTTATAATATTAAATTTTCATATTAATATTTAATTAGCAAAAAATTTTTATAATATTATTTTTTAAAATTTATTTTATTTTTAATATACTTTTTAAAAATAAGCTTAATTTAATTAATTTAATTTAAAAATTTTTATATATAAAGATTCTTACTCAGATGCAGCAACCTATTATCCAAATTTTACGTATAATCCATCATTATTATTACACAAATTATAAAGAGCCCTGGCCATATCATCATGTACAGTATCAACATTTTCAGGCGAAAATTTAATTTTATAATTATATAAAAGCTAAATTCCAACTGATAAAGTCCTCATGCTTCTTAGTATTAATTATTCATCTGTATTAAAATCATAAGCACAATAAGCTGCTCCGCCTAAAAAAACGCCTCTTCTTAATAATTTAAACATTTTTATATATATTATTATATGTTATTTATTTTATTTTATTTTATTTTATATTTATTTTTATTTTTCTTATTTTATTTTAATTAATTAATAAATTTATAAATTTATTTTGGTATAATAAAATTTTTTGAAAAAGTATTAGTATTTTAATTTTATAATTAATAATGTTTTACTCAACATTTTTAGAATAATTAGACTATTTAAGCTAAGTTTTGTAAGAGTTTGAATATTTATTTGCGATATTTTTATTAAAACCTTCAAAAAAGTGTAATAAACTTGGTTTTAATAAAAATTATTCAGGGTAAATACTTCATCTAATTAAACCCGATTAATTATTTATTTATATTATAAAATAATTTAAGAAGTTTATAGAATTGTTAAAATAAATATATTATAAGGATAATTTATCACGTATCATGTGAAGAATTTTAAAAAATTAAATTACTTTAACAATTTTAAATTTTAGTATATGTTTTATATTAAAAATGATGCATGTGGGAATATATAATATTTTATAAACTAAATAATCTAAATATTTTTAAAATTTATATATTCTAATTTTTTATTTAATATAAAATACACTATTTTAATCTATATCATATATTTTATACAAAAGTTTATATAAAACAAATTAAAGATATTTTCATATAATTTACTAATTTATAAAATAAATAAGCAAGATGAAAATAATAATCAATTTAAATAAAATTTAAAAATTCATTAAAATTAATTTTCGAAAAAGAAGAGCTTATATATTAATTTATTTTTGTTGCTTATATTTATTAATAAATCAAAAGTGTCTTTATGATTTTTTAATTTTGATTTTAATTAAATATAGGAATGTAGGTAAAAAGAAATTATTTTATTTAAAATTATAATTAATATCAATTTTTACAACATTTTTCTATTTTTATATTTGAATAAAATTCTCTTTTAATTTCGAATATCAATCTAATTTATAAATTATAATAATAATTTTATAATAAATAAATCCTTAATATTCAACATAAATATATTAAAAGATATATATAACTCTTTATTTATAATTTAGATGTTAACTTATAAAAATATCTAATAAAAGTAATATTATTATTTTTTTGAAAAAAATAACATTTATATAATAAAAATTCTAATTTATTTAATAATATAAAGGTTTTTGCATATCACAAGAAGGGATTTATGTCATTTTAAAAAAAAAAATTTATAATTTTTTGGTTTAATTTTAATTTACAAATAAAAAAAGAAAAATTGCCCTAATACTATAAGATTAAAAATTATTATAATGTTACATTAATTTATATTTAATTCATAAATAAAATTTTTTATAAAAATTAAATATTAAAAATTATTTATAAATTAATATATACAAATTTTTAATAAAATTATTTTATTTATTCTTTTTATTATGTAAAAGAATATGAAGGTCTAATAAAATATATTTTATAAGCTGATTTAATAAAATGCGATATTAAATTTCTATTACTTATTTAATAATTAGCTTTAATTGTAAAACAACAAATATAATAGTATTAATATGATAAGAATTATAAAGTATAGGTAAATAAGTTAACAATATTTGAATGATTAAATAATTGAAAATTATAGTGTTATTTTTATACATCCTCTATTAAAAAAACTATAATACTTATTTTAAATTTTATTCAATTATATCAAGAAAAAAAAATAATTCCCTAATAATAATTAAATTAATTAAAAAGAATATTTTCTAATTTAATACAATCAAGGTTTAAAATAAAAGCAAAAAGGTAAATAAAAACTTCGAAATTTTTTTTAACTTTTTCACCCTAAAAAACAAAAACAACCCCTAAAATAATAACAATACAATTATATACTTTACTTATTTATCATCAATATAAAAAATAAAATATCATATAAATATTAAATGAAATTAAAGAAAAACTATTCCAGAGAAAGATTAATCAGCTTATAAGATATGGTCGAATCAAGAAGCACTGAACTAGTTGAGCCTTTAAATGCCAACGATAGTTAATTTAGTGTAAAAACCAGTTAAAGTGAATTTAAACCCTAAGATTAATAACCAGGTTTTTGGAACAAAATGCTCATTTTTTTAGGTATTAAACCTTCTCCGCCTAAAGCCAGAACAATTCAGTAAAAAAAAAAAAAAAAAAAAAAATTTTTTTTTTTTTTAAAATATTTTTACGCTAATTTAGACACATTTAAAGAGAAATTTTAAATGATAATTTAAAACTAAACTTTTAGGTTAATGAAAAATATATTTAAGGTTTTATGGCAGAATTTTTTATTTTTCTAGTACTAGTTGTTTCAAATATGTATAGCTGAAATTTTATTTTTAGTATGATCAACTAAAAAAAACAAAATTAAAAAAAATAACCAAAAAAATATCAGAAAATATTAAATTTATTTAAAATAGATTTAAGTATATCTAATAATTTTTAATCATTAGCCTGATTTATTTATAAAAAAATTTAATTAAACCTATACCTCAATAATTTTAAAATTATTTGTATTTTTCAATTCAATATATTTAAAACCTACATATTTTAAAAATATCAGCACAAAAATAATTAAAAACTATTTTATCATCAATAAATTAATTAATTAATTTTATTATATATTAATTTATTAATATAATAAAAAAACAGTTTCAACGGACAATCAGAGCCAAACATACAAACAGAAAACGTAGTAAAAAACCAAAAATACTCAATAATAACCTTCGTCCCCATAGTACTCTTCAACCAGTTCAAACAGTTCCAAAACCTTTTCTTCTTATTAACAGCAGTTTCTCAGTTTTTCCCCATTTTACAAGTAGGGGGCATGCTTTTTTCTTTTTTAGCGCCTTTGGTTCTAGTTCTTTTTTTAACTATGTTAAAGGAAGGTTATGACGATTTTTAAAGGTATAGAAGAGATAGAGAAGCTAATGAAAAAAAATATCCAGCTCTTAGAAATGGACAATTTGTAGACACCAAATCTTGCGATTTTAAAGTCGGAGATATCGTCTAAATTAGCGCAAATTAAAGAATTCCAGCAGATATTGTCTTGTTGTGGACTTAGTAAAATTTACTTAAAAATTATTTTTATTCCAAAAAAAATATATAAAATCATAAATATATTTTATAATTATTTATAAAATCTGCTTATTTTTAATTAAGAGATGCGAATGGATAAGTCTTTATCAGAACTGATCAATTAGATGGAGAAACTGACTGGAAATTAAGAAAATCAATTAAATTAATTTAGTAAAATTTTACAACCTAAGAATCATTAAACAGATTATAAGATTTAGACGCATGGATTGAAGCTACAAAACCAATTTTAGATATTTACGATTTTACAGGTAAACATAAAAAATCTTAAAAATTAATATTAATTAATTAATCTATATTATTAAATTCTAATTATAATTTTTAATTTTTAATATTTTTTTTGTTAAAAAAAAGGTGTCTATAAAATAAATATGGAAGGAGGAGAATAAAAATCTGAATCTTTAAAATTAGAGAATGCACTTTGGGCAAATACAGTATTAGCGTCAGGAAAAATAGCAGGTATAAATATAGACTTTAACAATTTTTTAATTTAATAATTACTTTAATTATTTATAAATAAACTTAAAAATAAATTACATTAATTTAAAATTAATTTAATAAAATATTTAGGAATGGTAATTTATACTGGAAGAGAAACAAGAATGGCTATGAATTCAAGACAACCCAGAACAAAATTCGGCAGATTAGATAATGAAGTTAATTTTTTGGCAAAATTATTATTTGTTATGATGCTTGCACTTTCCATTGTGTTAGTTATTTTAGATGGTTAAACTTTTTCTTGGTATATAATAGTTCAATTAATAAGGTATATATATATTTATAAAAATGCAAAAATAATAAATATTATCAATAAAATATATGCTATATAATTAATAAAAAATTTTAATTAGATACTTGATTTTATTGAGTGCTATTATTCCTATCTCAATGAGAGTAAATTTAGATTTTGCAAAATTAATATATTGTTTCAAAATAAATAAGGATTAAGATATTGAAGGTACAATTGCAAGAAATAGTACAATTCCTGAAGAATTGGGAAGAATTTAGTATTTATTAACAGATAAAACAGGTAAATTAAATTTTAAAAATTAAAAATTAAAAAAATTAAATTTATTTAAATTTATCTTAAAAAAGGAACTTTAACCCAAAATGATATGATTTTTAAAAGACTTTCTTTAGAAAATATTAACTACACTGAAGAAGATATCCCCGAAATTTCTAGTAAATTAAAAGAATAATGTGAAAAAGGAATAGTGGACGGGAAAAACTTAGGACCTATTCCAGATATAGTTTAAATTTTACAAAAATAAAAAGAAAGAAAATCAAAAAAAAGAGTTTAAATAAGAAGAAACCCCGACCTTATACTAAGAGATTTAATTACAGCCCTCTCAATTTGCCACAATGTCACCCCCATGATAAATGATGACGGAGAAAAAGAATTCTAAGTAATATTAATTAATCTTTTTAATTATATATTATTTAATTGTATTATGTTGTATTATAATATTATAATGTCGCAAAAATACCATAAAAATAATTAATAATATACATTTTTTTTTAAAATTTTACCTTTTTTTTTGTTCAATTTTTTTTATTATTAATTTTAATTTTGCAATTATTTTAATTTTTTAATTTTTTTAAAAATTTTAATTTTATTATTTTTATTATTTTTTTTAAATTTTTAAAGGCTTCTAGTCCAGACGAAGTAGCTTTAGTTAAAACTTCTGAGCATTTTGGAATGGAATTAAATAGTAGAGACGCCGAAAACCTATTAATCACAAATGCAGCAGGAAAAGAAGAAGATTATCACATATTAAATATTTTCCCTTTTAGTTCAGAAACAAAAAGAATGGGAATAGTTGTCAAGCATAAAGAAACTGGAAAAATCATCTTTTATTTAAAAGGTATAAAAATATTAAAATAAATCTTATTTATTTTGTTAATCTTTATTTTATGAACAAATTTAATGATTTAATTTTGTTAAATAAATTTATATTTAATAAATATTAATATTTTTTAGGAGCTGACGCTATTATGAAATAATTTTTACCTGAAACTTAAAGAGGTTTCGTAGACGAAGAGTGTGATGATTTGGCTAGAGAAGGTCTCAGAACTTTAGTAATAACATAAAAATACATAGATTCAGAATGGTATTCATAATGGGAAAAAAAATATAAATAAGCTGATGAATTACTAGAAGGAAGAAATGAAGCCATTAGAAAGGTAAAAAATAAATATAAAAAATCTATAATATTATATTTTAAAATTTAAAATTAAAAAATTTCAGGTTGTAGCTGAACTAGAAGGAGATATGGAGTTTTTGGGAATTACTGGTGTAGAAGATAAATTACAAGAAAATATTTGTTAATCATTAGAAAATGTCAGAAATGCAGGTATTAATATTTGGATGCTTACTGGAGATAAAATTGAAACAGCAATTTGCATATCTATTTCATCTGGGTAAATTATACAAAAAAAACTAAAATTAAATAAAAAAATAACTAATTTTCAAAATAAAATAATTAAATTAAAAATTAAACAATTTATTAAGTTTAAAAGCCCCCGAGCAAAATATTTACGTGATAAAAGAAGCCGGTGAAATCGAACTCCAAGCAAAACTAATTCATTTCAAAAATTTATCATCGAATTACATTTTAGTTATAGATGGACAATCTTTAAAATGTGCAATGGAAAATTATAAGTAACTATTTTTAGAAGTAAGTACAAAGGCCCCTGCAGTTGTTTGTTGCAGGTGTTCTCCCACTTAAAAATCAGAAGTAGTTGAAAGTATAAAAAAATACACTAAAAAAATCACTGCTGCAATTGGAGACGGAGGAAATGACGTCGGTATGATCACCTCAGCTGATGTTGGTAATGAATTAATAAATATATAATTAATTTATTAAATAAAAAAATATATAAAATAATATATAAATAATACCATTTTTAAAAGAAAAATTTAATTTCAATGCAAAAATAAAAACAAATAAAAATAATATTTTGAATCTTTTAAAAATATAATTTACTTTAAATAATGTATTATTTTAATATAATTTAATAGATTCTTATTCTTAAATTAATTTTTTTTTTTATTAAATTTATTACAGGAATTGGTATAGTTGGTAAAGAAGGAATGTAAGCTGCCTTAGCTGCAGATTTTTCAATTAAAAAATTCTGTTATTTAGACAAATTACTTTTATGGCATGGAAGATTAAGTTATAAAAGATCTGCATTATTGGCCTAATTTATTATGCACAGAGGTATGTTAATTTCCTTTATTTAAGCTATTTTCACTTCTATTTACTATTTTGTCGCCCTTTCAATTTTCAACGGACTTTTACTTTTGGGATATTCCACTATTTTCACAATGTTACCTGCTTTTGCTTTGATTTTCGACACCGATGTAGATGTAAAAATATAAAACTTCAAATTATTAAATAAAATAATTAAAATATAAATATAGAAATCATTTTTTTTATTAAAAATTTTTATAAAATAAAGGTATAAACTGCTTTAAAATACCCCCCTCTTTACTAAACTCTATAGAGAGGAAGAGAATTAAATTCTAAAACTTTTTGTGTTTGGGTTTGGAAAGCTTTGTTCCAAGGAAGTGTTATTATGCTCTTATCAATGTTATTATTCCCAAATTCTTATTTATTAATAGAAACTATAACTTTTACAGCTATGATATTTACTGAATATTTATTAAGTTTATCTGAATTAAATAGATTACATATAATCACAATTATTGCTAATGTAGTCAGTATTCTTCTTTATATACTTATTCTTACCACTATGAGAACATTCTTTGAAATTTAAAATATCATGCAAGTCGTAAAATATCTTAATATTTATTTATATATTTAAAAAATTTAATTTATAAATTCATATTAAATTTTTATTAACTCTTTTTTTTATTTATTTAGGACAGTTTGTTAAAAATTTTAATAATTGTTTTGGTGGCCTGGCTTCCACTTTTTATGTTCTAATTAATTAAAAAAAAAGTAGACCCTTCAGATTACGAAAAAATCATGAAAACAGTTAAAATCAAAGCTATTGGTATGGAAATTTTAAAATGATATAAATATTCATTAAAAAGAAATATTTATTTACACATAAATTAATAAATAGTTAAATGTATTAAAACTAAGTTACTCTATAAATAATTTATATAAAAAACAATAATTAATTTATATATGCAGTTTTCATTAAAATATATAAAATAATAATAATAAAAAATAAGTAAAATAAGTTCAATATTTATAAAATTTATAAAAAATAGTTTACAAATTTAAACAAAAAAATTATATTAAAACTATTTTATAATTTTCATAAGTATTTACATATTTAATAAAAATTTGCTATAAAGAGAATTTATTATAATTATTTAATCTTATTTTATTACATTAGATACTTATCAATTAAAACAACATAATATTTTACTTTATTTATTTACTTTTAAAAAATAAAATAAATACCAAAAAAACCCCCAGAAACCATAAAAAAAAAAAATTCAAAAGCTAATAAACCAAAAAGCATACCCTACACAAATATTTATAATAAAAAAAATAAAAATAAAATAAATTAAATATGTCAATAGTTAAAAACGGAGACTATTATGAAATAGTTATAGATAACGATCAAAAAGACCTTTAACAAACTTAATTGGGAAAAACAGATTCAGAATCCTAAAATCAAAATGCAGATTATATGGACACAACCCCAGTTAACCCTTAATAATCTTTCAATAAATTATACCAATAATAACAAATAATTTCAGTTTCCAATTCTGGCAGAGGAGGAGCTTAGTAAGTTATAGTAGAAACTCCTATGGAAAAATTAAATAGAATTAAATTAGAAATCCAAGAATTTAAGGAACAAATGTAATTTATGAATGAAAAATCGTAAGAACAATTAAATAAAGAAGAATAACTTGATGTAATAAATATTTTAATTTTCAATAAATAATATGTTTCAGTAATAAAGCAACTAGAATTTTTTGATAATCTAAATTTATTATAATAACTATTTCAAAAAATATTTTTTAATCTAATTCTTTTTAATTATATTCAAATATATCCATTAAAATATATTATTATTAAATATATTATAGTAAAATTATAATAACTGATTAATATATTTATTATATTAAATAGATTCTTTAAGAAATCGAAATTCTCTAAAAAGAATTAGCCAACGTAGCCAGCGTTTCGGAATTCTAAAAATTCTTTTAAGTTGATAAAAACCAATTCAAACTAGAAAACAACATAGCAGTCCTCAAACAAGAATTACAGGAAAAAGTGACATAAAACCTAATAAAGAAAATTGACCAACTCAAACAATAAGAACAAAACCCCTCTGGCGGCTAATAACAATAATCTCAAAAAAATAAAGTAGAAATTTTCTTAGACCTAGAAAAATCAAAATTGCAAGAATAAAGCAAATTTCTTGAATTAGAAAAAAGAATCGCCCTTTTAGAAAACGCCCTTGGCAAAGAAGAAATTGGGAAAATAAACAAAAACGGCACTAATAAAAACCCAGAAAATTCTCTTTTATACAAATCTGAATATCTCAGCAATTTGGTCGAATCTTTCGACAATAACTAAATTAAAGAATACCAAGAAAAACTAGAAAAAATTGTAACTGATATAGAACAAATTAAAAATGATAAAAACCTTTAAGGAACCTCCAATAACATTTCACCTCAAGAACTTAAAAAAATTCAAGAACTCTATGAAAAAGTTAACAATATACAAGGTAAAATAAAAAAATAAAAAAATAATAAATATAAATACATACATAAAAAATTATATAAATAAAATGTATAATTAAAGTCAGTTTTATTTTTATTTATCGCTTTTAATGTAAATATTTTTTAAAAAAAAAATTAAATAAAAAATTTAAATCATATCTTCGCTTTGAAAATTTTATATAGCCATCTTTTAAGTTCTAGAATACTAAAATATTTTACTATAAAATAATAATTATATAGTAAAAATCAAATTTATATGTTTGAATTTTACAAATATATCCAAAAACTCAAATAAATAAAAAACTCTAGAATTATGTAGTTGCTTTAATTTGATTTATATAACAAATATATAAATTTATATTCATTACATATATTTTTAAAAAAGTGAATTTAAAAATCTTATAAAAATAATTGCTAATTTTAAATTAAGTTTTATATTATATATTTTACAATTATTTTTTTAAGCTTAAATTTTTTATTTTTAACTCAGAAATGTATTGATTTTAATAGTTGACCCGTTTTAAATTTTATCATATCTTCTGTAAATTTATTATTTTTGATATGAATAAAATATTAGCAATTCGATTTGTGATATTTAATCTTTTTCTAAATTTTTTATTCTAACTTATTTATAAATTCTATTGAATTTTTCGCTACTGATTGTTTATAAATTTTACCGATTTTATTTAATTACTAATTAAAATAATCTTAATTTTAAGAATTTTGTAAAAATTTGATAAATTTATAAATTTACTGTTTATAATAAATGACATAGATTTATATTTGTTCTAAATATTAATATTATCACTTTCTTCCAGTTTTTTACTAATTGCATTTAAAAATTTATAATAAAAATCATTTTAATGATTAAATTAGTAATTAATGGATAATTTTTAAATAGTTTATATAATTTTTTACTATAAATAGCCACTATTTGATTTGAAAAAAGCTAAATCTATAAATATTATTATTAGTTTCAGTTATTATTTTTTTTTTATTGTTGATTATTCCATAGAAAAAATCACTCTATCAAAAATAATTTATATTCATTTACACCTATAAATTTTATTTTTTTCGGTAAATATATTCATTAACGTATTAATATTAAAATACAGAACTATATATTTATAATTTTACTTTAATATCAATTTTTACTTTTATAAAAATTATTAAGTAGTTAAAAACTATACAATTTTACTTTAATACAATTTTTTAATAATTAAAATCCAACAATTCTTAAGTATTACAAGCTGAAGGTATATTTATTGTCCTATAAATATTGATATTAATTAATGGAAAAGTATATTTTTAATTATTTAATACTAAAAAGAAATTTGATTTTAATTTTATTATTAAAAATTCAAGTAAATAGAAAATTGATAAATTAACCAGTCATTTATACATATAATTTTATTACAAGTTTTATATGCATTCTTTATATAAAAATTATGGAATTAATTAATAGTATTAACTATTATTTATCAAATTATAACAATTAAACAGTTAAAAAGACTACAAATTTTTAATTAAAAATTATTAAAGCTAAATATCGATCGATATCATATGGATCGAGCCATATTTTTTATTAAAGAGCTATTATTTGAATCAAAAGTTACCAGCCAAATATTTGATCAAAAATAAATAAATATACCATTTCTTTTAAATCAAATAATTTCTAAAAATTTTATTAATTTTATTAAATTCTAAATAATAAATTCTAAACATAAATTAAATATTTATAATATTTAATGAAATTTTTAAAATACTTTAATATTTTTTTCCTTCATCTTATCATTTAAATAATTTTTTAATAATATTATTTTTTTTAAAGGTATTTCTGATGAACTGCCTTTGTTAGTAGATAGATTAGAAAGTCTTAGGTTTGTACATGAAGAAAGTGCAGGATTTATGTTAAATTTAAGCAGTTTAAGTGAATTGCATAACAAAGTTATATCCTAATTAGGAACAAATGACCAACTTTTGAATAAGTTATAAGGAAATTTTACCCAAAACTTAGGCACTATATAAAACAATGTTTAAAATTTAGAACAAAGAATTCAAAATTTAGAAAAAAAATGAAAAAATGAAAAAAAAAATAACTTTATAAATACAAAAACTGGACTAAAAATTAACTTTTTTTAAATATATTATTGAATTATAGATATATTTTTAATTATATTATATAATAATTTTAAATATATATAAAAAATTATAGATTTAAAATAATAGTATTCAGTTTTAGTATTTTGTATGATTATATAGATATTTTATATATTAAATTTTAATTAAAACCGAAAAAAAAATGTTATATTCAAATAGAAAAAAATATTAAATTTAAAACTTGAAAAATAATGATACGATATTTTATATTTTTAATATAAATTTAGTTACTTAATTCAAGTTAATCAATTATTTATATTAAAATTTGTTCAATTGATTTCTATAAATTTTTTATAATTTATATTACTTATCACAATAATTATACTAGTATATTTTTAATAAATAGACATTTAATTTTCAAATAATTAGGAATTTTTAAAAATTTATTGATAAAAAATCTCTTTTTAAAATTTAAATTTAAAATATATTCATAACGTCTCATTAATTAACTTAACCCATATAATAAGTATTTTTTAAGAAAACACTGCTTGAAGCAAACTAAGTAATTTCAATGAATCATGTGAGAATACTTTACTTAATCAATATTTATTTCACAAATTTATTTAAATATAATAATGAATAAAATATTTAGTATTTAAACAAAATGTATTAAATACTTTTAATTTTAGTGATTTTTTAATTTTAATTTACAGTGCACAAATTTATAAAAAAATATTATAATTAAAAAATTTAGTTTAAAATGTATTAAAATATACTTCGAATGATATATCGATTTAATTCAAAAATTGAAAAAAAATAAAGATTTATTCCTAAATATTTATGTATAGTTAAATTTTTTGATAATGAGATAATAATATATTGATATGTTACTTTATTTCAAAATATATGCAATTTAAAAAATTTATTTAATTTAAAAAAATTTATATAATTTAATTAGTTATGGACAATTTTAATTTTTTAGAAATTAAAAAAGTGAAATTATTAGAGTTAACTGACATTTTAGAATTATTCAATATTCTAATATTCAATTAAGTTATTTTTAAATCAAATAATTAAAAATTCATTCAAGTAATTTAATATGCTATTAAAAAATATTTCTATAAAAATGAATAAAATCAATTATGAAATATAAAATAAATCAACAAAATTATTCATAAATTATTATTGCTGTTATAAAAATTTTATACAATAAAAAAATTATTAAAATTATATAGATTTAATAAAAATAAATATACTTCTTTAATTTAAAGATTTATAAATATTATTGGCAATAATGTGAATATAATATGAAAACATTTATTACATGTTTTTACATATATTATATATTTTAATTTTAAAATCCTAATTTTTTATAAAATTCACTGATATATAATAAAAAGTAAAATTTAAAAAAGTAGTTGAAAAACGTGAATCAAATTAATATTATATTTTATGTTTATATTTCAAATTAGCTATTTTTTAAAAAATAAAATAAGTCAATAGAAAAATTGTTATAATTAGCTACAAATAAAAAATACCATTTATATTATTTTAGACTATTTTACCAATGTAATTTTATAAAAAACCTTTTATTACAATTCATAAATATTTTGAATTATTGAACTATTTTATAAAATTTAAAATTTAATTATTAATATTACCTAATAAATCACTGTAGTAAATATAATTAAAATATATAACTTATAAATTTAAATAGTTAAATATTTTGAAAAATATTCTAATTTTTATTAACAATAACCACTTTATGATATGTTAATATAAATTTAAATGATCTGTTGAAATTTATTCTTTATAAAAATACTATTTTACTTCATCTAGAATATAAAAATTAGCATTATATAAATTAATTAATGAATCAAAATCCAAATACCAATTATTTATATGAAAAAATATATCAAATATTTATATTAGTTTTTACTGTTTGATTTATAAACTGTCTAATTAATAATAAAAAATTTGTTGTTAATTAATTAAAGATATTTTGTAATTATAAAACTATATTTAATAAATTTGATGATTAAAATAATATAACCCGAATTTTTTAAAAAATAAAATAATTATAAATTATACTGTATATCTTAATGTAACATTTATTTTTTATTATTATATACATGAATAATATAATACTGAAATTTTTATTAGATTACTAAAATTAATCCCGCTATTACTTGAAATATTTAGTAAAATATTGTGATTTCAAAATTTATTTTTTCTTATTTATTTCCAGTACTTATATTATTAAAAAATAATTTGAAATAAATAAAAAAAGTTATCAAAATAAAAATTATCGCATGTAATGTAAAATTTCTTACTATTTTATAAATTTATTTAATTTTTATATTCTTAATAAATTAACATTAGATTTAATTTTATCAATTATCGATGTACTGAATAATATTTAATTAATATGAAGAGCTAATAATAATATTTTAGAAATATACTAGGAATAAAATAATTTTTATTTCCTAATACTTATCTCACAAATATAATTGTATATAAAATAATAAACTTCATAAGAAATATTTGTCTTATTTATTTTTGTTTCTAACATATACAAAATAATATTATCTTTATATAATTCTTTATTTTAAACTTTTTATGCTTAGTTTTGATGATTAAACTTAAATTTAATTTCATTTATTATATATATTATTTATATTCTTTTTTTGCTAAAAAAATATATGTCAGTAGTTTTTATTATTAATAAAAAAAATTAGATAAAACATTAAATCCAGTAACAACCTAATTTTTTTTTAAATAAAATTGTCATTTTAATATAGTTTTAAATTTTACTATTAATATTAATATTAAAAGAAACTTTTTATCAATCTTTAGGATAACTAGAAATTATTTATAATTCTGTATTTAACTCAATTTTACTATCAATTAATAAATTGCAATCAAATGAGTAAAAATAAAAATTTATAGTACAAAGTTTATAATTTTTACAGTAAAATTATCTTAAAATAAATAAAAAACCAAAAAATAAAGAAAAAATAAATGTTTTTAAATAATTAATAAGAAAAGTACTTAATCCTAATACAAATGAAGGTCAATTAATTTTTCTATCAAAAAGTACCATAAATTTTAAAACATTTATTAATAAAATTACAAAATAATTAATTCATAAATTGATTATCATTAATCAAACACTAAAAAAAAAGTAAATAAATAAAAAAAAATAATAAATAAATAAATAAAAAAAATAAAAAAAAGCTAAGAAAATAAATATAAAAGTAAAAAATAAGGAAAAAAAATAAACCTAATCATCCTCCATAAAACTAAACAAAAATTCCTAAAAAATTATTAAATCTATCATTCTCAACTAAAATGAGCCTTTTTTAAACTATTTTAAACAAAAGCGATTCGAAAACTTTCTCTCACGACATGGAAACCATGGACCCTGAAGATAACGACAACTTATCAGAATTATCTTTTGGTGGCTGGGACGAAAAAAAAATTCAGCAGTGTGAAAACTTAGAAATTTAAAAAAATTGCAGCCTAAAAATCCTTCCCCTTCAACTTGAAAAAAAAAATTCATAAAAACCTAAAATTAATCTAGAACTATTCAATGAAGTGTCTTTAAGTACTGAAAATTAGAAATTTGAATCAGTGAGTACTGAAAATAAATTAAAAAAATTAAATTCAATTGCTTTTAACGATTTCTCTTCTGATTCTGAAGAAGAAGATTTTTTTACCGAAAATGAAACCAATGAAGAACTGATAGTATAAAATTAAACTTAAGTAAAAACTCCATGTTTTAACTAAAATAAAGATAAAAAGTTTGTTTTTTTAAGCAACTTTGATTCTAGTAAATCAACTTCTCCCAGTGAAAATCACTGGAGTGATATTATTGTCGATACACCTGAATATAGAAGAAGAAAAATAAATTAAAATCAAAAAAGAAAACTTTTAAAAATCGGAAACGAATATTAAATTGGAAACTAAATTCTAATAAAATATTTAAAATAATAATAATACCAATATTTATAATAATAACCAAATTAATAAACTAATTTTTTTAATAATTAAAAAAATATTATTAATCAAAATGATTTTAATAGAAATTATAATAATCATTACAGTAAACAAATTAATTTAGCTGACTAAACCTAGTTTTCAAATTGTAATTAAAATAAATAAAATTAATAAAACTTAATTGAGTTAGAGTAAAATGATAAACTGTTAAAATATACATCTAATCAAAGTATATCTAAAAAAGATAAAAAATATACCGAAAAAAAAAATATTGGCTACCAAAAACTTTAACTTAATTAAGAAAAAACCTAAAATGAAATTAATTGGAATTAATAATAATATTAAAATAACTATCAAACTTTGTTTTTTAATAATGCAGCTAATTAAAATTAAATTTAAATCTAAAATTCAAACAGTCCTCTCATTAATTAATAATAAAATAAATATCAAAATCACTGTATTTTCGAGCAAAACTAATAACTATAAAATTATTAATAATAAACAGTATAGCTTCAACAATAATAAAACAAATAACTAGATTAAAACTAAAATTAATAATAATTAACTTAATTCGGACAATAAATTATTCAAACTATTTCTTAAAATTATAAAGTATAAGATATTCCATCTTATTAATTATAATAATAATAGAATATATTAAATTAATAAATGATGTTATTTAATTTTATAAACTAAAAAAGAGCTTAAATCAAATAACAAACATAAAATATATCGTAAGACCAATAATAACCTATTAACAAAATGCTTTGGTCAGCTTTATAAGGTAACGAAAATAAATTTTGAAAAATTAGAAATAATAGAAAAAATATATAAAAGGTTATATTATAAATATCTCAAAAAGTCTAAAATATATATTACTTTAAATTCTAATAAATAGCTAACCAAAAAATAAATAAAATAGTAATTATCAATTGAAATATGTATATTATAATTAGAAAACAAAAATATTAAAAATTAATTCTCAATAAATGTAAAATATGTACTATAATTTATTTTCCTAATAAAATCATAATGAAAAAAAATATTTTAAAATAATTTAATATGTAAATATTTTTAATCAATTAAATATAATTTTAATATATATATATAATTTTGCAAACTAATTAATTATATATGAATCAATTTTATTTATTATATTAAATCATATTTATTTATTATTAACTTATAAAGCTATTGAATATATATATATACACAAATATTATAATTATATATGATAAAATATTAATTATTTGTTAATTAATATATATTATCCTAATGTCAAATGTTTAAAAAAAAAAATTTTTAAATCAAATCGTTTTTAACTTAAAATTTTTTGAAAAATTTAATATATTTATTCTTATAAATAATTTTTTAACCAATAATATTAATAAGCAATTTAATCATATGTATATTAGTATTAAATTATTTGAATCATATGATATTTATGTATGAAAGTAAAAAAATAATAAATATTTTAATTACTAGTTGAAAATTTCAAAATTTATTTTATATCTTCTAATTTTTTATTTTAGCTTGATGCTTTAATATATATGATTTAATAATAACTCTTTAAAAATTTTATAATACTTTATAATAAAATTAACAATTAAAAATTTGATCCAAATAAATTCATATATATTATTTTCATTTAATTTTATTTCATATTTTATATTTTTTTTATAGATATCAAAAATATCCAATTAAAGTTTGTATATATTATAGATATCTTTGTAATTAATTATTTTAAAATATCAATACCAAAAATATCGAATTTTAAAAATATTTGTAAACAATTATTAATTTTGTATGTTTTTCGATAGACAATCTAAAATATAGTTAAAAAATTAAAATTAATTATTATTTTATCTCAATATATTCCTTTTTAAATTTCAATTACTAGTTAATTTCAATTTTTAATTTGCCAATATTATTTTTATTTAGAATTACTATATTATAAATAAACATAAATTTTTACCTTACGCCTAAAAATTCTTAGATACTAAAATAAACTATCCAATATTTTTAAAAACTATACATATTCTTATCATATTAGATTCGAATATTATTTTTATTATTTTTTTAATATATTTTTAAATAATAAATAAACTTACACATAAATTAAATAAATATAAATCTGCTATTTAATATTTTAACTTAAATAATATTTACTAATTTTAAATTAATAACTTTTGATTTATTAAAAAAAATTTAAAACCTGTTTTATAAAGTTTTAATTTCTATTATAAAAATTAAAAATTAGCAAAATTTTATCCATAAAATTTTAGCTATATTTATACTCCTAAAATTATCTGAATTTATAGATGGAAAAAAATATTACTATAGAATAACTTATTAATTTAATATATTTATTAACTTTGGTAAATAATTATTTTATTTTATTCAATCAAATTTTATCTATAATTATCGATTTTGATTTACTAATATAAATAGAATTGTAATTAATAATATTCAATTTTTGTATTTTTATTATATAGAATAAAAAACAAAATCAAATTTTTAATAATATATTTAATCAAGTAAAAATATAAAACAAATATATACTTGCCTAAATTTGAAATTCTAATAATTTCAATGCCAATCATAAATAATAAATTATATTTTTTATTATATTTAAGAAGAGTTTAAACTTAAGTAGTTAAATAATAAAAAAGTATTTTTTGAAATTTATAATAAAATTAATACTTTATAAAAAACATGTTTAGTTTTTATTAGGAAATTTTTAACTTATTATAAATAAAGATATTTAATTTTTTAAATTAAGAATTTAGTCACATATATCATAAAAATACTTTATCTTTATTTTTATGATGAGATTATTGAATTTTAATTATTTAAACCTTACTTATATATCTTTTCAAATTACCGAACATAATTAGATTTAATTTTACAACATTCAATGTATTCTAACCAAAAATATAAATAATTAATTAATTTGATAGTTTTTAAATTTTTTCGAATAAATACTATAAATACTGATAAAAAATAAAAAAAAATTTTAATATTCTATATATTTAATATTTTCTAAAATTTATAGTATTAATCAGTGAATTATTTTAATAAAAAAGTATTATAAATTTATTTATGCCATTTAATATTTTATGGAATGCGAATTTTAATTATTATCATAAATTATATAAATTTTGTATTATTTTTATTTACTTACTATTTATCATAATCATAATTTTAAAATAATCTAAAATGACTATTTTATAGGTGCGAAATCATTTTAATTAACCACTTTAATTTAACTTTTGTTCAAAATATTTAATTAAATTAAATGAACAATGACTATTTTTAATTAAATTAGTAATTAAATTTTTATACATTATATTAATTAAAAGTAACAAAAATTTCGATAAATATTATTATAAAATTTAAACATATTAAAAAAACTTAATCAATTTGTGGCTTATTTAAAATATATATATTTGAATAGTATTAGACAAAATAAAAGTTTTTAATTATTTATATATTTAAAATCTAAATTTAATTTTTATGTATTTAACGAATTTATGGTAGCTTTTAATTACAATTTTCTTAAATTATATTATTTTTAAGAATATCACATATAGTAAATTGCTTAATGATAAACTAAATTTTCTGATCACATAATAATAAAAACTTATTTTTTATTTTACTCTGTATATAAAAATGATATTAATTCATAAATAACTTATATAAATTGTTTACAGCGGCAAATCGTTACATGTCTAATATTATTTACTGAAACTATTTATTTTAATAGAATTATTTTTACTGATAAAAATTTTTTTATATATAAATTTTTAAAATAACGAATACATTATTTAATATTATATTATCACATTTTCATAAACCAAAGCTTTATTAATCCATTGTAATAAATAAATATTATTAAAACTGAAAGAAAAAAAAAACCCGTTTATAAAAAAATAAATCAAAATAATCTATTTAAATATTAACACTTAAAATTTACAAATTTATCCACTATTTCGCATAATTAATTTTTATAAGATATAATCCCTTATTATTTTAATTATTTATTTCAAAAAAATACTATATGGTATTAAAATAGGCTTAAAAACATCGATATTAAATAAAAAAGAGAGAGTAATAATATATTATCCATTTGATATAAATTCGAATGGTTTATATATTTTATTCCCACCAAAAATTAATCAACCGGTAATTAAATAATAATTTTTAATAAATATTTTTTTTTCCAAAATTACTTTCATTAAAAAATTAAAAAGATCATTATTTTTTTTTCCAAAATAATTTAGATATTTAATATAAAATTATTTTTATAACTTAACATATATATATATTTTTTATTTATTTATATGTTTTTAACCCTTAAAAAATGTAAATATTTCATAAAAAAAATAAAAATATATATCAAAAGTAAATATATGACGATAATTTATCAAGAATTTATTTTATTTATAAATATAGATCTCTAAATACAATATACAATATACTTTAAATATAAAAAATATTTAAAAATTTAAATTTAATTCTTTGAAAAGTGTTATAATTATTCTACTGAACACTATAGTAGAACATAAAAAATAATAATTTACACATTTTTTTATATTATTTTAAAAATAATCAATAAAATTTATAATTGGTATAAATAAATTTATTTCAAAGATATTTCGGATAGAAATATTATTTTAAAAAAATTTATAAAGTCACCTCCTCCTTTGATACACAAATTTTTTTTATATATATTAAGTGTATTAATTATATTCAGCCGAATTTTTTTTTAGCAACTTTGATTTATGTATGTATTATACTATTTAGATAATACTAAAAGTATATAAAATATTAAAATATAGGGTTCAATATTTTATTAAATAACTTTTATTCTAAATTTTAGTTTTTAATCACAAATATTTTTTAAGTGGTATTAAAATAAAACAATCTTTTTAATTCTTGTGTTTAAAATTCTAACTAAAAATTATATATAAAAGAATATAGTATACTTAAATTTTGCTGAATTATTTTAATTTATTTAAACTTTACGGCATGAATATTTTTTTAATTTAAAATAATTCCAGACATCAACTAAAGTCTGTTAAAAAATGTTAAACCCTCCCCCCTCCAACCAATTTTATCAATTACTTAATAAAAAGTTAATTTTAGTAATTATTTAAAAGAAATTAAGATAAAAATAGCAAAATATTTACAAATATGGTGAATTTATTTATTTAAAGTTATGCCTTAATAATTTATTAAATAAATCCTATAAAAAAGAATAGATATTTTATATAGTTGACCGTATAAATAAATTAAAATAAAAACTTAATTTATAATAATATATTACATTATTTATAAGTTGAAAAGTGATATATTATATAAATATTTCAGTATTTAATCCCATTTCTAAATATATAAGTATGTAAATATTACTGTTTAATATGAAAAATAATAAATTTATTAAATTGAACTTAAATATAAATCTATAAATATATAAACTTAAACTATATATTGGTAGATAAAAAGTATTATTAATAAAACTATTATAATAAATATATAATAATAAAAAGTATAGGATTATAATTTATTTTAATTAGTTTTAACACACATTGTTTTAGAAAAAATTTTTATTCATAATAAAAGTAAACCAATTTAATACTAGATTAATTTCAATTGAATTTATGATAATCAAAATTCATAAAATTATTGAAGTTAATGTAATATTTAAGTATATTTTAATTCTAACCAAAATTTTTTTAATTTTAATGATCACTATTTTTAGTGTTGTAATGAATATTTTCTTATTAAATTTATTTGAATGTTAAAGTTAAATTCAAATTTAAAATATTATGTGTTTTTAGATTAAATCTAATTTTACTAGGTATCAGCAAATAAAAAATGAATTAATTAAAAATACAATGATTTGAGTTAAGTCATTAGTCAATCAAAACTTAATAAATTATTTATTAACTTAAAAGCTTAAAAATTATCTTTAATAATATAAATTATTCTATACAATATTCTTATAAAATTAATTAGGATTTATAGATACAGTTTCAATTAACCTATTTTATTTTTATTTAATAAATTCAATAATAGAAACTATAAACCCTATATTTGAATTTATTCGTGAAAATAATTTTAATCATAAATAACTCTTGAGCAAATTATATCTATTCGTTCAATTAATTGAAAAATTTACATTAACTTTATTCAAATTATATTATATATAATAATGCAATTCAATTAATTAATTTAAATTTAAATACAGAAAATCCCAATAAAAATATTAACATTAGTAATTTTTTTTGCTGATCGATACATTTATGTGCTCCAAAACTTTTGAGAGTATTTTCTCTAGATTATTAAATATTTTAATAATATTTAGTTAAATAAATTAACCTTATATTTATATTTTTACATTAATTAAGCTTAAAAGTCAAATCTTATTATATTGTCTATTTATTGAGCTTTAAATATTTATATTGTATCAAATTGTACTATATTAAATACAATTTATTGTAAGATATTAGACTATAATAATCCATTTATATTATAAATTTTGCATTTAAAATAAAATCAAAAGTTTATAATTTCATTTCTGTGCTTTATAAAAAAGCGCTGTTTATTATGTGTACATTTTTCTAGATCATAATTCAATTTATTAATTTAATTTTAAAATGAAAAATAATGGGATTATTTAACTTATATTTCTACTTTTTACAATAGTTATCTAAAAATAAATCTAATAATTTTTCCATTTAATTACTTAAAATTAAATTTAACATTTAAAATTAATTAATTTATTTTAGTGATAAAGGTAAATTTAAAAATAATTGATTCAATACATTTACGCCTAGCCAAAATTAGCTTATTATTAAAATATTATTTAGAAATAAATGAAATTATATAAAAACTTATTATATTTTAATTAAACAATATATGTAAGAAGTTTATCTAATTATTCAAAAATATAAAAAAATATTTGTTTTATTAGTTGTTAATTTTGTTAAATTTTTATACCTAAATATTTTTTTATTTTTTAAATTATATCTTTTAAAACATAATTAATTTATTAATAATATTGATGTTTTATCTAAAATTATGGTTATCATATTCATATTTTTATTTGCAAGATCTTACATTATCATAAAAATTATTTTTGAATAAGGTTTTCACACTTTAAATATAAAATTAAGCTAAAAATTACAGTGAAATTATAACTAATTATAAATATTTTTTATTTTTGTTTTATTTAATTGGTTAAAATTTTAAAGATTGCTTAATTTCATATAAATTTTTACCCGAGCTCTTCTTGTATAATCATTTAATAAGCATAATTAGAACAGTTCAATAAATTTTATTTTATTAAAATTTATTCCCAACAAAAATATAAAAAACCTGAAAAGATAATTAAAATTATCAATTTTTTTAAAAATATGTACCTCTTAAATAAATTTAATAACTATAAATTTTGAAACTAACAATACTTTGCATTTATATGATATAGTGGAGTATAGGATAAAAATAAATTTTTATATACCTTGAATTCAATCAATTATAAATTTATAAAATTTATTTTTAGAAGCTATAACTTATTACACCAAAATCTTTTTATTAGCCATTATTATTAATTCAAAACTATAACAATCATATGGAAAATAAATTAAGTTTTTATTCTTAATTCCTCTCTATATTTAATTAATTTATTTTTTATTAAAACACAAAATAAAACACATTATATAAGTTTTTCACCAATTAATTAAAATTACACATTATATTAATGATAAATAAAAAATAAAAAACACCAAATCAATTAAAAAATAAAACTATTTTCCCCAAAATTTTCATAAAAACTCAAAAATTCTAAAATTAAAAATGATTTAAGATTTCGGAGATCCTTTCAACTGGGAATTCCCTAAAAGAACTGAAACAATGTCATTATAAACTATTAGTAAAAATACATTAAAAGCAAATAAAATTAAATACTCAAATAGATATAATTATAAAAATCTTAATAAATATTACAAATTAATTAAGAATTTTTATTATTACATATTAGATCCTAGAGACGCTGGATTTTAAATTTATAAGCCTAGTAATGAAAGAAATATGTGTTTGAAAACATCAGATATTAGAGGTAGCAAATCAGCCATTTTTAAACAAATAATTAACTAATTTTTCTAAAAAAAGTTATTTTTTAACAACATCACGCAAAAATTATACTATAGTATTTTAAAAAACTTCAAGAAATTAAATACAGAAATTTATTAAATTATGAATAAAAAGGAAAATAATAATGTTGAATATATTATATTATACCTTAAAAATCAAAAAAGCAACAAAATAAAAATAATAAAATAGAGAAATAAAATAACTTGTTTACAAAATAAATAACTTTATTTATACACATATATATATTTTTTATTTTTTAAACTTTAAAATATTATAAAGGTGCTTCCCCAGAACTAAAGCCCTATAAATACACAAATAAAGAAACATACATAAACAGAAACGATGATATAGATAAATCAAACCCAAAAAAACTATTCAATTATTTAAATAAAGAAAGTTTTGTTTTAAAAAATGAAGATATAAAAGGCACAAAAACCCAAGTCAATCAATTTCAAACAACTAGATAATCTTCAAATCCACTAGAACCAGTATATAAATTGCCACATGTAGAATATAGACAGCCAACTCCTCCCAAATTTTTAAGGGACACATTAGAAGTAATTTAAATATAATATTAATATATACTATAATATATTATAATATTATTTAAGTATCAATTTATATTAACATTTTTAATGTTTTTTTTTTCAAAATATTTTTGAAACTATATTATAAATATTCTAATTATGCTAAAATTAAAATTTTTACTCTTATTTTTCTATTAGATCAGAGATATTGAAGGTACCAAACCAGAACCTAAAGTTTTTAAACCGAGAAAAGAAAATATATATACAGAAATTGAAGGTTCAAAACCAAAACAAAGATTTTAGCCTAAAGAATTTATAGACTCATTAAATGTAAACGATATTAATTAATATAAAAGATTTATATCATAAAGGTAGACTAATCCTTTACAACCTACTTATGATGTTCCTAAAAACCAATCTAGTTATAATAAATATTCCACATTTTAGTAAAAATTTATTAATTTTAGATTATTCCTATTTTTAGCAAAATATTATTAATCTTTCTTTTTTAAAATTAAATAATTATTTTTATTTTTAAAAATAAAAAAGTAATCCAGATTAATACGGTCAAATAGAAAAAAGCGTAAGTAAAAGATTACACCCTGAAAATAGTAACAAAATAAATGGAACTTTATATACAAAAGATATTAACGGAGCCTAACACGACACCCACACAGATCAATTTTTAAGAAGAAATGTATTAATTTCTTATATATTTTTATTTTAATTTAAAGCATATATAAATAAAAAAAATTCCGTGATTATAAAAATAAATATATCTAAATTTTTTCAAATATTCAACCAAAATATTTTAATCAATTAAAATAATATATAAAACTTAATTTTTAAGGAGAGAAAAGATTACAGAACAACAAATTAAGTAAACGATATGCCGTGGGCCAACGCGGGCTCTCTTAGAAAGGGAATTTAAACAATAAGAAGCACTAACCCTTTGAGGCCCGAATACGAGTTGCCTGGTGTGAAAGAAGAAATTATA
Organism: Pseudocohnilembus persalinus; assembly: GCA_001447515.1. Classification (NCBI taxonomy): domain Eukaryota; phylum Ciliophora; class Oligohymenophorea; order Philasterida; family Pseudocohnilembidae; genus Pseudocohnilembus; species Pseudocohnilembus persalinus. The sequence continues at coordinate 875,848 of LDAU01000044.1, forward strand.
GAAAAATAATAAGATTTATTATAAAAAACAACTGCAGGTGGATTCCAAGCCAGACTTTAAAGAACAGCTTAAAAATCTGAACCATCTGAATAATAATCTTAAAAAAGAAATAGTATTATGAGCTAAAGTAGCAATTAAACTAATAATATTCATTAAAAAAGAAATAGCATCAGAAGCTAACAAGCAATGCATTCTTCTTAATAAAAATAAACGTAAAAAAATAATATATTATAGTAAAATATACTAAAATAATAGTTGCATAATATTTTTATAAATATATTTAAATTATATATAATAAATTTATTTTTATTTTTATTTTTTAGAGCGTAATAAATTGTAGCCTCTAGAGCGGACAGAAGAAGTAGTGGGGCTAGTTCTGTATATAGTAAATAATCTAAAACTTCATAGGGATTTTAAATTTCAAAACCTGAATATGATACTTTAGGGTAAACTAAATATATAATTAAAATTTAAAAAAATTAAATTGTAAACTAATTTTTAAATTTTTTAAATTTATAAAAAAAGAAATAAAATCGAATAAAGATCAACTGGAGGAACTTAAGTTTAATTTTGCGATACACATAAAAAAGTAAAAGTAAATTTAGTTAAAATTATTGTTTAATTAATTTTTATAATTTTTTTAAAATTTAACTAATTAATTAAAGAACGAACCTGTTTCAAGAAGTGGGATTACTTCCACTAAGCCCGAAGGAAATCTTTCTAAAGCATAAAAGTTAGATAGATTTATTAACTGAAAAATTATTTCATATAAATTTTTCATACTATTTCTATAATAATTTTTAACTTTATAATTTTAAAATTTTGTTAAAATATACAATATTATAATATTAAATTATAAATTAACTTTATTATATAATTAAATTTATATAGAAAAAAACAATTTAAGTTTATTCATTGATAATAAACCCTATACTAGTATAATAAAACTCTATTAAAATTAGTCTTTATATAATAATAATTTTATTTTTAAAAACAAACAATTATAACAATACTAGTAAAATTCATAATTTTAATTTTATAACTAAAAATTCATCACAATTATAATAATAATAAAAAATATTATAAAAACTAAAAAATACACTCATAAATAATTTATAACAAAAAACAATCTACCAAAAACATGAATAAACTAAAATTCTTAACAAATCATTTCCTCAAAAACAACAATAAAACCCATAAAAATATAACAAAATTACAAAAAAATTTATACAAATTTAGCACCCAAGAAAAATACGGATCCGAAAAGCTAAAAGGCGTATGCGTTCTCAACGAGGACGATTCTGGAAATTTAATGTACGTTACTATAAAAAACACCCCCTTCATAATGCAACTAAGCCAAACAATAATGGAATTTTAATAAATTTAAGCGCAAAAAAGCAGAATCTACCCTATAACATTCTACGACGCCCACACAAACCAAGAATACGCCTCTACAACTCCATTTTAATTCATAATAAACAAAGATTTTTTAATGCACATACGAGATGAAATCTACTATATATATGCAAAAAACTCTTTTGTTTAGCCCAGTATCGACTTATAAAATTACCAAAAATTTAAATAATTTTATAACATTCATTTTACAACTCAGTAAAATTTAACTTAAATCGACATCGAATAAAAATTTATAAGAAACGTTTTAGAACACCTTGAATCTCTGTAAAGTAAACAGATTTCCACCTCTTAACTGCAAATTATTATTTAAAATGAACTTTATTAGTAAGCAGTTTAAAGGAAAAAAAAAGTTAGCCAAATTAATGAAATTTTAGACCTTCTTTACTTAGAAAAAAAAAATTTAATAGAAGAAGAAAAAGAAATTAAAGTAAAGGCGTAAAAAAAATCGAAATCTGCTTATAATAAATTGCTCTCTTTTTACCTTGTTTAGGCCTTTATGTTATAATATGGTACTTATTTTTTGTATTCTTGGGACATTATTGAACCTATTACTTGTTTGTGCACCACTTTGGATATGGGACTTGCTTATTATTATTGGCTCAGATTTGAAAGAGATTTTAACTGGAAAGATGTTTGGGCCAGAAAATAAAATAAACTTGAAAAATAAATAAAAAATAAACAACAATTTCCTACCGATAGAATGGAAGATGTTAATAATTTAATATAAACTTTTGAAGCCAAAAAATAAATTTTAAGTGTCCATTAAGAAGAAGTCTTTAAAGGTATTTAAAATGATCTTTGAAAATTTGTTTTTTTTCTTAATTTTAATTTTTATCATTTAAATAATATTATCGGGTATAATAACAATAATAAGTATAATATATAATAATTATGTTTTAAAAATTAAAGTAATAAGAGCTTAAAATTTATTTAAAAAATTATATAAGGACGTTTAAATTATTTTTTTCAGAAAAGAAAACAAACCTATTTTAAAAGAATGATTATTTTGTTTAATTAATACTATGTCAAAAAATTAAATTAAAAATAATATATATATTAAAAAATTTATCATATAGAAACAATTCTTAAAATAATTAATAAATTAAAATAAATTATTCAGTTTTATTTCCTGATATTATTAATAATGGTAAATTTTGTTTCTTATTTAAGATTAAGTTATGTAATATAAAAAAAATATTAATTTATTTTATTTCAATTTTTATTTTAAACAAACATTAACTTTATATTAAAATTAAATAATTCTAATTTTATTTTTAGAATTTTTAAAATTTATAATTTAATATATATTTTAAATATTAAGTATAAGAATGGAAAGATAAATATTGAGATCTTCAAAATTTTATCAACTTATCCAAATTTATATAATTAATTAAACAATTTAAACTAGATTCCTAAATATTATCTAAATTGTAGTTAAAAACCTTAAATTTTATTATTTAATTACCTTTTCTAAAAAAAAAACAAATAAAAAAATAAATAATTATAAAAAAAATAAAAATGAATTTTATAAAAACTTTTACCGTATCTATATTACTAGTTTCCTTAGTCACTTATTCATCGGTTTAATATTATAATATTACTAACGAAATAAATGCTTTTGACAATTTAAATTCGCAAGAACCCAATGACAACCTAATGCAAAATCTTTTTAAAAAATTAAAAAAAGAATAATAAAATGGCATCAACATTTTCTGGAAATATTAAAAAGGACTTTTCGCTTCCAATATTAAACTTAACATAGTTAACGACAATTAAGTACAAGTTAATTTCGGTTAATCGGGTTACGTCCCCGATAACAATATGTTTGTAACTAGTTTTGTTTCTTACGCACTTTTATAAATCCACGAATTCGGAACATTAGAAATTCAAGAATCAATGCTAGAAAAGGCCATAAATGGAATACTTAAATTCCAAAATAAAAATATCCCCGCAGACATCCCAATGTACACTTTTTGGCCCTAACTAGAAAACGAAAACGGACAATTTTACTGTTGGCCTGAAAATATGTCAGTCGCCGAAAAAGCCCTAAGAAGTTTGCCCTAATCAATTTAGGACTGGCTCAAAGAAACTCTCGGAGTTTCTGCAGATTTCATCGAAGGTTTTTCACAAGCTTTCGTTATCCCTGCAGACAACGATGATACTGGAATAAATATAGCTTTAAATAACCTGTTAAAAAACAACTAAAAATCCTTCCCAAACACCTGGAAAACCTGGTCCGAAAAAAACCAAAACTACATCCAACTTTACCAAAAATACGTAAAAAAATACACTTATAAGCCCTTCAGTCCAAGCGAAAACGAAAACACAATAGACCCCAGAACTTATATGTATATTTACCCTTTCTTATAACAAAAATAAGACGAAGCAAAAAAAAATAACAGAAAACCCAGTCTTATCCTTTTCGGAACCTGGTTAACTAACATAGAAGACTAAATGTTCGGTGTATTTGAAATGCCTATGGACGTTAATAATATAGATGTAACTGTAAATACTAATGCTTTATTTGGACTTATCAATTTTTTAATGGAAAATGAAGAAAATTTAGAAGATATTTTCGAATTTTATGATTAGGAAATTAGGTAAATTATTAATGATGTTACCGATCTTATTGTCTGGGCTGTTAAATCAGAAGTTATTATTAAAAGACCAGATCTTAGCTTAACTTATTATCCTAGTGAATATAATTTTTACTGGTTTGTCTCCAGAATTGGTAATTACCTAAATAGATTCGAAAATATTCCTTTTCCAGAAATAGAAAGAACGAAAAATTAAATAAATGATTTACTAGAAAACACAGTAACTTAATAATTATTAGATTTAGCTGATGGAGAAATCTACTGGGAATCTTTTTTAGGAAATTTCCCTTTGGGACACCACCATGCAGACAGAGCCTTTTCCACATCCATGGCTCTAAACTCTTTACTTGATATTTGGACTTATTCTAAAGATAGTGATGACAATAATTCTAATAAAAGAACTTTAAAATGGCAAAAAAATACACCTTAAAATATTAAAGATATGATTCATAAATCTATCAATTATCTGGCCTCTGAAATGAGTGATGATAGTACATCTGTCGAAAACACCTTTTTTTCTGGCTCTGTAAAAAGTATGGAAGATCTTCCTTTCTGGTACCCCTAAAACAATGCTTTCTTTTAATTAATTGATAAAAATAACCAAAAAATTTAAGTTAAAATCCCTTACGACCCTAAAAAACCTATAGAAAATACCGAATAATTATAAAATTAAAAAGAAGACCTAAAAAACGCTTATACTCATTTACAACAATAAAAATAATCTATAAAACAAGAAAATCTATAAAATTTAATAAAAAAACAGGAAAATTTCCAAGAAACCTTCAAAAAACAGGTAAAAACCCCTCAAAAAAACCTAAAAACGCAACAATTTTCGCATAAAAATGAGCAAAAATAACAAAAAATCGCCGACGGCGAAGATTTACCCTTTTTTTTAAGATTTTAAAGCTATATGACTGGCTTCGTAGAGTCTGAGTAATATGAAGATTGGGCCCAAAATTATACTTGGAATGGTTATCCTACACCTTAAGATTTTTTAGGTTATAATCATAATCCTAATTACTTCCCTTATTGGACCTCTCCTGCTATGACTTATGCCTATTCTTTATTGGCTTTTTCGAAATACATGGTTCTTGAAAATTGATCATTAATTATTAATTTTTTTAAAATTTCGTAAAAAAGTTTTAAATTAACTTGAATTATTTATATACAATTTATATATAATTTATTATTAATAAAAAAATTATTTTCGAATAATTGTTGTTTAAAATATACAGATAAATAAGTTTAGTGATTTTTAAATAATTAAATTGCTATGCGTAATTTTGGTATAAAAGTATCTACAGAATAAATTTTGTTAAATAACTAATTTTCCTTCAATTACTAAACGAAATAAGGAATTTAAATATTTATATAACAGTATAATTAATAATTTTTATCAATATGAAAAAACATAAAATTATATTTTATTCATAATTATATTAAAAGCTAGCTATTTATATTAAAATTTAAAATTTAAAACATAAAAAACGAAATAATATTTTTATAAGAAAAATAAAATTGAAAATTAGCCCAATAAAATAATACTATTAATATTTTACATAAAAAATTATATATTTTATAAAATAAAAATATGACGTAATTATTTATAATTTTTAATAAATGATAAATACATGAATATTTTTAATTATTTATAAATATATATTATAATAAATATTGTAATTTTATATAATAAGTTTTACATTTTTATTTAATTATAACGCAATTTAAATTAAAAGCTTCTTACAATCCATTTAATATAATGACTCATTAAAATATTATTAAAATTAATTTTATTGAAATAAAATGTATATATGTAAATTTCTAAAAAAACACAATATATAATATGTAAGACCTATCTTTAAATCCCGTTTATATAATAAGACTAATTAAATTATTATTAAAATTAAATAAATTGAAATTTTACTAAATAGTAACATTTATAAATATATATTGTTTAACAAAACAATTAGTTAATGTTCCATTAACATTTTTACCCAATTAATTCTGTTGCCAATATTTTAGAAAATTCATCAATATAAAAACCCATTTCAACCCCAATATAATCTTTAATTTTTTATTATAAAAATAAATATTAAATCAAAAAATAAAAATAAAAAATAAAAAAAAAATAATAAAAAAAGTATAAAATATAATATAATATAATAATCAAATCATTATGTAAACACACGTAGACAGAAACACCTGGGCCGAATTAGCCTAAAAACTTCCTTCTAAAAAAAACCCAGAAGACTATAAAAAAAGAACAGAATTATTCAATTTATTTGACCCTAATGGAAATGGTTACCTAAGTTTAGCTGAAGTCGACAAAGGAATAAGAGATATTTTAAGGTAAAGACAAATAATAAATAATATATAATAATTTATATAAATAAATATATATTACATAAACCTTTATTATATAAGTATTTTTTTTTATAAAAATTTTTATATTTGCTTTAAAAATACACACCATTAATATATACCATTTTTTTTATTTTTTTTATTGAAAATTTTTATATATAGATGTGACACTTTATTCGATGTTAAACCTGTAATTATGAGAGCCTTTTAAGCTGCCAAAAACTCAGTTAAAACCAAAAGTAAATATGGAGATGACTATATTGAAAGATGTGAATTTAGACTTTTATTAGTATATTTAAGATAATATTTTGAATATTGGGTAATGTTCCAAAGAATAGATAAAAATTTCGATAGAAGAGTTTCTCTTGAAGAATTTAAATAAGCAGTTCCTGAAATTAATAAATGGGGCGTCACAATTACAAATCCAGAAAAATCTTTTTAATAAATTGATAAAAATGGAGGTGGAATGATTTTATTTGATGAATTTTGCCAATGGGCTATCAAATAATCTTTGGATTTGGAAGATGATGATGATTGATATAAAAATAAAAAATATATTATACTATAATACTAAAAAAAAATTAATATTATAAAAAAATGTTATCTATATTGTTTTATAAAAAAAAGAATATTTAATTTGTTTATACAAACATTTTTCTATAGAAAATAATACTTCATATTTATTTTATTAAAAATTATCATTGTTATTATTGAGATTAAGTTTCCCTTTTATTTTATATTGTATTAATTATTTGATTTTAAAAATAAATAAAATAAAGGTAAAGAATATTGGTGTTTAATTAAATAGCATATAAATAATAAAAATATTTAATTATTAACACTTTAAATCAACTATCATAAATAAATAATTCAAATTTGATTTGAAATTATAAAGAAAAAAATCAATTTGATAAACTATAAACAAAATAAAAAAAATACGCTACAAATTGTTTAAATTATATGTCTACTGATAATTAAACTTTAGAAAGAATCTTAAAAAAGGCAAATGATATAATTTCAAGATCAAAATATCATTTAAACTAACAAAATAAATTTGATGAATAACAGCAATTTGAATACCAAATAAATAGAAGAGATGTAAAAATATAAAAATCAATAGTTTTTTTTAATAAATAAATTTAATTTATTTTTAAAAATAATTTATATTAGAAAAGTCCAATTTCCCCAATTACTCACTAAAAAATGGCTTAAATTAGCTTTGAGCAATACAAAGAAATGCAAATCTAACGAAAATAATAATAAAAATCTGAAATATTTTAAAATAACAAAAATATTAATTAGATTAAAAATTTTGATTATTTAAATTCATCTGACGAAGAAGACTCATTTTACTATTTATAAAAAACTAAAAGAGACACCTTAAATAATTCCTCTGAAAAATCAAATAAAACTGCATAATTTTAATTTCAAAGTGGGAATACAAATAAAATTTAACAAAACTCTAACTAAAATTTAAAAAACTATATTAATAACAGCAATAATAATTAAAGTAACAATAATAGTAATAATTTAAAATTTGAGCAAATTCTGAATTCAAACGCTTCATAACAAAATTTTTTCTTAAATTAAAAAATAAAAAATTAATAAGTTCCAGTCAATTTATATGAAAACCATTTTGAAATTTTCTAAGACTAAAAAAGTTTAAATTAAAAAAAAAACATCAATAATTAAAAAGATATACTATAAGAATAAACCTAATAAAACTCCAAGGAAAATTAAATTTAATAAGAAAAAAAAAGACAACTTTCTTAATTTAGAGACAGTTTTTTTAGCAATGCTGATTTAAATAAAGAAAATTTTGATCCAAATACACCATTATTTAATCATGACTAAAATATTACTTTAAATTAAAATTAAAAATCTAAAGCAACTTCTAATTAAAATATAGAAAAAATAATCATTAATAACCTAGATAAATAAAAATAAATACCCTAAAATGACAAAAATGCCTTTAATTTCCCGGTAAAAAAAGACCTACAGCTAAAAATTAATGACTAAAAATAAATCTATTAATAATAATTAAAAGAATTAAAATAAAATAAAAAAAATTAACTCAAAGGTTTATAAAAAAACTTAGCCCTTTCAGATGAAGAATAAGAAAGTGATGATGCAAAAAATGATGAAATATATGAAGAAGATTAAAATATTTTGATAAATAAAACTAATTTAATTGTTAAAATTTAAGAATAATCAAATAAAAATTAATTTGATAATAAAAAAAACTAATCACCTAAAAATTAAAACACAGTGGTTTATACCAACTCTTTAAAACCAAGTTAAAAAATTGATTTAAAAATTTAAAAAAAACTGTTTGCTGAAAATTTATAAGAAAAATCTGATAACTAAATAGAAAAAAATCTAAATAATAAAGAATAAGAGCAAATAATAGAAAAATCATTCTAAATAAAAGCGACTGATTTCGAGGAAGATTTATCCGCAAACCAAAAAACCTACCAAAAATCTAAATAACCTGATGAAAATTAATTATAATAATAATAAATTTAAAACAGTGAAAAATCATAATTAACGACTAGTTCAATAAAAAAAAATAACGAAGACAGTGGATTTTTTGAAAATTTTGACAAAAATTTCAAAGTACTAATAGCCAAAACTAACCAAAAAGACCCTAAAAAATATTTATCCAATAACACTTACCATAAACAAAAATAAAATATAAGAAAAAGTTTATATGGTGAATTCTAAAAAGCTTGGCTTCAAAATGATAATTCTGCTAAAAAAATTAATGTATCTAACAATTAGTAAAAATATAATGATAAATATAGTAATCTTACTTTAAGTTTCCTTTAGCAATAAAAAGAGCCAAAATCAAATTAAAATTAAAATAATACTAAAAATTATAATACCTAATTCTCACCCTTAAATTTCCATGTAAACAAATATAATTATACAGAAAAAAATGCCAATTAATCCCACAATTAAATAAATTATAATATTCCAGTTTCTCCATTATCAAATTTCCAAATTAATAATAAAAATAATAGAGCCAAAGAAAACAAAGAAATTTCAGATTTAATTTTAAATAAAAAAATTGGAGAAACTGAAAAAGATTCAGAAAAATCTTTAAAATTAAAATTTAATAGAAACTAAAGCAGTTCTTTATTAAATGAAAAATAAAACAATAAAATTATTAATAATCCAGTTAAAAATAATTAAAATTAGGATCTTTTAATTAATAATAATATTTAAAGTCATGAAAATAGATTTAATAGCAATAATAATAACAGAAATATAAACATAAATTTCAAGAATAATAACAGCTAGTCATTTTTAACAAATTTTTACAATAATAACCTTTAAAGAACCAATAGATGTAACTCCAATAGTTCAAATACACCTACATACTACCATAATAATTAAATTAAAAATTATGTTATACATAATAATGATTTTAATACACTTTATAAAAACACTGTTTAAAATAATGAAAATAAATAAAAAAATATCATTTTTTATTAAAAAAGAGAAACCAGTTAAAATAGTAATTATAGGTCTTTAAGTCCAATGAACACTTCCAATGGTATTATACATATATAATAACAATAAAATGGGCATTCTAATAACAAGTCCTCCTCTAATTTAGTTTCAAGTTAGCCCTCTTTTAACCTTAGATATTCAACCAACCTTAATAATAATTGTGAAAAAAATAATTTCGAAAATTTCAAACAAAACTTAAATCAGAATCTCAGTCAGAACCAAACCATAAACTATAAAATATAAAATAATTTCGATAAACATTATAACAACAACATAAACAAATTCGCAACCACAAAAACAACCTTTCTAAATAATAATAATAGTCTCAATAATTTAAATAAAAAAATAAGTAGCCATAGTTACCAAACCCAAAATGTACTCTAATTAAATAACTTAAATAATAATTATAATTATAATAATAATAACTATAATAATAATAATTTTAATCATTATAGTAATAATAATATAAATTCTTTGCCCTAAAGTACAGCAGCCTATAGAGATTTCAGAAATTTAAATATTAGAGGCACTTTAAATAGTTAGGGCAGAACACTTAGTATATAAAGAAGTACGACCCCAAATTCCTATATATAGGTTAATAAATTATTTTGATCGATTTTTATAAATTTAGATAAATATAAATAATTAATTTTGAAACTTTATATAGAATATATTAATATAATGATTTAAATTTCATAATATTTATAAATTTATAAATATTATATTAATAAGTAAAGTATAAATATTTATATATTAAATCCAATAATATTAACCTATTCGATTTTCGGATAAAATTTATTTAAATTAATAAGCCTGAAGAAGATGAATTAATTGGAATATCAATTAAAAAAAAATATCAAAAAAAGTAACAGAAAATTTAAAATTTTGAAACATGTCTTAAAATTATGAAAAATTAAACAATTTATAAAAAAGTTATTTTTTTCATTTTTTTTGTAATTTATCCACTCTTCTACCGTATTAATACTTAAGGCACATGGTTAATTAAAATTTACTTATCCGAAAATCGAATTGCATAATAAAATGTTTTAAAATCTTAAACAACTGATTTTGTCTTTTTCATTTAAAATATCTATGATGGTTGATAATTTTATATTTATTTTTCAAAAAGTGTAAATAAAAATTAAAAATTTTTAATATTTAATATACTTATGATAAATTTATGATTTTTAAAAATAGCTTATTTTTGAAATTTTTAACTCATTTTAAATAGAAAATTGGTAGCATTATTTTTGCAAATATGTAAGAATAAAATTCTTATTTTTTTATTAAAGTTTTAAATCAAATAATTATTTATTTTTAACAAAAATATTTTTAATTAATATATATTTAAAAATTGTTATATGAATTTAACTGACTATGTGAATATCAAATAAAATACAATCAAAAGTTCTAAATTAAATTCCTATAATATTATTAATATTATATATATTATATTAATCTTTAATTAAACACAATTAAATAATTTTAGAATATTTTAATTTTGTAATTAATATTTGAACTAACTTAATATGAATTTAATTAATTTCTTTTATAGTTAATAACATAAATATAAATCAAATATTTAAAAATAATAATGAAATAGTTTAAATTTCGTACTTTTCTGATAAAAATATTAAAATAAAGATATATTTTTTTTTGAATAGATGTAATTATTATATAATTGTCAAAGTTTTTTTATAAAAAACAAAGTATGTATTTTAATATAATAATATTAATGTTGAAATCAATATTAAAGTTTATACTCCTATTTAATTAATGATGTTTAATAATCTAATTGTATAAACATTAATGCAATTTAAAATATATATTATAAAAAAGGTTAAAAAGGAAGAATCACATTAAATAAAAAAATGAAAATTTATTAAAAGCGTGAAAGTATAAAAATATAATTTGCAAAATAAATATATAAAGTTATAATTAAGACAATTTATAAACACTTTGATCTTTCAGATTACAAAAAATAATTATTATTTTAAGTATTTGATAATTAACATATTATATTAAAAATTTCTTTATCAAATTTTCTTTGGTTAAAATAGCAATTTTATAAATAAATCTAAAATAAATGAAAATTTTTATATTCCTAATATAATAAATAAATGATTCTTAAAGAATTTAATAAATGTTATTTTTTAATTTGATTTCTTTATTTTTTTTTTAATCAAATCAAATTATTTTACCATTTATCGTTAATTTGTACCTCAGTAATTTTACAAAACCTTATTAAGTTAATATTTCATTAATTTAATTAAAACATTCATAAATGCTTTAAATTTATAAATTTAAATTATTATATTATTTAACTTTTCCACCTTATAAACCCCTCAAAAACATAAATTTAAAAAAAATAATAAAAAAATAAAAATTAAAAATTAAAATATTTATTAAAAAAATCGACAATATTCAATCAATAAAATCACACTCCAAAAAATGTTAAAAAATATAATATTATTATACTTAGTAATTGCAGTCGCTTACTCAACAGCTTGTACCTCCGATGCCGACTGTACAACCGGCGATTTCAGATGTGATACCACAAATTCACTCTGTTACACAACCTGCACCGACGGAGTAGATTCCACCAACTGTCAAACAAATTACTGTGCTTCAAGCGCCTGCGCCCAATGTTCCACCTCCACCGACTGTAATTCCTTAGAATGTAACGCCGGAACTTGTGCTACAACCTGCAGTACCACTGACAATTCCGGTTGTCCTGTAAATACTTACTGTGTATCTAATAATAGTTGTGTTGAATGTACTTAAGATAGTCATTGTTCTGACAATTTTGAATGTAATTTGACCTCTAATACTTGTGAAAATACTTGTAGTGATGCTGATAATTCTGGATGTTAATCTGGCTTTGTATGTGATGGAGCTGATAACTGTGTCTAATGTACTTAAAATTCTGACTGTAATGGTAATTTCGAATGTAATACTACTAATAATACTTATGAAGCTACTTGTAGCGCTACTGATAATTCAGGATGTGCTCCTGATTTTGTCTGTGATGGAGCCGATAACTGTGTTGAATGTGTTAGTGATGCTGATTGTGATGACAATTTTGCCTGTAATGCTAATGTTTGCGAAACTACTTGTAGTGCCACTGATGACTCAGGATGTGCTGCTAACTATGTCTGTGATGGAGCTGATAACTGTGTAGAATGTACTGAGGATTCTGATTGTACTGGTAATTTTGAATGTGATACTATTTCATAAACCTGTGAAGATAGTTGTTAAGTCCTTGATAATTCTGGCTGTGCAGGTACTTTCATCTGTGATTAAAATGTAAGTTGTGTTGAATGTATTGATGATTGTGACTGTGCCGAAAATTAAGTTTGTACCAACAGTACTTGCCAAGCTGATGTTGATGAAGATTAAGACGAAAACAAAGATGATAAGGAATCTGGAACAATTATTAATGCTTCTTTAATTTTACTTTTAGCTTTATTAGCCTAGTTATTATGATGAAATTATATTAAAAATATAATATTATAGTGATTATATTAAAATTTCATTTTAAATTTACATTTTATTAATAAATTTTAAATTCATAAATATAAAAATAGTTTTTCACTAATGTTCTCCTATTAATATATTACTTTAAAGCTTAATTATTTTAATCTTTTTATATAACTTTTAAACTTACTTAATAAATATAGTGAAATATTATAATATTTTCAAAAATTGAATCTATAATTTGTAATTAAATATTTAATTTAAATCAATTATTACAATATTTTTATTATTATATATATGTATTAAAATTTTCTTTGATTTAATATCAAATTATTACTAATCATTATTATAATCTTATTTTTTAAAAAGTCGTTTTAACTATCCTTTTAATCTAAATTTAAATAATAAAATTTTTATATTTCTATATTAATTATAATTTATAAATTTATCATTAAATTCTATAAAAATTATAAAAATTTTAATTTATATTATTTAATAGAATTGATATATTTTTAATTGAAATTGTTATTATTCAATTATAAATATAACATTTTAATTCATTGATTGAAGTAATTTTTTTAAATAATTTATTAAATTTAAAATAATGTTAGATTTTATATTTTTATCCCAAACACATACTCCCAAAATTGATACCATTTTTTTTTCATTATAATTTTTAAATTTCAAGTAAATATTAAAACTATTTGTATTAATTTGCAGTAGATATAAATATAAAAACCTATGAAAATTTTTTAAGTACTTACAAAATATTTTAAAAATTAGATAATAATAACTACTGGCAATTTATATTTTATTTCTTTAAAATCATATAAAAAATAAAATATTTATTTTTTAATTAAATATACTTAAATATTAAAAATAAAATGATAATAATAAATATTGGTCGGTTTTTGAACAAATTTTTATTTAATTATATTATAAATTAGAAATGATTTAGTTAGAAAAATTAAATCTAATATATTAAGACAAAATATAAAGTATATTAAATGGAATATATTTTAATTAATGCTATTAATTTTAATTATTTTTCTAACCAATTTTTAACCTATTTATATATAAAATAAATATCAATCCAAGCTTCAGCCGGTGTAATAAATCCGTAATATAAACTGTAATTTAAACAACAAATAATATTGGTAAATTTTTAAAATCATATATAAAAATGATTTAGAATAAATAAAAACTTGGTTATTATATTATATATAAGAACTTTACAATGGTTATAACTACTTTTTACTACACACCTAAACATTTTCAAAAATTTAAATTAGTCGAAATTTTTATAGTATTTATAAAAAAAGTTAATTAAAAAGGCAAAGACTAAAAAAAATTTATATCTATTTTTTATATATTATTTATTGTATCATAATATATATCTATCTAACTCTTATTAAAAGATTTCGAATTTAAATTATAAAATTATATTGTGAAATATTCTAAAAAATTCAATGTAAAAATTAAAAATAAGAAATTAAAAATGTATGGAAATTTAAATACAAAATAAAAAAAGTATAATATTTTTATATATGAAAAAAATGATACATAAAGGTGCATTAAAATTTTAATATTTTTTTTATAAACATTATCATAATTTTAAACTTCTAACTTAGTTAATATTTAGTAATTTAATCAATAGTTCTTGTTTTTTTGTAAATACGTTATAATATAATAAGTAAATAAACTTTTATATATTAATCTGCCAAGTATAATATAAATAAAATTAATTATTGCCTTCATTTAAAAATTATATATCATTTATTTGCATGAGTAGTGACTTTTTTTTCTGTACTAGAAAATATTAATTTATCATTTTTTTTCTATTTTTTGTATATTAACTTTTAAATTTATTACTACTCCTCAAATTAATTTTATAATATTACGATTTTTTTTTTCATTTAATTTGTATAAACTATACTTTCAATGATACAATTCTATATGAAATTCTCAAATTCTATATACCTACGTCTTATATTAATATTTATAAAAATTTTTTAAAATTATTATTAAAATTTTTAAATTTTTTTTATGTATTAATGTAAATTCTTAAATTTATTACTGATTGTTGGCTATGTCTTTAAAAAAAATTAATATATTATTAAATATAGTAAATGCCTATAAAAAGTAATATTTTTATATCAATTATATTTATCTTTTATATAAAAATAATGTAATATAAAATTAAATTTGCTTATAATTCCACTTATAATACAAAGTATGATAATTTTTCATATATTATTAAATTTAAATAATTTTAATAAACAAATTTAATTTATATTTAAAGCATTATTCTATATTAATTTTTTATTATTAATAAATTAAAATATAATTATTTTTATTTAAATATATTCTATTTCATTTTGTTATTTTTTTATTAAAATAATTAAATATATTATTTATTCATATGACTCTCTAAATCTTGAATCCTAAATTTTTGATAGTTCTACATGTTTTACGAAGTTTATAGTATTTATATATAAACAATATTACTGACAAATTAATAAAAAAATATGTAAATTTTTAAAATGAATTAATATGAGACTATTAAATATCCATAATTAATAAATAAAATTTATTAAATTTTTTTATTTAATTTATGAAAGATTTATTTTTTTCCAATTTTTTTATTAGTTATATTTAAACATTAAAATTTTGTATATAAATTATTTGTTTAAAAATTATATGTAAAGTTTATTAAAAAAACTAATTAATATTTCATTATTGCATATTATAACAAAACTATTCTATTTTTGTTAGAATCAGACATTATCATGATTTAATTTTTAACTTTATAATAATATATACTCATAATAAATTCATAAATATACAATGTGGTAATATTTTGATAATATATAAAAAAAAATTAATAATATTACAATTATCTATTTTTAATAAAATTTAAGTTAGTTGAATTTAAAAAACAATAATATATTAATATTTAAAAGATATTTACTTTATAAATATAAAAAAATTTTCTAAGACTTGTATGAACTTTTTTGTTTGATATTTTTATTGCAATAATGCCAATAATTTTAAAATTAGTTTTTTAATCTTGTGTTAAGTTAAATATCTAATTTTAATTTTAACCAATATTTTTCAATTATTCAGTAAAATAGCAACTATTAAATATAATAATATTAATTTTTACATCTTATATAAATATTTAATAGAAATAAAAATAATATGAACTTAATGATGATTATTAATAATTAGTAATATATCATTAAAATAACAAACCAATGTGAATGTAAATTAATATTACTACAATATAATGAAGAGTAAAATAAATACAATAAAGAAATTTGTATAAAATAATAAAATTTATTTATTATTAAAAAATTTTAAAATAATAAGAATAGATATAAAATCATTCTTAAGATTTGATTTAAAAATTTATAAATATTTTTATAATTTTGATAATGATTTTATGTAGACTTTAATTCAATTTATATAAACTATTTTAATTAGAACTAATACTATTTATAGATAAAACTACACATTATAATCTAATTAATTATATATTATATAATGCGTTAAAATAGGTAAAAACAAGGGCAGCTAACTGTAAAATAATTAATATATTAATTCATTTAAAAGATTCTTTTGTGCTAAATCGGAAAAACAATAAAAATACTCATATATAAAATTAAAATGGCACATATTTATTTGGATTACACTTGATAATAATATTTAATATATAATTTTAACATTAAATTCATTTTTTTTTGCATTATTAAAGCAAATATATAATCTTGAACTATATATATGAATTATTTAGTTATTTCTATTTGAGTTAATTGTGATATGAATTATAGAAAAATGATTAATTTTATAGTAAATTAGTGATATTTTTCAGATATATTATTTGTATATAGATTTTAATTAGAGGCAAAAAAAGCAAATAAAACATTTTTTTCTACATTAAGTTAACTCATTGATATTTTATATAATAGAAGACAAAAACAAAATCAAATTTTTAAATATGTTCTATAACAAATTTTTTGTAGATATATTTTTTTTTAAAACCTTATTTATGTTTAAACAATATTCATATTATAAAAAATTGTTTGTAAAGCTTTAATATCTTAACCTTCTTATTATAAAGATTTTATTTTTCAAAAAATTATATTCATAATTAAAAAATAATTTAAAATTTTTAAAATATATTAATACTCATAATATCTTTTATACGTTAAGTAGCTTTAGCTTTAAAAATGACTTAAAAATCATGCTACAAAATTAATTAATTATTAATTACTATTACATTATTAAAAAATTTAATATTTTTAATATGATTGCATAATAAATATAATTTCGTAATAACTGAACAAAAAAACATATAAACCCAAAAAAAAAATTAAATAAATTAAATAATAAAAATAAAATAAATAAAAAACAAAAAAAAAAATAAATAAAATAATTAACAATAGAAATTTTTATAATGATAAAATAAATTTTATTGATATCCTTGTTGATAGCTATTGCATTCACATGTACTGACAACTCTAGTTGTTCTGATCCAACTGGTGTATGTGATACAAGTAATAATAGTTGTGTTTAATGTGTTGCTGACTCAGACTGTCCTAGCAATTACGCCTGTAATGCAGATAATACATGTTCTTCTACTTGTAGTGATACCGACGATTCAGGTTGTGCTGCTAACTATGTTTGCGATGGAGCTGATGCTTGTGTAGAATGTACTGAAAATTCTGACTGTACTGGAGCCAACAGTGTATGTGATACAGGTAATAATACTTGTGTTGAATGCGCCGCTGATTCTGACTGTGCTAATAATTTCGAATGTAATACTACTAGTAATGCTTGTGAATCTACTTGTGATGCTAGTAATAATTCTGGATGTTAATCTGGCTTTGTCTGTGATGGAGCTGATAACTGTGTAGAGTGTACTGAAAATTCTGACTGTACTGGAGCTAATGATGTATGTGATACTAATAATACTTGTGTAGAATGTGCTTCTGATACTGACTGTGATAATAATTTCGCCTGTAATGCTGGTTCTTGTGAATCTACTTGTAGTGATACTGATGATTCTGGTTGTGCTGCTAACTATGTTTGCGATGGAGCTGATGCTTGTGTAGAATGTACTGAAAATGCTGACTGTACTGGAGCTAATAGTGTATGTGATACAGGTAGCAATACTTGTGTTGAATGTGCTGCCGACTCTGACTGTGCTAATAATTTCGAATGTGCTGCAGGAAATACATGTTCTTCTACTTGTAGTGATGCCGATGATTCTGGATGTGCAGCTGGCTTTGCCTGCGATGGAGCTAACAACTGTGTTGAATGTACGGAAAATAATGATTGTACTGGAGCTAATGGTGTATGTGATACAAATAATAATACTTGTGTAGAATGTTCTTCAAACTCTGATTGTACTGGAGCTGATGGAGTATGTGATTCAAATACTTGTGTAGAATGTTCTTCTAACTCTGATTGTACTGGAGCTAATGGTGTATGTGATTCAAATTCATGCGTAGAGTGTGCTTCCAACTCTGATTGTGATAATAATTTTGAATGTGCTGCAGATAATACCTGTGAATCAACTTGTAGTGATACTGATAACTCAGGATGTGCAACTGACTTTATTTGCGATGGAGAAAACAGCTGTGTAGAATGTATTGAAAATTCTGATTGTACTGGAGATAATGGTGTTTGTGATTCTAATAATACCTGTGTAGAATGTACTGTTGATGATGACTGCAACGATTAAGTCTGCGTAAGCAATACTTGTCAGGATGATGAAAAAGATTCAGCCTAAATTATAAATCTTTCATTAATTTTATTTATGACATTATTATCATAATTATTATGATTTCATTAATATAAATTTTGAAATATATTAATATATATTATTAAAATATTTATAAATTGATAATTATTATTAAAATTAAAATATACGTCACATTATTAAAAGTCCTACAATTTTTAAATTTATATTCTATTTTTAGAGATAAATAATAAAAGAATCAGGAATTAAAATATATTAACCAATCTATGAAAAATTAAATAAAATTTAATATCTAATTAAATAAATTTATAAAAAAAAAAAATATAAAATATTACTAATCTTGAATAAATAAATATAAATTTCGGTATATATTAATTAATAAAAATTATTAATTTGAGGTGTGCATATAATTAATTCATATAATAAGCAGAATATTTTTTTTGGAATAAAGGCCTCATTATTTTTGCCAAAACAAATTCATATAATTAAATATATTTTTCTAAAAATAATTATTAAATTTAGTGATTTTATAAATAACATAATTATTTATAATTTCTAATGATAGTTATATGTATATAAAAATTGCAAATTATGGTGTTTACTTAGGATAGATAATAATAATAATTTCAAAAAAATTTCGATTTATTATATAACCCTAATTAAGTTATTAATTTCAAAAAATTTTATAAAATTATTTAACTGAATTTTTAGAAAAAATTAATAATTATAACTATTAGTATTTAAAAGTAAATGTGGTAATTTTGTGTGGTTATCATTAAATTAAAAAATATTAAATTATAATAAATAGAAGGAGATCGAAAATAAAATTGATTTATGGCCATTTTTATTATAGTTACTTATTAAAAAAAGAGAAATGAAATATACTACAAAATAAATAATAACAAAAATAAATATATTCATGATAAAATAAGAAATTTTTCATTAGCTTAATATAAAAATTTTGATTTTAGGGCGCCATAATAATCATAATTATTCTTTATTTTGTAAATATCTATTATATAATTTTAAAATTATGAATTAACCACAATTTTTATCATTACATCTATGTATAAAGTTTTCAAAAATGCTATGAATTATGAAAAAAGTTATGCTTTTTTATAATAATTTAAATTCTTAGTTTGGAGGAGGTTTATTTAAATAATAGGAAAATTATCTCTTTTACAAATATTGGGTGATTTTAATTTAATTAAAGCTATTTTATCTGAAATTTCATAATAATTTATTTACTCTAAATTTAAAAAAATTTCTTAATGGTTAAAATTTTAAGACAAAACTTTAATTAAATTTTTAATTATAATATAAACGGATAAATTATAGAAAAAAATGTTATAATCAAATCATAATTAAAGCTATAAAAATGGCAGATATAGCTTAAAACTCTAAAATAAAAGAATATCCATTATCTTCGTTTTCATCTTTATCTTCTTTTTCATCTAGTTTTAATGATCCAATTTGATATAAATTAGATTAAATGATTTTTTAAGCGGAATTTTTTAATAAATTTCCAAACTCTACGATGAAAATTTTTTCATTATCATAATCCATGAACCCTCCAGCCATTCCATCGGTTAAGCCTGTACCAGGTCCTATACTTGATAAGTCCATAGAGCAAATTTCAGGGTCAAATAGAAGAAAATGTCCTTCTTAATTTTTTGAATCTTGTAAATAAAACCATGCAAAGTCACCAAAAATTCCGTAGTAATTATTTTTACTTTCATATCCAGTTATATCTATTAATTCAGAGCAAATCTCATCCCCGTTTTTAGAGAATGTATTAATTAATAGGTTATTATTATTGTCATTTGCCAAAAAAGTAGCTGTTTCTTTATCTTAGTGTAATATAGATCTCCAAGGCCAATAATATTACTATGCATTTAAAGTTAAAGGCGGTTAATATTCTTTAGGATATCCTGATTTTTTCTCACCTTTAGATAAAAAATGTTTTAGTGATTTATAATTAATAATATATGTTAAAAAAGTTTGGATTTAAATATAAACAAAAAATTTGAAATTTATGATTTTATAACCTTTTGAATTGAAAAGCACTTAAACCATTACATCCTATTTAGATTTATTCTAACCGTAAAAATGAGCTATACCAGTATCATCACTGTAGGCTTAAATAGAATTTGAGTGAAATAATTCTAACTCATAATCTTTATAGGAATGAGTTTATTTTATAGAAATTGAAGATTTATCTGAAAAATCTAAAACAATCATCTTATTATACAATTATAGCGATTCAATTTGATATAAAATAACATACAATAAATTTTTTCCAAAAGAAATAATTGGGTTAACTTAAAGTTCACTATTTTAGCTCTATAGTAAAATCAAATAATTAATACAAGGTATAAATATAGAGTTAATAAAAATTAAATCAGAGAAATAAAATTAAATAATTTAAATTTAGTTTTTACAGGTATAATACTAAGCTCTCTTTAAATCTCCAAATCCTTATTATATGCTTTAATATGCATAGAAAATTCGGAACTATACATTAAAACAAATTCCCCTTCGACATTTGTTAAACTCAAAGAAGTGAATGATATATAATCTGAATCCTCAATAGTTATTGATTTAATCTAAACACCTATTTTTAATTTTTAAATTTGATTATAAAATTAAAATGTCAATTAATGAACAAATAAAATATATAAATTTGTTTATCAAAAAAAGGTCTTTTAGTGTATAATTAATTTTATACTATTAATGTTAAAAATAGATATCTACAGAATTTTTTTATTTTTATCTGTTTCTATAGCTACACAAATTTAAGCTTAACAGGGATACAAGTATAAGTGATATGAAAAGTAAGCTATTTATTTTTATTTAAATTTTTTTTTTTATTATCTTTTTTTTATTATTATTCTATTTATATTTTTTTTTATTCAAATTTATATTTATTTTAAATAAAAAATTAAGATTATAAGTCTCATTATACTTAATATGATTTAATTAATCAAATTATTTTGTAAATTATAAAGCTAAAATATAAATACTTATAAATTATACGAATCATAATACTTACTGACTAATTGGGAAAAAAAAGTAAAACTATATGTTTTTAGCTTAAATTTAACTTAAATATGAAGTAAAAATCACTATTTAACTTATATTATATAGGTCGAAAATTGTGAAATTAATTTTTATTTATATTTTTTAACGTAATTAATTAGATTTCTATCTAAAATTTAATTATATATTAATTAATTCAATATAAAAATTCAAATGGTAAATTTATTAATTGAAAATTAAGAAACAATATTAATTAAAATTTAAACTACTTTAAACTTATATAATGGTGATTTATATAATAATTTATAATTTTTAATATAAAAAATTAATATAATCACAACATACATTTTAATTAATACCATTTTTATCTCATTCGGTTTTTGGATATGCATTTATCAAGTCATACATTAATTTTTCGAATTATGAAAAAAAAAAAAAAAATTAGAGCTATTGCATATAATTTTTATTTATTGACCCAATTAATGTGTTATTTATAAAATTATTTTTCAGAGGCATTCTGAAAATCTTATTTAATTTATTTTACATGAAGAAATAATTATTGAGAAAAAATATAAAATGAAAAAATAAATCTTAAAATCAGAATTCGAAAAAAAACTATAATACTTTATTAAAATTAGAGCTTAAACATAAAAAATTTATGTATTATAAGTATAACTATTTTCAAATTTGTGTTCACTTTTTTAATTAATTACAATTAGAAAAAATATAAAAAATTATAATTATTAAAATAATTATGATATAATTAAAAATCACAACTAAAGTTAATTTTATTTTGTTTTATAAACAAATTATTAATATTTTTTCGTTTATATTAATTATTAATTAAAAGGGATTTTAGTGTATTTTTATAATAATTATAAATCAAATTTGAACTAAATATTATTAATTAATTACAATTAATATTAACATTAACTATGATATAGATATTAGTATACTTAAAAATTTGATATAAAGTTAATTAAAATTAATAATTAAAAAAGTGAATACAAATTTAAAAAAAGTAAGATAAATTATTAAAAATACTATATAATAGCAATATTTTAATGCATATTTATTATAAATTTTATTCATAAATATAACTATTTTCAAATTTGTGTTCACTTTTTTAATTAATTATAATTAGAAAAATAAAAAATTATAATTATTGAAATAATAATGATAAAATTAAAAATCTCAACAAAACTTAATTTTATTTTGTTTGATAAACAAATTATTAATATTGTTTTGTAAATATTAATTATTAATTAAAAGGGATTTTGGTGTATTTTGATAATAATTTTAAATCAAATTTGAACTAAATATTATTAATAAATTACAATTAATATATTATATCAAACTATGGTATAGATATTAGTATATTTGGAAATTATAATTGTGATATAAAGTTAATTAAAATTTATAATTAAAAAGGTGATAAAATAAAATAAAAACATCTATAAATATAGATATATCATATATTTAATTATTTTTAAATAAGCCTGTTATGAAAATAAAAATTATAAAACTATTTATAGTTAATTAAGTAAAAGTTAATTTATTTTACTTTGTATTATAAAAAGTAGTCATAAATTAATTATTTTCGATTTTTAATAAAGAATTTCACAATTAAATAGTAATTTTTTTGTAATTGAGCAATTTTGTCTTTTCTAAAAAAAAATATAAAATCAAATAATTTTTATATCACTTATTGGTGTACAAAATTATTTTTAATATAATTTGATAAATATAAAAATATTTTAATGTCTTTATTAATCATTAGTTTTTAATACCTTCAATAGATAATAAATTATAATTTTCAGAAAAAATAAAAAAAAAAAGCGAACCAAAAACCGCTATCGACATACCCTAGTCGAATTTTCTGAACATTTAAAATAAAAATTAACATTAAAATTCCACTTCCCCAACTGATGCCTATATTTTCCCAAAACGAGCTCACCAATAATTGTCTTGAAACCTGCTAGAAAATTGTTTAAGACTCCATCTTGGAGAATAATAATAATGAAAAACAATTTTTTTAAAATCTAATAATGCTTAACAAAAATTTTAACCTCAATAAACAAAAAGAAATCCTGAATTTGTCTAGATCACAGTATATTAATAATGCTGCGAACTCCCTTTTCCTCGAGGATGAAAATGAAGTTAAAATTTTTGATGAATAATAAAAAATGCTTGAATAATAAATCCAACACTCCTTTAATAATTTTGCTAAATTTTACTTCCCCTTTTAATCTAAATTTGCGAACTATTTTTCCCCTTTAATTTAGGAAGATAATTTACCCCTAATTGATTTAGCTATAGACGCAATTTAAAAAATTTAATAATTAATCACTTTTGCTACTAATAATAATATTTTAATTAGTAATGACGACTAAAATTTAATTAATTAATCACTAAGACCAAATTAATTACGTATTCTTGGCTTTAATTGCTCATCATTTATTAATTAAAATTCATACCAACAAAATCATAATAAAATTAATAATATAATTAATTACTAACCTGACGTAGTTTTACTTGTCGAAACAGACGCAAATAATTTTACTGAAAAAATTTAAAAATAATTGGAGAAGAAAAATAATAGATTAAATAAAATTATCCACGATCCTCAAAAAAAGTTACTCATCGAAGAAATAAAAAGAGAAATTGAAGAACTGACCTCCCCAAAAATAATTGAGAGGTTCCCAAATCCCCTAAATAATGATGAGTACAACTTATTATCTTAATCTCCTATGTTAGCTAATGAGCCTTAAAAACTTAGATCTGGTGCTGCTATATACCTTGGAAATCGCCTCTCTAATAGTAAATACTAAGGACTTAAAAAAGATGAAAATATCATTGAAGAAAGAAATCTTTAAAATGCTGCTACTATCCAGATTGAAAGTTAAAAAATTACGTTTGTATCGGTTAGAATCCAAGCTGGTAGATGGAAAGACTCTTTGAAGGCCTTCTTCAATAATGTCAAAACCATTTAGGACTAAAACCCCGACAATTTAATAATATGCTACTGTGATGCCAATTGTAAAACAATAAAAGGATCAATTAACTAAGCCCTACAATAAAATGAGAAAAATTTTATCACTTTGAAGAATAAATTTAACTCTATAGGGATGGAAACCCTAGTCCCCTCCAGTCCAACCTGAACTCTGTAGATTAATCTTGGAAAGAATCTACTCCGGATATCTTCATTGTGTCAAAAAAAATAGTAGAATAAGACTTAGCTACTTTTGAATTATCTAATGGTTAATATAAAAAACGAAAGTTGACGAAAGTTGACTAAAGTTGAACAAAGTTGACGAAAGTTGACTTAAGTTGACTAAAGTTGACGAAAGTTGACTAAAGTTGACGAAAGTTGACGAAAGTTGACTAAATTTTGTAAGAAAAAAAATAAAAAAATAAATAAATAAAATATATTATGTTTTGAAAAATTCAATAAAATATATTTTTATATCAGAAAACAATTTTTCATTTAAATAAAGACTGTTAAAATTTTAAATATTATAAATAAAATTGAAATTTGTTATTTAAATACTAATAATTTGATTAATTTATTTTTTAATTTAAGATTTTAATAATAAACAAACAAACTGATTATATATTAAATAAAAAATCAACATTTATTATTTAATTCAATTTTTATAATTATCAAATAAATTTAATTCCTTAAATATATAAAATCATTCTATCTCAATTTAAAAAAAAGAGTCATAAAAAACAGGTTATCAAATTTGGACTTCATTTAATACTCATTCTAAACATAAGTTTATTGTTTTCAAAGGAATTTAAATAAATTTATAGATTTCTACAATTACTGATAAATTACGACCAGAACCGATTTAAATTTTTATTAATAATTTATCTGTTTTATCACTATAATCTCTATAGATTATTTAAAGTTCAAATACTTTTTTAGTATACTATTGACTTATTTCAATTGTTTTTTCAATTTCTGAGCTATTTTAATTTTACACTAAAAACCCAACTTAATTTTACACAAAAAACTTAACATAATGTGTTTTTTATTAAACTAAATGATGAAATTTGTAATTCTTGCTATAAAATATCATTTGATAAATTTACAGATTAATAAAATTAAGATTAGTATTAATTTCCATTATTTGATTTAACATTAGTATAATTTTAATTAACGAATAAATAAGTAAAACTATATACGGATTGGGAAGAAAATAAAAAAAATGCAAAAATAGAGAACTTCTTGTCCACTATAAACAAAACTAGAAATCCTAAGACAAAAAAACATAGAAAATAGAACAATTATTCATTAAAAAAAACTCTCAAATGACCAGTTGATCATTTAAACACTTTTAGAAGAAATAAAACCACTACTTTTAAAATACCATTACCCAAAATTTGATTCAAAAAATGAACAAGAACAAGAAAAAATAAACGACTATGCCATAGACCTATTATCAGAAACATTTTCAGCTCACTAAAGAAAAGATTACCCAAAAACCTTAATATACTTATCCATATTTAACTATACAACATCACATATCCTAACAAAATCCCAGTCAACAGAACATATCGAAGAAATAATATAAACAATTGAATACCTAAATAAAAACCTAAAGATCAATATAACACAATACATTGATATAACAAATGAAAAAATAGAAAACATCGGAAACCCTACTGCAAGAAAAAATATCCTAGACTTTTTTAACACCTACTTATAAATAAATCCACTAAGAACACTAAAAATAAGACAATAAGAATATAAAAAAATATTAAATATAACAAAAGATCCTAATTAAATAGAAGAGGAAATTAATTTTAACCAAGACGAAAATACGAACTAACCATAAGAGAAACCAAAAATTTAATAATAAAAACAGAATATGTAAAATAAACAAATTTAACCTGAGAAAAATTCTTAAGAATTATCATAAAAAATAATGATAAGTAATTAAAATAATAATTAAGAATAAAAAGCAAATGAGATGACAACATATTAAAATCATGATAAAATATAAAATTTAATTAAAATATAATAACATGACAGACCAAACAAAAAACATATTAATAACAAGAAAAAAAAAATAAAAGATAAATAAAATATTAAAATTAACAATATGAATTAATCCCAAGAAAATAGCCATAATTAAAAATATGATGAATAAATAAAAAAGCCAAATTAATTAGATAAAATTACATTAAATCAAAATAGAAAAAATAATAATATTCAATAACTTAAATAATTAATAATTAAAAAATAAAAATTAGAAAAAAACTAATCAAATAACAGAGTAGTAGGAAAAATACAAATCCTCTATCAAGACCCAACAATTCTAATAACAAAAAAAAACCGCCAATAATACCAAAAATACTTACAAATGGCTAGCTGTGCTTTCTAAGAATATTTAGAAATACAAACAATTGTAATTTTAATTTTAATCGCATGTTATGAAATATCCCTATTAATAGTTCCAGAATGGAGAGTTAAAATTGAAGAGAAAAAAATAGAATAAAATGATATAATTAAAAAAGAACTAACTCAGGAAAGAGAAGAAAAAGAAAAAATCCAAAAACTAAATAAAGAAGAAGCAAATTTAAAAGAAAAATTTTTAAAATAAACACCATTACTAGGAAAAAACCTCACAAGAAAAGAACAAGATGACTTATTTATAAAAATTGACAGTCCCGAACAAAGACTGATTATAAGCCAAAGAAGGATAATTAAAGAATAATAAAAAAATAGAAAACAAATACTAGAACATAGAAAACTAAAAATAAATATAGGATTATGGATTCTCCTTAAACTAATGATATCAAAACCAATAATAATGACAATCCTATTCCTCACAGCATTCTCATCCTTCAAAGTACAATGTGCCTAACTCGATGGTGAAGACTTTAATAAAATTACTGTTAACAAAGAAATACTAAAAAATTATTGTACCTGTTCCTCGACAGTAACTGTTTGTAACCTTCCATGTAAAATGACCCTGGACCTAACATCAAAAGGAGGAGAAATGGGAGGACCCATAGAATTCGATTTTAACCCAAAAGAGATATGTAAAAAAGCAATTATTATGGAAATCGAAGTCAATGGAATGGCAAAATCAAGATGTAAATCCACTTCAGAAAATGTATCTGAAATATGCAAAGAACACGATGAAAAAGCTGGTTATATATCCATATATAGGGAACCCTCAAATTCCAAAGAAATCAAAGGGACAGGGAACTGTATGTTTGGTAGTAAAAACTGCAGAAGGAACTATGCCAAATTACTAAGATTTTAAGAAGTCTAAAAATGTTACTGGGAAAAATAAACACTCTTAAATGAATATGCAATAAGAGCAATAGTAGGATCTATGTTCACATACAAAACACATACCTAATAAGAATAATTTAAATACGGAGCATTAAAGTTAAAAGACGACTCCCTGATTGAACTACTATAAAATGGTAACTTACTATCATAAGGATACTCTTACATTGACGAAGACCATGAATTATGGAATGAGATAAGAGACTGGATCTACCTTAACAGAACATCAATCTCATATGACGAAGATACCAGAAATGAAATGTATAACCACCTAATTGGATCAAGATACCCTATGGACCTATACTCAGAATTAGGTAACAGAACCTGGAAATCAGATGATCTTCTTTCAGCACAAATTGACTAACAATGTGAAGTTCAAATCGCGGTCGATAAAAAAGTATGTATTGAGGAATAAGTATGTTAAAAAGGTAAAGCAAGATGGCAATCAAATGAACAAATAATAGAATATAAAGCTGACAAACCATGCATCGCATACAATTATATGATAAATGAAAAATACACTCCAATAGATGCCAAAGGATAAGTAAGCTATGATAATAATTGTTAATGGACCTATCCAAAAGACCCCAATGGTTTAAATACATTACCAAAAAAGTGTATTGCCCTAAAGATAGATGGAAAAAAGGAATTAGTCGAATATAAAGGAAAAACATCAGATAAAGATATATCATTAAACTTTTTATAAAAAATAAGTAACTTTTTCAAAAAAACATTTGATGTATTAATATTAGCCTTAAGTGTAATAATATTCATACTAATACTCTACTGGTGTATAAATTCATGCACATAGTTAGCTATACATAGAGAAAAAAAAGAAAAAAATCACTAAAACAAAGAGAGAAAAGACCTTGAATACCAAAAAATCTTATAAATGGTTACTTAAAAAGAATTATCTAGCCCCAAATCCCAATCCAATCCGTTTATATTAAAAGAAGAAAATAAAGTAGAATTAGAATCAAATAGAAAAATATCATCGAAATATAACCCCTAAGAACCAAAACTATTTTATAAAGACAAAGATGAAGAATCTGAAGAAGACTGACTTAATGAATGATAAATAATACTATTTTTCCCTATAATAGGGTTTTTTTATAGATAAAATTTATAGTTATAAAAAATTTCTTTAATATAAGGGTATGAATCCCAAATATATATATAATATATATATATCTGAATAAAACTTTAAAAAAAAAAGTAAAACTATATATATTTAGGTTAGTTTATTATATTATTGTAATTTATTAGTCAAAAATATGCTATACTAACAATTTTATTATTTTCTATAAATTTTAATTTATTGACTAACCAAATTTTTGTTCGCTTTTTTAATTAATTATAATTATAAAAACAAAAAATTATAATTATTGAAATAATTATGATATAATTAAAAAACTTAACAATAATTAATTTTATTTTGTTTGATAAACAAATTATTAATATATTTGTTCACTTTTTTAATTAATTAGAATTAGAAAAATATAAAATATAATTATTAAAATAATTAAGACAAAATTAAAAATCACAACAAAAATTAATTTTATTTTGTTTGATAAACAAAATATTAATATTGTTTTTTTAATATTTATTATTAATTAAAAGAGATTTCAGCGTATTTTCATAATAATTATAAATCAAATATGAACTAAATATTATTAATTAATTACAATTAATATTAATATTAGCTATGGTATAGATATTAGTATATTTGATATTTATAATTATGATATAAAGTTAATTAAAATTAATAATTAAAAAAGTGAATACAAATTTGAAAAAAGTAATATTATTAATTAATTACAATTAATATTAACATTTATAATGGTATATATATTACTATATTTGAAAATTAAAATTGTATTATAAAGTTAATTAAAATTAATAATAAAAAAAGTGAATACAAATTTGAAAAAACTAATATATTAAATGTATTTTTAAGTTACAATATATTTTAAAATTAATTAAATTTTATTTAAATTTTAGGATAAATTTAATGTGGATTTTATATCATTCATTTCTTTTATATTTTAAAAGGAAACAATAATTAATAAAATATATTTTCTTTATATTCTTAAAAATTTATATAAATAAAATTATATACAATTTATGATCATATTTATTTATAATTTTTATCCCTATTTATTTATAAATAATAGTAGAATTAATATTATAATTAAATTAAAACTATATTAATTTATTTTCTTACTTAAAAATAAGAAATAGTTATTTACGGCTATTTTTTTTAAAAATTTTTTTTATATATTTTCTTTTAATTGTAATTATAAATTATGATATTAAATTATTTTAAATTTTATGATAATACGATATATTGAATAAATTAATAATTTAGACAAATATATTTCAAAAAAGTTAGTATCTCTAATTAATTAAATATAGAAAATCTAATTGAAAATTTATTTCACAATTTTCGACCTATATAATACATTGAATAAGATTTCATTTAAATTTTCAACAAAAATATTAAATTTTATTATAAATCATCAAAACTATAGTCATAGTTTATTATATTAATTTAGCATTTTTTGTGTTTGATTTATTTTTATACCATATCTTATATAAATAATAATTTAGAGTTAAAGCAATTAGTATTAGAACTATATATTATTTAATTATTTTAATATGATTAAAATAGGATAAAAAATATATAATGGCCTTATAATAATTATTCTTAGTATTATTTATACTAATTTATTAAAATTCAAACGCACTGTAAATTTATATATATTAATTTATATTATAACTATTTTATATTTAATCTTGAGGCATTATAAATTATTCTTGAAATTAATTTATTTAATATTTTAAATGTTACTCCAAATATGCAAATTTAAAAAAGTGCTAATCTATATCAAACTTAACTTTTTCACCCTAATATTTAAATATAAATCTAATATTTTAAAAATAAAGATTTTCTTAAGATTTTTGAATAATTTTAAAGATAATCCAAAATAGGCTATCTTGCCCGAATTAGGAAAGACAAACCAGTAAAATAGCTTTTCTAGTCCGGACTTAGGATCCTGCAACGTATATTTATAATTTTTGCTGATGATTATATTTATTTAATTAGTGAAATTTTATGTGCTAACTTTGTAAAAATTTAATATTATTAATTACTTACAAAAACTAAATTATTCATTATACAATTAAATATAAAGTTAGCTTTTAACTAGTTTTATTTAAATAATTAAGATAAATTCTAAAAACATTAAAAGTTAACTTTATATTTAATTATATATTAAATAATTTTGTTTTTGTTTTACTCAAATTATCTTTAAACTTATAAAATGTAAAATATTATATTATGCTACTAGTCCTTAAAACAGAGTATTTACCCCTTAAAAAAAAGGAAAGATTAAAAAAATTTAATTTATACTAATATTTTTTAATTTATTCTTAAAAATAATTTAATTATTTATAATATCTGTTTTTTTATAAATACTAAATTTTTATTATTTTGCAATTTACTCCTAATTTTAATTAATACATATACCAAAAAAATTTGAGTAATCAAATAAAAAATTTGCTTTTGGTTAAATAAAATAACTGCACAAATCAAAGCAAATATAAGATAATTTGATAAAACCGAAGAAGATTATGCAATTTATGGGAAAATTTAGTTTTTTTTCACATTTTTAATTTCTTCAAAATTGATCTAATAAAAAATAAAATATATAATAAAGAAAAAAACAAAAATTAATTAAAATTAAAATATAAGTATATAAAAATGAATATTGAATTAATTCGTATATTTATAAATATTTTTAAATTTCAATAAAGTAAACTTGTAAAGTTAAACGAAATTTAATTTTATTCAGTAATTTTTTTTTATTCTAATTTGGAGTTAAATTTATAAATCCAAGAATTTATTTTTTAATATGTCTACCATTTCTATATTTATTTTTTATTATTCAAAAAAAAAAACAGTGTGCGAATAAATAATAAATAAATTTATCTTTATATATATTACATTAATCTTGGATTTTCTTCAAATAATCTTT
Source organism: Pseudocohnilembus persalinus (assembly GCA_001447515.1). Taxonomy (NCBI): domain Eukaryota; phylum Ciliophora; class Oligohymenophorea; order Philasterida; family Pseudocohnilembidae; genus Pseudocohnilembus; species Pseudocohnilembus persalinus. The sequence goes on from LDAU01000044.1 coordinate 908,368, forward strand.
TAAAATACTAATAAATTATGATTAAATAAGGAAAAATATAATATAGAATTAATTTTGCCTAGTCATATATATTAATTAAAAAATTTATGAACAATTAATATAAATGAAAACTAGTTTAAAGTTGATTAATTTATTATTTTACTTTAAACATTAAAATATAAATATTTAATGAAAAATATGTCTATTTTTTAATATTTTTAAATTTATATATTTATAAATAATAAGCTTTTCTCATAATAAATAAATCAAAATAATATAAAAATTTTGCATATTAGGTTTCTAATTTATTTTAGAATAACTAATATTGAAAAAAATAAAATATTAAAGTTTAATTATGCCATATATACTTTATTTTATTATTTTAAAGTTTAAATTGATTTAAAAGCCCTACATTTTAAATCTTTAAATAATAAAATATATAAAAGAATATTTCAAAAATTTCAAAATAAAATATTTTATTTTATTAAAGTTAATAGGATACATATTTTTTTATTATTTAACTTAAAATTTTAGAATTATAAAAAGATTTACTTATAATTAAAATAAATTAATTATAAAAATCTGGTTGATTAAAAAAAAGGTTATTTATACTTAGGAATAAATCTAAAAAAATAAATTAGATAAAAATATGTATAACATTTATTAACTTTTTTATAAAAAGAATTATTATACTAGATATATTATATGAAATTAAAAGAAATATCTAATAAAAAAATATTTATATTATTTTTATTAAAATTTGCACTAAATAATATGGAGCTTTATTCTTTTTAGTTAGATTATAATTTCGGAATTTTTATAATAATTTAAAATTATAAAAGACATGTTCAAATAAATAGTACAAAAGAAATTAATAAAAATATGTGAAACAATTTTTTTTATATAATTTAATACTAATTTTTATAGGAATTAAATTATACAATAAAAATTTAAACTATTAAATAAAGTAGTTTTATAATTTTATAAAAAAATCTATAATTAAAACTTTTTTTTCAATTAAATCATTATAAATTTTCAATGATAATAGAAGTAGCTCCTCCTCCACCGTTACAAATACCGGCCATACCGTATTTAGCTCTTTAATTCTTTAAAATATTAACTAAATTTAATACGATTCTAGACCCAGACATTCTATTTTTTAAAAAAAATTAAATAAAAATTTAAATAAAAATTAAAAATTAAACAATAAATAATATTGTATCAATAATATATAGTTTATTTATTTAATTTAAATTAATTAATGTTTTTTTTTATTTAAATTCATTAATGCTTTTTTTATTTAAATTAATTAAAGCTTTTTTTATTAAATAAATATTTAATTTTTAAATTACCCAATAGGGTGTCCCAAAGCAACAGCTCCTCCGTAAATATTAACTCTATCTATATCTAAATCTAATAATTTAATGTTGGCCAAAGCAGTGGCGGAAAAGGCTTCATTAACTTCGTGGTAATCGATTTAAGAAACTTTCATTCCAGCTCTTTCTAAAGCTCTTTGTCCGGATTTAGCAGGAGCAATACAGAAATCAATAGGGTCAACTTCGGAATCAGCGTAAGAAACGATTCTAGCTAAAGGAGTAACTCCTAATTCTTTTACTTTTTATTCGCTCATTAAAACTGTTAAAAAAATAAAAAATTTTAAATTTAAATTTAAAATTAAAATTATTTATACATATATTTAATTTTTTATATAAAATTTTTAATTTTTTTATAAAAAATATTTCGTTTTTAATCTTTTAAATTTAATTACTAATAGAACAAGCTCCGTCGTTAATTTTAGAGGCATTAGCAGCAGTAACAACTCCAGTTTTACTGAAAGCAGGTCTCAATTTAAGCATTTTATCTTTTTAGAATCTTTTAGGTTCTTCATCTTCAGCTAACTGTTAATTTAAAATTAAAATTAAAACTAAATTATTTATAAATTATCTCAAAATATATTAAATCAAATAATTATATTTACAACTCCTTCTTTTTCAGAAATAGTAACAGGTTCAATTTCCCATTTAAATCTTCCAGTTTTAATAGATTCCAAAGTTCTTTCGTATGAACTAATAGCGAAATCATCTTAAATTTATCTATCTAATCCTAAATCAGTAGAAGTTTTTTCGGCACATAATCCCATAGCAATATTATTATATACATCAGTCAAACCGTCAGTGGCTAATCCATCAACTAAAGTTTAATTTCCGAATCCGTGTCCTTTTCTGTGCTAAAATTTTAAAAATAAAAATATAATAAAACAACAACTTTTAAAAAATCATTTACTATTTAATTTTAATTTTAAATAATTTTTTCTTTAAAATTTTTTTATTTCTTTAAATATTCTAAAACAAACTTCTATTATAAAAAAGTCTTAAAACCTTAAAATTAAATTCCACCCAAAAATAAATAAAATATAAACAATAAACAAAGCACATGCACCGAAAAATAAAATTTTTATATCTATTTTTTTTTTTTTACATTATTAACATAGAAGGGAACTTAACTCATATTTTCAAACCCTCCAGTAACAACAACATTATTTTATCCTAAAGCAATAGATTAAGCTCCGAAAGACAAAGTTTTCATACCAGAAGCACAAACTTTGTTAATATTAGTAACGGGAACTCCAATGGGAATTCCAGCTCCTAAAGAAGCTTATCTGGCAGGAGATTGTCCCAAACCAGCGGCACAAACATTTCCTTAAAAAATAATAAAAAAAAAATATTAATTTTATTTTATTTTTATTAAAATCTTTTTTTTATTCATTAAAATAAATTTATATCCAAAAAACACCCCAAAAAAATAAATTAAAGTAATAACTTAATATAATAAAAAAGTAATTGATATTTAATTCTTTATATATCAGATTTATACACATTATTTTTATTTATTTTTTTGTATTTTATGGACTAATTTTTTTATTTTTTTACCTAAAATAACTTCGTCAACTTAATCGGCAGGAATATTAGCTTAATTTAAAGCTCCTTTAATGGCAATGGAACCTAATTCAGTAGCTTTAATTTTAGACAATTTTCCTAAGAAAGTTCCGATAGGGGTTCTTTTTCCAGCTACAATATAAACGGGACTTTAAGAAGCGAAAGTGTATTTGGCGACTTTACTTAACATTACGTATACTTTTTTAGTTTTTATTTTTTTGTTTTTTTTTGTTTTTAATTTCTTTTTTATCAAATATTATTATTATTGTTAAATTAATAATTAAATAAACTAATAAAAAAAAAGTAATTGGATTTTTTATGTTTTTTACTTTTATTTATATTCTTAATAAAAATTATTAATCACATTGATACAAATGGAAGGCCATTTCAACCATAAACTATAATTACTTTAATCAATTTTTTTTATTATATTAACACGAAATGATCAATAATATATAATTAAATTCATTTATATTTAGTAAAAATCAATACATTTGTAGTTCCAAGTATGTAAATTTTAATTACTTTTGTGATTAAAAATACGGACTTTAAAATTCTATCAAAAATTTTATCAGATTTCAAAAAATAATACGTCTTTTTTGTTTTTTAATATATACATTTATTAAATTATTATCAAACTTTGTAAGATATTAAAATAATAATATACTTATCAAAAATGTAAATTTTCACCTATAATTATTTTATGCAATTTTCATAAAACATTTATAATATTTCCATAAATTTTATTTTATAAGATATATTATATAATGCTTAATTTTTTATTTATATCTTTAGAATTTACAACGATTTAAAGAGAACAAATTTTAATTAATTAAGTAGATAAACTAATATACAAGCCAAATGATTAATTTGGCTAACCATAACAAAATCTAAATTAAATAAACACTTGTACATAAATCAATAATAAACTATTAATAGATATATAAACAATTTATACTTTTAATTTTAAATATCATACATAAATAATGTTTATACAATTAAATAATTAATAACAATTATAATAATCTACTATTTCTATCAAAATAAAGTTCAAATTAAATTCAACAATACTCAAACTTTTTAAGATGAATTTTCAACCATTATTTTTATTTTACCATTAGGAAGCTCGTAAGCCAATTAAAATTTTATATATTTAGGAGCCTTTGCCTAATAAAACTCTCCGTCGACTTAAAAATAAGTTATAACATTTCTTCCTTTTTCGTCTTTATCTTTAAAATTTAAATAAAAGGGCCCTTTTCCTTAAGCCACTCGCTAACTATTTCCACTAATAACTTATTCCATACTCATAGAAAAACTACTCGAAAATGACATAAATTCTAATTAACCGTCCCCGAAGTTTTAATTTTCAAATTTATCTCTAAAAATTTTAATGAAAAATTAAGTTAATTTTTAATTTTTTAAAAATTTAAAAATAAATTAGAGATTAAATTCATTTAGATTTTAAAATTTGAAATAAATTATATCATTTGAATTTTAAATTTTGTGTTTAATTTTATTATTTTTTTTTACATCATCTTTTTTTTTTCATCTACATAAGAAATTCCTAATTTATTTTAACAACCTTTCCATAAATTAATACCCCCAGCATAAGAAGGTATATTAGAACAAATTAAACAAACAGGATTTCCTTTCAAAAGTGGAATTTCAGATGTACTATTCTACTATTTAAATATTTTTTAACTATCCCCTTTATTAAAAGAAATAAATTAAAATTATATAAATTAATCAATATAATATATAAATTTTATATACACATTTTTAAAAAAGTCTAAAATTTTTAATTAAAAAATATAATAATAATTATTATATTATATTTATTACTATCATTTGGCCTTGTTTAAAAACATTAAGATGATCCATTATTTAAATTCATATTAGAAGAAGGAAAATCAATTCCAATTCCAGAATTTTTTACTATACCTTATTCCAACTATTAACTTACAGGTGGACTTTAAATTTATGTCTATTTTTCACTAGACTATACATTATTATTTTTCAATAACTATACTTTTCCATCTTATTATAAACCAATCATTGAATTATTTTAAAATTCTAAATTTTTTATAATATCACTCATTTTTGGAGTCCTAATAAAGCATTTCTTAAGTCCTTCCCATGCGTAAACACATTTATTTCCTATTTAAGATTTTTTTCTATTTTTATCAAATCCATATCCTATTCTTGCATCCACCCCCACACTACAATAATTTGACATGTGTTTTGAAAATTTTTTTAAAACTTTTCCCTGTATAGGCACTCCTTGAGCATCCTTTTCTAAAATTGGATTTTTTTCAACTTTCCCATTAACTTTTTTAACTTGCCTAAATTCACCCACCTAATGAAAATTTAATGAAATATTAAAAAAATATATTATAAAAATTTTGTATTTAATTGTTTTTGTATTACATTTTAATCAACTTCTACTTAGATATCCCAAATATCAAAATCTGCTATAGTCGAAAAAATCCATTTCTTTATCATTTTTTTTAAACCACCTAAATTAGATCCAATAACCTGTCCGGGAGCGCTTCCTCCCCATCCTTATTTAAAAAAATATGTTTTAATAAATTTAAAAATTATTTATTATTAATATTTAAAATAATTTAGAAAACTTTAAAATTAAAATTCTAACTATAAAATAACTTATTTATTAAAATATTAGTATAAAGTAAATATTTTAAGTAACATCCAATAATTATAATGCAATAATAAATAAAAAAATAAGTTAATAAATAGATAAATAAAAAAATAAGTTAAAAAATAAATAAATAAAAAAATAAATAAAAAAATAAATAATAAAATAGATAAAAAAATAATATAAAATCAATTTTTTACCCAAAACTCTAGCGAAATCATTTCCAGTCCCAAAAGGAACTATTCCAATTGGACAATGTTCCACATCCAATTTATATTTAATCATTTCTTCAACCACCCACATAACAGTTCCATCCCCCCCACAAACAACAGCTCTGCATTTTTTTTATTCTATTATATTATTATATAAAAATAAAAATTAAATTTAGTAATTTTAAATTCAAAAACCCTTATATCATTATTATTAAGGTATAATAATAATATTTAAAATAGAAAAATATGTAAACATTTTAACTAAAAAGTTTTTATTTTTTAAATTATAATTATTTTTTTTCTATATAATTTTTATACTAGCTTCAATTTCTTCCTTCAATTTCAAAAACCCTTTTTCTCTTTAATCTGCCAAAAATAAATTTACAAACTGAACATCTGCTGTATACTTTTGTTTAGATTTCTAATCATTAGGCTAGTCTAATGTGAATCTTATAAATTCTGACTATTTTTATTTAAAATTATTTTTATTTTATAATAAAATTAAATTTTTTCATAACAAAATATAATAATGTAAATTAAATTTTCTGAATTAAAATAACTTACTTCCAATTTTAAAAATTCACCAGCCTTATTCCCACCACTGGTAGGATTCACAAATAAATAAAATGTGTAATGAAAATTCTTATCAAACAAATTATTTTATTCAGTAAATTATTTTTCAAAGCCTTCTTTTTCTGTTTAATTTTTTTATTAATTTTAAAAAATTTTTATAAATATTATTAGAATCTAAAATAATTATAAATAAATACAAAAATTGCCAAAAAATTTAAATATATTACTTATTATGATATTATTGCTTTGATTATTTATTTATACAACTTCCATTGTTTATTATTTATTTGCAGTTATAGTCTGAGTTGTTGATTACATTTAAAAATGGGAAAATTAATTTATATTTATCAAATTATTTTTGTTTTGCGGAAAATATTTATTTTTATTTTATTTATTGAAAATTAATTTAATTTCTTCTTTTATTTACAAAATAATTAAAAAAATAAGAATAAAAAGAACTTGAATTTTTATTTCAATTGCTACTTTTATATCGATTTTAAAGTCATTTAATTGATAAATAATAAAATTAAATTCATGTTTACATCGGAAGATTTAAGTAATAATAAAAAAACAGATCAAGAAATTATTTAAAAATACTTAACTCATGTTGTATAATATTAATAGATATCTGCTAAAGCTTATCATTAAAAATTTAATTCATTATATAGTTTATCAATTATTTTTATTTATATTTCGATGTAAAGTATTTAAATACAATATTTATAAGATTAGAACAATGTTGAATTATAATTTTAAAATAATTTATTGAAATTATTAGTTTAAAATGTAATTTATATCTCAATGTATAAAAAATATTACCCAAATAATACATTTAAAATATAATTAAACAGTACACATTATTTATTAAAAAAATTTTTAAAATATGTAAAAAGATATTGTATAGATAAATAACATAATATGAATTATAATACTTTTTTATTATTGAAATAATTAATGAATAAATACAAATAGGTTAAATAAATTTTACTTTAATCAAATAATACCATTAATCAAATTTATATTTTTATATTTAGAAACATTTAATTCTAAAAACAAAAAAATTATATAAAATAAAATAAAACTCTTTCAGCCAACCTAAAACTTTTCAACAAAATTTCTTAATAAAGCAAACAAGACCAATAAAATAAATCTTTAACCAGCAGCCTAAAAAATTACAAAAACTAATCACACGATAAATTCATTAAAAATAAACATCAATACACAAACAAAAGTGAATATTTAGAAACTAAGTACAACTCAACCAAAACCAGTCACAAAAGAAACCAAGACGTTTTCCTCAGAAAAGCAATTGAAAAAAAATCAAAAAAAGAAAAAATAAGAGAAATTAAATAAATCCACGAAAAATAACATCAAAGTAAATTAAAAACTAAAGCCCTTGAAAAACTTGATAAAAAAAATAAAAAAATCAAAGAAAATAATCTCAAATATCTTAACTTGCTTAACTAAAAATCTCAACTTAATGAAAATATTTCCAATAAACTCTTTAATAAAAACCAAAAAGATTAAGATTCCGATTGAAAAAAAAAAATATATATATATAGTTTTTATTTTTATATAAAAAATATTGTTTTTTAAATTCTTTATTTTACTATAATATTTAGTTATTGTCTATATATAAAATAATTATATTAAGTATATAATATATATATATATTTTGTTAGAAAAAGTCCTTTCCATCTTTATAAAAATTATAATTATATTAAATTTGTATATTTGATAAATATAAATATGAAATTTTCATTATATTTATTATCTATTTCTAAAAAACTTATAGAAATTTCTATTTTAATTTAAAAATTTAATTTTAAAAATTTTTGCAGATTTAATTAGAATTACTAAAACAAACATTTAATTATTTCTTAAATCTACAGGTTTATTTAATATGTGGCTTTTATCAATTAAATTAAATTATATAAAAAAAATAAATGCCTACATACTCTATTATAGTTTATTTTATAAATACCTTTAATTTATCTGAGAATTTTTTTGCACACATTTCCTTTTAATATAAACTATTATTAGAAATAATTAAAAAATAATCAATTTTTTTAAAAAAAATAAAATAAAAAATCCAAAAAAACACCTAAAATACTAAATTTCAAAACTAAATCAATTTAAATACTAAAAATAAACCTAATAAAACATGGGCTGGTTCACAGATAGCGACGACAAAGACGAAAAAAACCGTCAAAAAAACCAATAAAACGAAAGTTCTTTCCACTCAACTTCTAGTTTCTTCAACCAAATTACCTCAAAAATTTGCAAATAAGACCCAGAAGATGATAATATAATGATTTGCAAAGAAAAAATAACGTATACAGACAAAGACGGCAACAAAAAAACAGAAGAAAAAGTAGAAAGAATTTCAAATAAAGACACTATTTCTCCTTTTCCAGAATAATCTATTTTCGGAATAAGACCCAGATTTTCTAATAATAATAATGAAAATAATTAAAGTCATTAAAATCAAGAAAATCAAGAAAATTAACTTAAAAAAAGTGATATTAATTTGGAAAATCTAGAAAATGCCTTGTAATAATTTGATAACGAAATTTCGAAAGATTTCCATATTTTTAGGGATTTTATTCACGATCCTTTTAGAACTCTTTTTTCGCCTTAATTTCATGAAAAATAGTAATAATAAGAATAAAGATAGTAGCATAAATAAAATCCACTTGCTAATGAATTTAATAATATTTATGGATAATTTAAAAAAGAGATGTTCGAAGATCTTAACCAAGCCTTTTTCCCTTAATCTTCCTAAAATCAATAATAATAATATTAAAACTCATATGCAGATTATAATACAAATTAATAATATAGTTAATAAAATAATTCCAAAGAAAGATACTTTTATCCTAATTATTAAAAATAAAGTCAGGAAAATAATGATATTTAAAGCTTATGATCTATTAATGATAAAAATTTTTTTTTTAATTTGATGAATATATAAATAAAATATTCATTTTAACTTTTATTATAAATTTAAATTACATAACTAATTATATTGTAAAAAATAAATAATAATTTATATAGTGTAGAAAATTTGAATACTAATTTGTAAATTTTAAATATTAAGATGACAAATAAATATAATTTTTAATATATTTAGTTAAAAACTTTTTTCTCTTTTTAAAATAAGAAATCTTTGTTACTGTAGTTTAAATAATCCAGAATATATTTTAGTAAAAAATAAACAAATCAGAAATTTATTACAACAATTGAAATCTACATTTATTAAACTGTAATACGTAATATGCGATTATCCGCATCTCTAATAAATCGGATTAACATTACCCTTTATTTTTATAATAATTATTCATTATCTAATATAATTAAAAATTTAATAAAAAATAAAATAAAAAAAAATCCTAAAAAAAAACATCAAAATTTATAAAAAAATTAATCCAAAATTTAAATAAAATGTGTTCAAGACTTGAAGCTATTGGAAGACATATTTCTGCTTATTAAGAATTAAAAACCCCCATTAAAGTAACTGTTACCGGAGGAGCTGGAAACATCGGATACGCTTTAGTTTTCATGATCGGTCAAGGAAGGTACCACAAATCATAAAATAATATAAAATAAATTAAAATAAATAAAATGAAAAATTTATATCCTTAAATAAATATAAAAAATAAATACAAATTACACTAAAAAGCATATCCCAAAAAAAAATCCAAAAAATATTCAGAATTAATAATCTTATAATAAATATTATTTTCTACATTTTTTTTCATAATAACTTAAAATTTTTATTAAATTAAAATTTACCTAATTTTTCAAAGAATGTTCGGACCCAACCAGCCCGTCGACCTTACCTTATTAGAAATCCCCCAAGCTGAAAAAGCCTTAAACGGAGTTTTAATGGAATTAAAAGACAGTTCTTTGCCTTTAATTTCCAAATTAAGTGGGGCTACAGACTATAAAACTGGATTTTCTAACTGTTAAGTAGCTATTTTGGTCGGAGCTAAGCCCAGAGGCCCTGGAATGGAAAGATCTGATTTATTAGGTTAAAATGGACAAATTTTTAAAGGATAGGGAGAAGCTTTGAATCAATATGCTGATAAAAATTGTAAAGTTGTCGTCGTCGGAAATCCTGCGTAATTTCTTTATAAAAATTATAAATTAAATCAATAATATATAAAATATATATATATAATTGCATCTTTTATAATTCGTAAATAAAAGTTTAAACATAATCCTATTTTCTACTCAAAATTGAATAAAAATTTTCAATAAAATATAACTGCAAACCCATTTTAAATTTCATAATCTAATTAATTCAAAACAACTAAAATAATTTAAAATTTTCAGCAATCAAATAACTATTTTTTAACTTTAAAAACATTTAAATCTAGTAACACCAACGCCATGATCGCCAGCTACTACGCCCCCAGCATCCCCAGAGAAAATTTCACCGCTTTAACCAGATTAGACCAAAACAGAGCCGAGGCCCAAATCGCCGACAAAGTAAACTGTCACGTTTCTCAAGTAAAAAACATTATTATTTGGGGAAATCACAGTGTTACTTAATATCCTGACGTCAACCACGCCACTATTACCAATTTCCCTTAAAACGGTATATCTTCTACTGTTATCGGAGCCGTCGGAGATTTAGAATACTTATAAGGATAATATTGTACCACTGTAGCTAAAAGGTATATTAATATAAATTTATATTTATTATAGTTTATATATATATATTAAAGTTTTTATATATTTATGTATATTAAGATTTATATATGTGTGGATATTTATGTATATATATATAAATTTGTATATATGTGTCTATACTTATATATATATAAATTTGTATATATATGTCTATACTTATTTTTATAAATAATTATATATATGTGTATGTATATTTAATTATATAAGAATATTCATATTAATTTTATTAAAGAAATTTTTTTAAAATTTTAATTTAGTTCTATTAAAAATATTATAGATTTATATTTTTATTTGAATTTATTTATTAAATTTTTTATTTAAATTTAGAGGAGCCGCTATCATTGAAGCCAGAAAATTATCCAGTGCTGCTTCTGCCGCCAACGCTGTTTGTGACCACATTCATGATTGGTTAGTAGGAACTGCCCCTGGACAAGTTGTCTCTATGGCTGTAATGGGAGATGGAAGTTATGGAATGTCTAAGTAAGTTATAAAAATTAAAAAATTACTAGATAAAAAAAATTATATTCATAAATTTTACTTTTAAATATTTTTAAATGGTCTAATATAAATTTTTAATTTTTTAATTTTAGAGATGTATGTTTCAGTTATCCCGTCACCTGTCAAAATGGAGTCTGGAAAATCGTTTAAGGATTACATATTAACAAATTCTCATAATAAAAATTAGAAACCACTTAAAAAGAATTATTAGAAGAAAGAACTATGGCTTTGGACTACTTAAATAAAAAAAAATGATTAAAATATATTTTGCTTTCTATTTAAAAATAATATAAAATATATTTAATTTATAATTACAGTCACTACTACTCTACAAATAAAAAAAAATATTTATTATTAATAAAATAAATTTCAACATTTTTTTTCATTACTTAACATATGCCTCGATATAAATTTAATTCATAACTCATAAAAATGTTTTATTTATTATCTAAATATAATAATTAATAAAAACTAACTATTTCCATATTACTACATACATAAAAATAAAAATAAATTTTCTAATTAATTTTAGAGTTAAGAAAAATTATAATTATTAAAATAAAATAACAGAAACATTTTATATTTTCTCACTAAAATAAATAAAAATTTCTTCATATTTACTAAAAACTATTAAATAATTAAAATTTTAAGAAATTTTATTTAATCAAAAATCGCCCTAAAAAAAACAAAAAAAAACAAAACAAAAATTAAAATAATAAAAAAACAATAATAAGCAAAACACTCTCTTTAAAAAAACAACAAAAATAAAATATCTAGCATAAAACTCAAAACTCAAAACTTAAAACATAAAACATATAACATAAAACATCCTCCCCTCAAAAAAAAAAAAAAAATCAAAATATAAATTCAATAAAATATAATAATAATAAAAAAACATACAAACACATATAAATATATAATATGAACAACATAAACATCGAGAAAATCCGAGAATTCCACAACCAAAAGTACAACATAATCCTAAAATTCCAAGACAACAGTCTGCTAAGTCTTTGTTTGGAGTCTCAACACGACAACAGTCTCTGGAAAAACTCCTTCACGCACCAGTACATAGAAGACCTCAGTCAAAAAACAGGCAAAAAAAAAACTTTTCTCGATTTTTGCCAACTTCTTTCGCAGGGAGTCGCTAATGACCTCCCTTAAGTTGTTTCTTTAGATATTCTTACTTATTAAGATTTAGAAAATATGAAGGCCAAAAAATAGGGCCTCCCTAACCCTAATGTTAGCTAGCTAAATCCTGTGCAAATTAAAGCTAATAAAAGGTATATTATATTGAGTGTTGGAACTCCCCAAAATCCTAATGATAAAGTAAAAAAATAAAGTTTTTTTTAAAAAAAAATATATATATATATCATTATTAAATTATTATATTTTCGAATTAATAGTAAAACTACTTTATATTAAAATTACTTATTATTTGTTTTTTGTGTTTAGCTATTTAGTGTTTTGATATTATATATTTAAATATTAGTCAATTAGCTTTTACCTTATTTAAAAACAGGTTTATATTAGAGTTACTAAAAAAATATTATATATAATATATACATTATGCAATTGAAAAGATACTATAATGTAGATAAAAATAACATATATAAAAATCAGCATAAATTGATTCATACATATTCTAATAATATATACAATTTTTTTAATATAATAAAATTTCAGTTATTTTTTAAGTAAATCAATTCACTTATATTAACTATAATAAATTATAATAAAATTTTTATATTAATTTTATAAAATTTTAATTTAAAAAGGTTCATTACCCCTTGACTTTAAACCATGAAGAATCAGAAGATGTAGATAAATTAAAATAAACCGTATAAAGATTAAAAATGGAACTTGAAGAAGTAAAAAGTTCTAGAGATAGTATTTCTGTAAATGGAAGTAATTAAGGCATAAATTAACAATAAAATGGAAAAGAGCAAAATTTTTTTATAACTGAAAATCTAGAAAAAAAATTAATGAATTCCACTAATAGTTCTATACAGTCACATCAATCAGAAATGTCTCTTGTACAAGAAAATGAACTTTTAAAAACAAAAATAAAAAGGCTGGAAGAAAGTTTTTCGTAAAAAAAAGGTGCTTTAGAAGTAGATCAAATAATCAAAAAAAAAGTTGATTTGGAAATGGAAATTGAAACCATTAAATTAAATACTTCAAGAGAAATAAATAGATTATAACAAACTTTAGATGAAAAAGACCTAGAAATCAACAAAAAAAGAGAAGAAATTAAATAATTAAGACTAGATTTATCAATGAATTTAACTGGAGACGAAGGAGTAAAAAGGCTAAAAGAGCACATAACAAATATCACCGAATAAACAGAATCTGAAATAATAAGGTCCAAAAAAACAATTTAATTGCTATAAAAAGAACAAGATAAAGCACAAACAGACATAGATTTCTTTAAAAGACAAGATTAAAAATAAAAAAATAGAATAAGACAACTAGAAATCGAGCTTGAAACAGCAACCAAAAGAGGAGGAGCCAGAGGCCTCAACGACCGACTCTACTCCCCCTACAACAAAAACTCTCTAAATTCCGCCGGCAGACGAGCAAACTCAGTCCCAGTAAAATCTCAGTCCCCCTCCAACCGTTACCAAAGGCCAGCAGCCACAAAAACAAACTCCTACCAAAGAAACACCTCAGGCGAAAACCTGAACAAAAACAAAATCTCGCCCAGCTACAACTTCGCCTACAAAAGAAACACCGTAAACTCCACAAACACAGCCAACCGACAGGCCGGCGGCTACCCCAGAAACGCAAGCAACAACAGCGCAAACAACCTAAACAACAACAAAACCGCCCCCAACAGAAACATTTCCCCCGGCTACCAAAGGTACGGCGTCCACAACAGAAATAACTCAAATAATTCCAATAATAATAGTAATAATAAAATTTCGCCCGGTGTTAACAGATATACAGGAGTTAATAATAGGTAATCTCCTGGCGTAAATAATAGATAATCTCCTGGAGTAAATGTTAACAGCAGATAGTCGCCCAACGTTTCTAATAATAATAGATAGACCCCTAGTTATATGAGACCTACTAATTAGTAGCAAAATAAAACTGCTGTTAATAATAGTAATAGAGTTTCTCCTGGGACGAGGAATTATGGAGCTAGAAATACTTAGCCCAATTCTTATAATTCTAATAATAATAATTCTAATAATAAAACTGGAATTCGAAATAATTCGCCCGGGGCCAGGTATAATAACCAGTCGCCTGGAACTAGGTATAATAATTATATGAACCAAAAAAAACCAGTTGTTGGGAGCAATGCGGGCAGAAATACTACGGGGTAAATGAATAATAATAATAATTAGGAATTTAATGACAAACATTTAAAAACTGGGTAAACTAGAACTTAACCGCAAAATAAAGATTTAGATAATAGATTAGACAGATTGTAAAATTTATTAAGTAAAGCGAAAAAATGAAATCAATCAATCAAATAAATAAAAATAAAGTAGTCTAATTTAATTTATAAGTATATATATATATTATAATTTATCAAATTATTAAAAATTAACATTTAGATTTATTAAATAAAATTTTATTTATTGTTTAAAAAGTATAATATAATAAATTATGAAATTTATAAAAAGGCAGCAAGCTTATATTTTTTGTATTCCTTTTAGAAGAAAAAAAAACTAATTTTTAGAATAACTAATTCTTTTTAAAACTATTTTATGCCGGGAAATTATAAAAATTTTAAATATTATTTTATTCAGCTTTACTATTTAATTATGTCTAGAATTCCCTTCCTAAATTTGTAAAATTTATATAAATTTTTGGTATTTTTATTTATTTCTGCTAACTTAATCAACTACTATTCAAATTTTTAAATTTAAATTCATTTATTCTCCACAAAAAAAAATTAACTTAAATAAATCTTTTTGCTTTTTTAATTTTATATTTAATTTACAATATATTCAAATTTATCATATTATTTTTTATTTTTTAATTTTTGTGAAAAATAAAAACTCTTTTTTTAATTAGAATATTTATTAAAATTGTAAACGGATCAAAAATTAATTTAAATAAAACGTATAATGAAATTAAATATCTTATTTTTACAGAAAATTATAATATATAAAACAAAATTTTAAAAGATTTAATAAACTTTTATATTAATTTAAATACAATTATTTAAATGGTTTTAATTTTAGATTTATAAAATTATTTAATGATAGTTTGCTAATAAAAGTAAAAATTTAATATAATAATAAATTAAATAAAATTAATTTCCTATTTTATTTTTCATACATTTATTACAAAATAGTATAAATTCAAAGAAACTTTCCATAATTCTAATAATTGTTTGAAACTGTTCATAAGATATAATATATGATATTATATAACTTATTTTTATTAAGATTAATAATAATAAATTTAAAATTCTGTTCAATATATATAAATGTCAAATAAAATGTCTATTATCCATAAATTTATAAAACAAAAAAATCAATCAATAAACTAAATATCAACTTATGAAAAACTAGATTTATAATAATAAATTCCTAGTATCCATTCTTCAAAATTGTTATTATTTTGATTAAAAGTTAATCTTTAATAGGAAATTTTATCATCATCATAGATTTCCATAAATTTCTTCTCAATATTGAAAACAACATTCATAATCGTCTACGTATCTTTAAAAAACTCAGTAAACTTTTCCTTACCCTCCACCTTAAACTCCCCTCCTCCAGCAAAAGAATTATCATTATAATCAAATACTCTGACATAGTGATCTGTTTCTAAGTCTTTTGAATTTTTTTGGTTTCCACTTGTTAACGAAAAACCCAAACAAATATCTTTTACGTTGTTTTTTGTGTCCATTGTGAACCTTAAATGGTACTCTTTTTCTTATTACAAATTCTCAGAGTAAATATATGTGCCGCTATAATAACTTTTAAATTTTATTGTTCGTGCGTCATTATCTATTTCGAAGTTGCCTTTATTATCATTAGAATTAAAATCCGATTTGTAGAATTTTAGTTATTATTATTTTTTCGTTGGCTATTATTATTATTGTTATTATATTTATTATTATTATGGTATTTTTATTAGGCTGGGCTAATATTTTCTGAAGGAGGCGATCAAGTCATTTATTTTGGCAAATTCTTTTTCTAGGTCATCTTTCATTTCTTCCACTTTTTCTTACTGAGTTTTCAGGGAGTCGTATAGCTTGTTATTATTGTAGACTTAGCAGTTTTGTTATTATTTGTAGTCAAATAATTAGTCAATATCGATCTTGTTTTACTGGAATTCTAGGAATTTTTCTCTAAATTCTTTAACATCAAATTTTTTAATTATTTCTTATAAAGAATTAAATTCTTAGTCAGAATCTTAATTTTAAAAATAATAATTGCAATAATTTTATAATTAAATGATAGTTTCTTTTTATTATTTTTAAATCTCATTTATAATTTGTTTTTAAAAATTGTCGTAAAAATTATTAACTTTTTATTAAAAATAATTAAAAAAACAATCATTTTCTTATCCGAATTCTTTTAAATTTTTCAGGTGATTCTAATAGATTTCTTAATGGTTATCATCTTAAATAGGAGGCCAGCCAATCAAATTTTCATTTTTTATTTTATCATTTTTTAATTATTTAATTATTAAAGTTTTTTAGTGTTTTTCTGGATTTTATTTTGTATCAATGTATATTTACTAAATACATTTAGGACAAAAAAAAAGATTTTATTTATTTTAAGAGCTCATGTTTAAATATAAAAATTTAAGATTTTAATGACCCTCTATTTTGCATTACATATTACTTTGGTCTGTCATTTTTTTATTTTATTATTTTTATTTATTATAATAAAGATTTAATTTATTTTACAAGAGTTAAATAATTATGATTAATTAAATAAGAATAAAAATAATAATATATTACTAGTGATTTATAAATTTTATAAATATAGTAAATAAATACTTTTTATTATAAATAATTAATAGCTTAAAATCTATTTTATTTTATATACTAACATAAATTAATCTTCTTTTTATTGATACTATTCTTACTATATAATATAAGATATTAAATAATTTATTTGAATCAAAATAATAATCTATTTAAATTTTAATATAATATAATAAAATATCTAATAAAATCTCCACTTTCTATAAATTCATAAACAAAAAAATCAATTAATAAACTAAATATCAACTTACTAATGACCCAATAATAAATTCCTAGTATCATTTCATCAAATTTCCTATAATCATCATAAATTTCCATCAGTTATTTTTCAATATTAAAAATAACGTTCATAATCGTTTCGTTGTCCTTAAAAATTTCTTATTTTCCCCTAACTTAAAACTCACCGCCCTAAAGCACAAGAATTAGTATTAGTACAAAAAATTATTAGGTGTAATTTATTAAATAAGAAAAAAAATAATTCTATAATATTAGTGAGAAATTACTTAATAGATTTTTGTCTTAATTAATTGTTTATATGTATTAGTTAAATAGTTTTTATTATAAATAATTAGCAGTTTAAAATCTATTTTATGATATAAACTAATTTATATTTATATTCTTTATATAAATGTTATTATATAATGCCAGATTATTTTTTATTGTAAAATATCTAACTATTTTCATTTTTAAGCGTTTTAATCATAGGAATTAAGTCCTCAAGCCACTGAAATTAATTTTATACCTCAAAATATTTGGAGGTTTAATTAAATATTTTAATTTTTAATAATTAACTTGGAAAATTTTACAGATACAAAAAAATTTTAACTTAAAATATTATTTATTATATAGATTTAAAGATTAATTATTTTATAATTTAAGAGACGAAATAAAAAATAAAACTAAACTCTTGTCAATAAATATTTAATTTTTTTTTATTTTTGTTTTGTATTTTCGATTTTAAGCAAAGTTCTCCTTTCTTTTTATATATTTTATGTCTTATTCATTTTAAGGATTTTCTACAATTTTATGATAATTTTAAATAAAAATATTTTATATTTTTTTCTACTTTAAATAATATTAATCTATTCGGTATTCAAATAAGTTTTTATTTTGATTATATGTGTTTTGATTTAAAAAGCATTAATTAGATGAATTAATTAAAATATCGAGTAAAAAAATAATAAAAAAAGAAACAGAAAGTTAATAATTAAAAATTTTGAAACATATCTTTAAAATTATAAAATAAAAAATTTACAAAAAAATTATTTTTTTCATTTTTTGTAATTTAATCACTATTATACCCTAATAATACTTAAGGCCTAAATTATTAAGATTAACTTATCCTAAAATCTAATAGTTTAGTAAGTCTTAATATAATTAATTACATATTCCTAATTATACATTTTAATTTCAAGAATGGTTTTTTTTTTTAAATAATTAAAAAAATTGGAATTATAGTGGAATTAACAAACCAATTAAAGGTTAAAATATTTATTTTATAGGAATAGTATCATAATTTAAAAAATAATATCAAATTTGTTAAATTAAAATTTCATATAACACAGTAAAAAATTGTTAGTACAATTTTTTTATTCTTAAAATTATAAGCCCAATTATAATCAATCAGATATTTTTAATTAAACAGCTTCATTTAATGCATGGGTTTTTTAAATTAATATTAAGTTATTTTCTATTGAATTTTTTGATTAAAGCATCAATATATTTAACTATTATTCCACGTTAAACTTAACAATTAAACCATAAAACCAGGTATTCCCTAAACTGAGAAAGTGACGTGTCTTTTGTAAATTCTTTCATTTATCTTATAATAAATTATTAAATTCAGAAATATAAGCCATGATTTTTTAATTAAGGGTCCTTAGTTGTATATTTTGCTCTCTGATAATTATTATTTTAAAATATCATATTTAAAAAATAATATTTGTACATTAGTATCTTTAATGTTT
Source organism: Pseudocohnilembus persalinus (assembly GCA_001447515.1). Taxonomy (NCBI): domain Eukaryota; phylum Ciliophora; class Oligohymenophorea; order Philasterida; family Pseudocohnilembidae; genus Pseudocohnilembus; species Pseudocohnilembus persalinus. Next base: position 927,843 of record LDAU01000044.1, read on the forward strand.
TAGTATTAGGTGATATTTTAAAATTCTTAAAATATAAAATTATATTTCATATTATATAATTTGTGAAAAATGTTTACTTTACATAGTAAGAGCCATTCATAGGAAATAATTGGCGAAAAATTCAAATTTATAATTCATATTTATATTTTTAATAATTTAATAAATTTAAATCAGAATTTTTTATAATTTTCGACATAATTTTCACATTTTATATAAAATTATTTTCTTTGTAAAAATAATAAAAAAATATGTATAATAAATAAAAATGCCACTATTATCCATAAAATTATAAAAATGATCTTTTTAAAAATCGACAAAAAAAAAAATTATAAAATTTATATCATAAAATATAGAATAAATAGGATTTTTTAGCGTTTTTTCTGGTTACCTAAGACCACAATCTTCACTTTCAAAGGTGGCGAGTCTTGGATATTTAAAATTAATTTTAAATATTTATATTTATATTTATTAACCTATTCGATTTTCGGATAAGTTTTTATTTCAACCATATGCTAATTAAATTAATAAGCCTGAAGCAGATGAATTAATTGGAATATCAATTAAAAAAAAATTTCAAAAAATGTAACAGAAAATTAAAAATTTTGAAACATATCTTAAAATTATGAAAAATTAGACAGTTTATAAAAAAGTTATTTTTTTCATTTTTTTGTAAATTTATATACTCTTCTACCCTATTAATACCTAAGGCATATGGTTAATTAAAATTTACTTATTCAAAAATCGAATGCCTTAATATATTTATATTGTATAACCTATTTTAAATTCATACAAATGTACATTAAAAATTATATTTAATGTATTTTTATTACTTAAAAATTTTAATTTAAGTTAATAATTAGGATAATTTCTTACAATATATAATTAATTATATTATCTCATATATAAATTGTTTAAATAAATAATTTAATTCTATGTATTTAAAATAATGACATCTATTTATATTTTTGCCTCATTTTTTTTAACTTTTTACAATAAAATAATTGTTGATTTATTATATATTTCTTGAAGGGGTGTTCTAATTCCGCAAAAATAAATATAGAAATGAAAAAAATTCCAGAACCATATTAAAAAATAAATTAAAAGTATAAAATATAGGGGGAAGTGGTAAGTACATATTTTAAATTATAATTTAATTCCAGTTTAATTATTTAGCTAGGAATTATAAAATTCCGCAAGCTAACTAAATTCCGGTCCTAATTTATTTAAAAAATTATAGCTATAGATTTTATAAATAACATTTAATTACATTATAAACAATAGAATTAATATTGCATATACTAAAATACTTTTTAATAAAAATTTAATAGGTAATTCTGGAAAAATGGTGGATTTTTATAACAATTTTATATAATATTTAATTATTTTTCTAGCGGAATTTTAGAGGGGAGAATAGCCCTAATAATATTAAAATCAAACTAAACAATTCACTTATCGATTGATGATATAAAAATATTTTAAAAGTATGCTATAACATTTTAAAAATTATAAATTAGATTAGTTAATTTATTAAGTAAAAATTTTTAAATAATAGATTTCATAAGTATTAAGAAATATTTAAGGTGTTGAAGATTATTTCAATTTAAATAATAACTTTGTAGTAAATATTGTAGGAAAGCATTGAAAAATGATTTATACTTCAAATATACTTTATAAGATATAGTGAAATAGAAAAAAAATCTTTTTAAACCAGAAAAATAGTTTTAATTAGTAACGAGAAATCGAATGGTAAATAGTTTGTTTTGAAAGGTAAACTTAAACAAATAAATAAATATTTTTTCACATTCCTAACTTTATTTTATAATATAGTATATAAGTTTTAAATTATAAAAAATTTTTATTTATTATTTATAACTAAAATATCAAAATTTACAGTTTATATATCCTTTAAATAATTTACTTATCTACCTTTTTCTTATCTTTTATTTTCTTTAAATTTATATTTCTTCACTCGTTTTTTTTAGTGATTTTCTTGTTACCATAAATTCAAAACGCATCCATATCTACTTTAATTTAACCCAATATTCTATAAGTTTTCCCCTTTTTTGTAATTAACAATACCAATGTAATTTTTTAACAGTAAAAATATATTTTTCGTCTTTTATTAGCTTTTTTTTTAAAACAAATATTTAATTTTTTTTTTTTTATGACTTTTAGATAAATTAAAAAATAATTTCTTACTTTTTAATCAACTTTCTTCAAATTTTTTTTTATATTTTGGTACAAACAATCTATAATTTTACATTTTAACTAAAGAATAATACCCCTATAAACATTTTAAATATCCAAATTTTTTCCGATTTCCATGTAATATACAATTAAATTTTCAAAAAATATTCTAAGTTTACTTTTAATTATCTCCTATTAAAGCAATAATATTTACTTACTTTCTTTATATCTCTTCCTATTCCTTTTATTAATTCCATAATTTTAATTATTAATCATAATCAATATTTTATTAAAGCGTTCAATTTTAATTTTTACTTAACATGTATTAATTTAAATGATTCCTATACAAACTATAATTCTTAAATTTTCTAAAATTTTTACAATTTTAATATATTACTTACTTACTCATTTAATTCATAAAATCATATTCTATTTAAAATTTTTCTTTATTTATCTTATCATTATATTCAATAAAAAATAATAGTTTTATAATATTTTTCGATATTTATCGGTCCCATATTTACTCAAAGGTTACAAAACTTTTTTATTTCTAAATCAATACTAATTAATTTAAATAGTTATTTCAATTTAAAACTTTTTAAATTCACAATTTATCTCTACTTTTCTCCAAATAAAAACAGCTTTTTTTTACTTTTTCATGTAAATTTTTAAAATCTTCCTTTTTAAAAAGATAAATTCTACTAGACTCAAATTATTTCAAATAAAGATTTATTATAAGTTTTAAAATAAGTTAGTAATTTTAATTAATATATCATATTTTAGTCTAAAATCAAGTTTAAACATTATTTTATTTAGCTTTACTATTTAATTATGGCTAGAATTCCCTTCCTAAATTTGCAAAATTTATATAAATTTTTGGTATTTTTATTTATTTCTTCTAGCTTAATCAACTACTATTCAAATTTTAAAATTAAAATTCCTTCATTCTCAACTAAAAGAATAACTTTAATTAATATTTTTGCTTTTTTAATTTTATATTTAATTTACGATATATTCAAATCCTATCATATTATTTTTTATTTTTTAATATTTGTGAAAAATTAAAAATCTTTTTTTAATTAGAATATTTATTAAAATTGTAAACGGATCAAAAATTAATTTTAAATAAAACGTATAATGAAATTAAATATCTTATTTTTACAGAAAATTATAATATATAAAACAAAATTTTAAAAGATTTAATAAACTTTTATATTAATTTAAATAGAATTATTTAAATGGTTTTAATTTTAGATTTATAAAATTATTTAATGATAATTTGATAATAAAAGTAAAAATTAAATATTATAATAAATTAAATAAAATTAATTTCCTAATTTTATTTTTCATACATTTACTACAAAATAGTATAAATTCTAAGAAACTTTCCATAATTCCAATAATTTATTGATACTGTTATTACAATATAATATACGATATTATATAACTTATTTTTATTAAGATTAATAATAATAAATTTAAAATTCTGTTCAATAAATATAAATATCAAATAAAATCTCCAATATCCATAAATTTATAAAAAAAAAAATCAATCAATAAACTAAATATCAACTTATGAAATACCAATTTTATTATAATAAATTCCTAGTATCTATTCTTCAAAATTGTTATTATTTTGATTAAAAGTTAATTTTTAATAGGAAATTTTATCATCATCATAGATTTCCATGAATTACTTCTCAATATTAAAAACAACATTCATAATCGTCTACTTATCTTTAAAAAACTCAGTAAACTTTTCCTTACCCTCCACCTTAAACTCCCCTCCTTTAGCAGAAGAATTACCATTATAATAAAATACTGTGACATAATGATCTGTTAATAAGCTTTTTGAATTTTTTTTGTTTCCACTTGTTAACGAAAAAGCCAAAAAAATATTTTCTACGTTGTTTTTTGTGTCCATTGTGAACCTTAAATGGTACTCTTTTTCTTATTACAAATTCTCAGAATAAATATGTGTGTACCAATCACTTTTAAATTTTATTGTTCGTGCGTCATTATCTATTTCGAATTTGCCTTTATTATCATAAGAATTAAAATCCGATTTGTAGAATTTTAATTATTATTATTTTTTCGTTGGTTATTATTATTATTGTTATTATATTTATTATTATTATGGTATTTTTTTTAGGCTGGGCTAATATTTTCTGAAGGAGGCGATTGAGTCATTTATTTTGGCAAATTCTTTTTCTAGGTCATCTTTCATTTCTTCCACTTTTTCTTACTGAGTTTTCAAGGAGTCGTAGAGTTTGTTATTATTGTAGACTTAGCAGTTTTGTTATTATTTGTAGTCAAATAATTAGTCAATATCGATCTTGTTTTACTGGAATTCTAGGAATTTTTCTCTAAATTCTTTAACATCAAATTTTTTAATTATTTCTTATAAAGAATTAAATTCTTAGTCAGAATCTTAATTTTAAAAATAATAATTGCAATAATTTTATAATTAAATGATAGTTTCTTTTTATTATTTTTAAATCTCATTTATAATTTGTTTTTAAAAATTGTTAAAAAAATCAATAATTTATTTTTTAAAATAGTTGAATTAATAATCATTTTCTTATCCTTATTCTTTCATATTTTTCAAGTGGTTTTAGTAGATTTATTGGTGATTATTATTTTAAATAGGGGGCCAGCCGGTTAAATTTTCACTTTTTAATTAATCATTTTGTAATTACTCAATTAATATCAGGGTTTTTTAGTGTTTATCAGGATTTTATTTTGTATCCATAAACTACTATTGAATACAAATGGGACAGGAAAAAAAGTCTTACTTGTTATCTGAGCTCATGTTTAAATATAAAAATTTTAGATTTTAATGGCCCTCTATTTTGCATTACATATTTGTTTGGTCAGTCATTTTTATATTTTATTATTTTAATTTATTAAATAAAGATTTATTTTATTTTACAAGAATTTAATAATTATAATTAATTAAATAAGAATAAAAATAATAATATAATATTAGTGAGAAAATTATGTAATTAATATTTAATACAATTAATTAATCTAACAATTATAAAAATTTTGGATAATATTTTAATAATTTATTTTTAATATTCATCAATTTCAAATTAAATTTTATTTATAAAAATTTATCTAAATAATATAATTGTAGATTAAATTTTTTTTGGCTAATTATAATCATTTTTATAGTTTTAGATTGCATAATATATATTTTGCATTAATTCTTAAATAAAGATTACTTAAAAATAATATTTTTTAAATTAATTATAAATTTAGTTTTAATTCCTATGTAAAAATTTTTTATAGCTAACTAAATTTTTTATCTTCACCCTCAAATTCATCATAGATTTATCTATACTATCATTACTATTTAATTTTAAATTAATCTAATACCAAAAAAGCACTTTATAAAATAAAAAATTTACTATACTTTCCAAAATTTTTCTAAAAAATCATAAGATTATTTCAAAAAACAATTAAATAAGATAAATTCAAATTATTGATAATTATTCTAAATAAAAAATAAAATCAAAATTATTTTCTGAAAAAACATTAATAAAAAATTAAAATAAAAATGGAAATCGAAAAAGAAAAAGAAAAAGAAACAAAAAAACAACCTGAAAATTTATAAAAAATTATAGAAGAAGGATTATCAGGCGAAATTTCTCTTATTGGATACCCTTTTGATATAGGCTGCGAAAGAGATAAAATTTAAAAGGGATAAGATCATGGACCAGGTACAAAAGAAATTTTAAATTTATTCAATAATAATTTAAATATATATAAAATAAATAAAAATAAATAAATAATAATATTTTAGCCTAACATCATTTTTAATTCATTATTTATATAATTAAGGAAGTTTTAAAATTAAATTTAATTTAAATATTTTATTTTGTACAAAAATTATTTTATTTTTTTTTTTATTTTATTTTAGACTGCATGCGAAGATTTTTAGGTAAAACTGGAAGCCTTAAAAACTAAGAGTATGACATAAATATAGAAAATTTAAAAATTTCAGATTATGGAAATATTTGGATTCCAGGAAAAGAGCAATAAATTTTGGAAGAAGTTGCGGAAAAATTACAAATAAAAATTTCAAGAGTTTTTTCAAAAAAAAACATACCATTTATAATAGGAGGATCAAAAGACACTCAATATTCGGCTCTAAAATCAATATTAAATGAGTAAAAAATAAAATTAACTTCTATAATTTAATGCAATAACAGCAAAATTAATTTTTTAAAACCTAAAATTTTTTTTTATATTTCTTCAATTAATCATATTCTTTTTTAATAATAAACTCAAATTAATTATTATTCATTCAATCCTAAAAAAATTAATAAAAGTTTTCCCTAACCTTACTGTCTAACTCTCTCAAGCGAATACCAACTCCAAAAACAGTCCTAAAATAACCAAAATAAAATTACCAGCAAAACTTTCGTCCAAAAATTTCTTTCAGAAAGCGAAGAAAAAATAAAAAACAAGCAATTTTAAATAGAATACCTGGGCATTTAACAACATAATATAAACCAAGAAGACATATAAAAATTAGAAACCTTTAAAAATTTCATAAAAACCGTAAATTTGAACGAAATAAGGAGATTTCCCACAAATTAAAACCAAATTTAAAATCTCCATTTTCCAATTTCTTAAGCCGGAAAATTTTTCCTTGAAAAACTTTCTTAGTTAAAAAATAAATAAATTCATCTTTCTGTTGCTTTAGAATCTATTTAGGTACATATTTTAATAATAATAATTTTTTAGTACTTAATTTTTTATTTAATTTAATTTTTTATTATATTTAATACTTTAATTTATAATTTTTAAATATTTTAATATATCATTTTTATATTTTATTATACTTGTTAACTTAATTTAGCTCTTAAATTGATAAATTTTTATGTTTTAAAACTTTTTTAGGGCTGTTACACGCCAGGTGTTACTAAGCCTTCTGTTATAGGAGGATTTAATTGTGAAGAAATTTAAGAAATAATGTTTTAAGCTGGTAAATCTGAAAATATATAAAGGTAATTAATAAATTAATTAATTAAGTAGTTAATTTTTAATAATAAATCAAAATATTTAAGTTATAATTTCTCCAAAATTTATAATAATTGTTTTAATTTAATTTTTAAAACTAAAGCGTCGATATAACAGACTATAATCCAAGCAAAGAAGATTATAGAACGGGAATGTTATTAGTTAATATGCTTTATTATTTTGCATTAGGATATTCAATAAGAAAAAATTAATGATTTTCCAAAATATTAGAGTAAATTTAATGCTAGTTTATATAATAAATAAATAATTATTTATTTAATGTATATATATTTATTTGTATTAGTTTAATATATATTTATAATCTCCATAGACTGTATTTTAAGATTTTCATATATTAAATTAATAGTATCTAATAAAATATGATTTATTAAAAACCTAAATTATCGAAATTTATATATTAAATTCTATTTTGTTAATAAAAATTATTAAGTACCTTAATATGAAATATTCCTTTGTAATCTATCATTATTTTATCAAATTAGTAATTTGTCTAAAAAATTATTTAATTTTTCACTAAAAACAAAAAAACAAAAAGAAAGAATAACCAAAAACAACAAATACAAATCTTCATCAAAATACCAAGAAAAAAAATAAAGTAACAAAATAAAATAAATTTAATTTAACCAGAAAAACAAACACTAATATAAAAAAAGCATATTCTTTATTTTAATTCTTAAAAACAAAATATTATTACCAAATAAATAAAAATAAGCTAATATTTCCAATTTAAAAAAATAAATTAAAAATTAAATATTTTTATTAACTAGGTAAAAAAATAATTATAACAGAAGATACTTAGATGAATTTAAATACACAATAAAATTAAAATTAAAGCTCAATTTTTGGTGCTTCAACTTAACAATCGTCAGGAACAAGTTTATTTGGAAATTTCAATGCAAATTAAAATAATTAACAAAATTCCTAATAACCTTAAACTCAAAATTAAAATTAAAACTTACAATCTCAAAATTAATAAAATAACTAACCATAATAAGGAGCTAGTATATTTAGCTAAAATAGTTTGGGACTAGGTTAAAATGCGTAGAATAATCCTAGCTAATCAGGGATTTTTAATTTAAATTAAAATAATTAATAGCAATAAAATTAATAATAGCAATAAAATTAATAAAATTAAAATTAAGGAAGTGGTTTATTTGGTTAAAACCAAAATTAAAATTAAACTTAAAGTTAAACCTAAAATCAAAATTCGACTGCACCGAATTAAAATTAGCCTACTTAAAATACTGGCTTATTTGGGTAAAGTTAAAACTAACCTTAAAAATAAACATCTAATTTAGGTTTATTTGGAGGCTCATAATAAAATTAAACTTAACCTAACCAAAATTAAAATTAAAATTCTGCTTAATAAAAAGGGGGAATTTTCGATTAAAATAGCTAAACATAACAAAATCCCAGCCAATAATAATCTACTTTATTTGGTGGAAATTAAAATACCTAATAATCCAATTAATAACCACAAAACTAATAAAAAGATTAACAATAATAACAATCATTTTTAGGAAACAATACCAATTAGCAAAAACAAGCAGAAGTGAAATAAAGTACAGACAAATAAAACACTTCTTCTTTATTCGGTTCTTAGTAAAATTAATAAAATTAATAAAACTAAACAAATGCAAAATAGTCGGATCAATAAAATCCTTAGTAAAGTAAAATTTAATATGGTTTATTTTAAAAATCAAGTCAAGAAACCGAAAGTACCAAAAATAATACTTTAAATTCATAAGGTACACTTTTCTCAAAAATAGATGATAAAGCAAAATAAGCAGAGACTAAAACAGACCAATAAAATCCCCAAAAACAAGAAAGCTAAACACCGGGAGCAGCAAGCGGTTTATTTGGCTAAAAATAATAATAAAACAGTTCTAATAGTACCACAGGGCTTTTCAACCAATAACAGTAAAAATAAGAAGATAAAAAAGATGAAAAAAAAGAAGAAAAATTAGAAGATTTAAACCTAGGCGGCTCTACTCTAAATATGAAAAAAAATATTTCCAGTATTTCATCTAACCAACCCTTATTTAAATAACCGTAACCAGGTCAAAATTAACCTGAAAATAAATTAAATTTACAATAATCAGGTCAAAAACAGTAGCCTAGTGGTTTATTCGGTCAACCCGGCACATAATCATAAACATAAGCTTAAAAACCCTAAAATTAATAATAATAATTATTATAATAACAAAAAACTTAGTCAACATAATAACCTCAACCTTAATCATCTTTATAATAATAATAATTATCTAAAGAACAATAGGCTTAAAAAACTAATTAACCTATATAATCTTAATAATAAAAATAATAAGAATAAATTTAAATTGGAGGCGGTTAAAAAACCTAAAATCCTGGAATTTCTTAAAATTAATAGTAACATAAAAAAGTAAATTAGGAATTTTTGCATCCTTTTTGTAGTTAATACGATTTGCCTGTAAATTTTTTTGTTTTTATTTTTATTTTTTAATTTTTAATTTTTATTTTTAATTATTAAAATTAAAGAAAATTAAATTTATTTTCATTTTTTTTATTTATTTTATTTATTTCAAATTTAATATTATATACTTTTATAGTTGGGACCTGATCACTATAATCTGTTGATCATTAAAAATATTAATCTATTTATTAAAAATGATCCCGACCAATCACAACAAGCTAAGCCTTAAAAATCTCTATTTACAAAAAAAATCTAAAGTTTAGAAAATTGGAGAGACCTAAGAGATTTTACAGGAAACCTATAAGATAAAAAAAACCTCGAACTTTCGATTTAAAACGGTTTTGAAAGGCTTAAAGAATTTATTATTTAAGAATTACATCATCTTAAAATTCCAGATGATCTTATACATTTCTATTTAGAAAATTTCCTTAATGAAAAAAAATAAAAAAAACTTATTTAATTGTCAATTTAAAAATTTTAAGTTTACGTTGAATACGAAAACTGCTCTAATATAAACTCTTATAATGACAGAAATTTCCACCTGCTTATATACCAACCCGCTCTAGAATATATAATAGATTAATATTTATCTCACAGAAATCAAGCTTTGAAACCCTTAATTAATGTAGTAGAATTCTTATGTAATAAATACAAATAATAAAAAAAATATTAAAATTAATTTTATTTGAATAAAATAAACTTATTTCCTTATATAAAACATATTTTTACTCGTTTTTAAATTTATAAAATTTTTAAAAATAAGAAACATCTTCAAATATCTAAAAAAAAATTTTTTATTATATAAAAGACACCTAATCCAAAGAAGATCTAGAAAAACCTTTAAATTTCCACAATCTAGAACTAATATAATACCTATTAAAATACATATAAAACATTTACGAGTACCTAAGCAAAGCAGAAGCAAAAATAATGTCCATTTAAAAACTCCCAAAAAATTTGCCCCAACCTATTAAAGAAGAAATTATGTTACAAAATTTAACTGATTTGATAGATATTTTACAAATTTCTAACGCCCTTCATGTCATCTACCATAAACCTAGTGAAAAAAGTTAACTTAATTTACAATTTTTCGAAAAATATCTATCTACAACTGCTTCTCAATATATAAAACCTGAATAATCTAGAATTTTATACCAAAAATACGCTAATATTTATTAGTGTAATCAAATCATATAAAAGGAAAATATGTATAGATTAATAAAGTAATAGGAAAATATACCTAATAAAATTTTTTCCCCACTTTTTAATGAGTTAACAATTCACACTGAAAAATAATAGCAATAAACTGTTAAAAATCTAGAAATTTATTTGGAAAGCATCCAAAAAGGCTAACAAATTTAGTTAAATTAAGAAAGCAAAATACAAGTAATTAATTAATTTATAAAAATTTTTTATCAATTATTTTTAATATTTGATAACTAAAATATGTTTATTCTTTTTTTTATAAATTTTATCATAATTTAATTAAAAATTTTAGACCGAGTAAATTTTGGTAAATCTGCTTTCTCTTCTATACTAATTAATTTACAAAGCTTACAATAATTAACATAATTTGGACATAAAATACCTAAATTTCGTTCCCAAACAAATCCTGAAAATAGTCTTCAATTTCGCCCTTTAATACCAAAATTTCCTTTTAAATCTGCTCAAAAATAAAAAAGCCGATTCCAACACCGAAAACCTACTCAACGAGTGTGAATTAATTTTACTTTTTGCTTTCAAACACGAGCCTTTACTTTCTCTTCATTTGAAGCCTATTCACATGTCTGACAAAAAAGGTCACGAACTAAATATCTACAAATTTTAGCAGCACGGTCTAAAAAACTACCTAAATTCGCACTTTAAAAACGACACAGCCAAAACAAAATTCCTTAAATACCTTATAAAAAACAGCAAAAACAGTAAAAATTACCAAAAAAATTTAATAGAAAACATAAAAAAAGATTACCATGAATACATAGTAAATACTTTACAAGAATTACAGTAAATAATTGAAATTTCTTCTTAAGAGCCCTAAATTTCCTAAAATACCGTCTTCTAAATAGAAAATGTGCAGTAATTTCTCAAATTTATAGCTGAAATTATCATTTACAGACCGGAATTAGTCGAGTATTTCAACCAAATTGCCCTTTAAATAGTTTAAAATAATTAAAATGAATTAATTTTAGTAGACAATTTAATCATTTTATCCTCTATTCTTAGAAATCATTTGTACGCAAAAAATCAACATAATTTTTTCAAATTAATCAAAAAATTATTCCAAGTTTTCGATAAATTGCTAAATAAACCCAGATACAGCGAAATTATTTCCAATAAATTATAAATTTAATAAGAAAATTACCAATGGTATTTCAGTATAGTACAAGTTTAAGATGCCTTTATAAATGACTCTATTTGCCAATTTTAAGCAGAAAAAATTGTTAATTCTGGTTTAAAAATTTTCAAAAATTATCTTAGACTTTTCGGTAAACCCATTTTAGACACAAATAAAGACATTTTAATTTAAAATTTCTGCAACGTAATTTTACCCTCGTGCTAGCAATATGTAGATAGAGGCATGTTTAGGTCAATTGCTAAAAATAAAAATAAATAAATTTTGTAAATGAAAATGCATTTAATTTAAATTTATAACTACATTTTCAAAATCTATAAAGAAAAAACAGTTGATATTCTTGGCAGATTCGATATTCAAATGTAGTAAAAATAATTGTATGATGTCTCAGAAACTATTCAAAATGTCTTCCAAATACAAACCTCTAAAGAAATAAACCAATTCGTTTCTGGAAAATTCAGCCAATCTGTAAAATAATATAAAAATAAAATATTTTAAATAATTTTATTAAATAAACTTTACTTTTATATATAGTTTTTAAATATTAAAATAAATAAAAAATCTATAATTTTCAATTTATTTTTAAATTTCCACTTAAATTAATTTTTAAAAAATAAATAAATTAATAACTAAACTCATAAAATTAAATTTAAACTTTAAAATTAACTATTAAATTTCTTAAATTTTTAACTAAAAAATAAAAAAAGGAACTCAACAAGCACAACCCCGAAGAATTCTACCAAAACGTTTGGAATTTACAAATTTAACTCAATAATCACACTCTGTTCAAATATTTCAATAAACTCATTTTTTCAACTTTGGAACTATTAGAGTCTATTTTAGAAATCCTTTAAGAAGCTGAATTCTATTTACACGGTGAAATCTTATAAGACCCCCAAAACCTCAAAAAAATCAACTATACCATCTTTAAAAGAGAATTTATGTAAAAAAATTAATACTTATTTTATTAAAATTATTGTTAAAAATTTTTTTTTATATTTTATATTTTATAAAAGTTAATTTTTATTTAAATTTATTTTCTTTATCATTCACTTAAATTAATTTCTATCATATACTTAAATTTTATTCAATCTTTATTTAAATTATTTTTTTTACCTTATAATTATATTCGTTTCACTTTTTTATCTAAATTTAATTCAATCTTTAATTTAAATTTATTATATACTACTATATTTCTAAATTTTAAATTATATATTAAATTTATTATTTTTTAATTTTATTTATTTTATATCTCATTTTCTAGAAAATTCTTTAACCTTGATTGTTCAAGTAGCGAATTGAACTCGTAAATTTTAATTTCAAATAATGTAAACAGTGTAGATTCTATAAGTGATTTTTCTGTAACTTCATGTTAATTCGTGAATACTTAAGATTTAGATTAACCTGTTAAAATAAGATTTTTAGGAATTTTAAAGACATTTTTGGACTACCATCAAAATTCGCCTAGATAAAATAAAACCTCAAAATATATTGATTAATTATCCAGTTTGTATTTAAATAATTTCCAGTATAAATTTATAAATTCAAGAATCGACGAAATTGACTGGTCTGTCATAGACAACTAATTTTTGAGTTAAAATTCTTTAAATTTACAATTTGTGCAAAAAATTTAGACCAAAGTTATGTAAATTTTCAGCAAATTATTAATTTTAAACCAAAATAAAGAAGAAAAAATCGAAAATCATCTTTCTTGTATCGAATTCCCCTAAAAAAATAATTTATACATTGTTAATGAAAATTTCTGCGAATAAATCGCCGAAAAAGTCTGGAGCATTTTTTTACTCGATTTTGAAGACATTTAAAACAGAGTCGTAGCAGGAGAATTAATTTTCCTATTTTTGCAATAAAAAGGAATTTTAAAAGACTATTTTTTAAAAGGAAAACAGGTCATAAGATTTCTAAAAGTTTTCAGCTTCTATTTTTTCTCCAAAGATAATAACCAGTAAGAGAGAAACCAAGAATTATAAAAATAAATCGAAAAATTAAACGAAGATTAAAAATAAAAAATCTAACAAATAGAAAAATCTCTTAACGAAACTGAAGCTGAAAAAAGCTAATAAGAAAAAATTAGTAACAAAATTTTTGATTAAATAGATAATCCTGAAAAGGATATGATTTTAACTTAGTAAATTTATGACCAGGAATTGTCTCATAAATTAATTGTTATTTTGTACTAATTAATAGTTGAGCTTAAAGATAAACTTAACATTAATTTCATGTTTAATTTGCTTTAATAATTCTTTAAAATGGAAAAAAAACATTTATGGGTCGAAAAAATGTTAGCTGACCACTACAGTGAACTATAAATTTACTAAAATGATAGAGAATAACATAATTTCACTTAAGTTTCTAAGTAATTATTTAATTTATATATTTTATACTATTTATATTATTTATTTTTAATTTTTTTTTTAAAAAAGATAAGTTGAAAATCTAGAAAATGTTGTCGAAAATAAACTCAGATAAATAGTAATGGTAAATTAAAACACTTTGGTTATTATCATGAACTATTTAATGTAATCATCTCTTTAAAATAACTAATAAAAATAAACTTACGACTGTATTAACTTCCTCGCTTAAGAATAAATATATATGCATAACTTCTTCACAAATGTAAACTAAAAAATAATTTTAAATTTTAAATATATAACAAAATTAATTTTCAGATTAAACATCTAATTTATTTTCTTTTTAATTTTTTATTTTCTGATAAAAATTTCCTATTTATATAATTCTTATCTAAAAATTTAAAAAACAATAAAGAATAATCAAAATTTCAAGAATTTTTTTAAAAAAAATGTTAAAAACCTAAAATTTCTAACAAAACCTAAACAAATTAAATTAAATATTTAAATTAAAAAACAAAGCTATTAGAAGAAGTAAGAGAAGACCACCTGCTCCAAGGAATAAAATACCAAATAAAACAAATAATAGAACAACAATACAAACAAAACCCAGACCCCCTCGAATCCCAATAACTAAATTTACCCAACATTTTCGACCTCTACGAAAACAGTCTAGAAAGATTCCTTATTCAAAACGAAATTTTCCAACAAGGAAAAAACGCCTTCCTTTCTCAGAATCCTCTTTCAGGCAAAAATTCCATTTTTAACAGCCAAATTAACAACCACTGTAATATTTTAGCCCTTTTCAATAATAATAGCGAATTTTTGAGGTATGGAGGGGCTTTCAACTTGAACTACCAAATAATTGCAGAAAATTTTGATGAAATTGAACAATTTTACCCCTAAAATTTCCAATTTACTCAGTTTATTTAAAGATGTATAAGAAATAATTGGGAAAGAAGTATCAGAAAATCAGGAATTTTACTCTTTAAATAGTGGAAAGAACTTTATGTCTTTTAAATTTCTAAAGGAGTACAAGATATCCCTTATGGAACTTGTCTATAATAATCCAGTAATTTGGGAGCACTTATGTAGTTGTCCTATAATTAAAAAAATAATTAATAAGTAGAAAATCATATTTTATAATAATAAAACCCTGTTAAAATCCAAGATTAATAATACGGAATCCTTAATTTAATTCACTAAAAATAAAATAATGAATACCAAAGTCAAAATTTCTAATCTTAAATAAATAATGTTATTTACGACCTGAACCAAGTAAATTTATTTTTTTAATTAATTATTATATTAACTTTTTCTTTAAATTTTATACAATTTTAATTAACCTAAAATAAATTTTTAATTAAAACAAAATATAAAAAAAGAAAAGAAAAATCGGAAATATCCAAATAATGAAACTCGAAATAATTAACAGCTCTTTACAAGCCCTTAGATATCTTTTAAGTTTAGACCCAAATTAAGTCCAATTTATAGCCTTCAAAAACGAAAAAGAAAACGAAATAAAATAAAAAAATTAAATAAAAATTAAAATAAATTTCTAATGGTGCACAGACCCTATTTAAAAAGACTTTATTTTTAATATTTAAACCTATTTGTATAATTTTTCAGAATAAATAGTCTCATTAATCGAACAATAAGACCAAAAAGCCAGCAATTTAATTTAAAATATAATTCCCGTTTTTTTTAACTATTATGGACTTGTTAACCAAATTCAGTCGGTGCTTAATATTTAACTTAAATAGCTAAATCCAGAAATTAGTCTAAAAATTATTAAAAATCTTATCAAATTCGCCAATTATCAAATATTTAACGAATAATTTGTAAAAGAATAATAAGGATAAACTGGAATAAATCTTAAATAATTTTCTGTAAAAATTAAAAATTTAATAAATAACTAAAAAATTTAATAAGTAATATAAAAATTTAATAAATAATTTAAAAATTTAATTTATAACTTAAAAATTTAATTTATTCTAAAATATTAAATTTTGGTTTTTAAGTTAAGTTAATTTTTATTAATAAATATACTAATTTTTTTTTTAATTAGGTTGACTTATAATAGTGTTTAATTTAAGTTATAAATACAATTTCTTCAATAGTTGATTACGATAATAACACCTTAAATGACATGATAACAGATTTCCATCAAAATAATGAAATTTTAAAATGGATTTTAAATATTTTTATAGACTTTTCTGTTAATTTAAGAGTTTTCACTAGTTTTGCCAATTTTATTTACAAAATAACTTCTCCAAGTCAATATTTAGCCGAAAATAAATTCGATTTTAGCTAAAAAATTTCTCACATTTTAATTTACAAATTTGATTTCCTAAGATAGTTAATTTTCTGTCAAGGACTAGATTATATAGTAAAAGAGGACAATTTCTTATGGAATAGAGCAAATTATGTCTTTGAAGAAGATTTTATTTCAGAATAAAATTAAACTCATAATTAAAAAAATAATTTTAAAACTTAATAATAATTGTAATTCGAAAAAGATTTGCAAGAAGTTTATAAATTGAGACCCGCTTCTTCTATTTATTTCTCCTGGATCCTGTAAATTGGAGAAAATATAGCATATAACTTGCCTGAAAATACTGATATTTTGGAAAGCTACGAAGAAAAAATAAACTAATTAACCTAAAATATAAATAAATTCGCTTTTTATGTAAAAATTATTTTTTAAATTTTTAAGCAAATATTTATTCTATTTATTCTATCTAAATTAAATTAACTTAATATAAATTTAATTTTTCAGCACTTATGGGATCTTAATAATATTTTGACCATAGTAATTTAAATTTACGAACATTATGCCCAATTCTCTAAATAAGTAGTTATTTTAAACAAGTTTAAAAAGTAAGATCCAGCTGAAAAAGAAAAAATACAAATTTTAAACAACATTTCACAATTCATAGCAATTTTAATAAACAATATATATCCCCTATTTGAATAATACAATGAATAAGATAAACAACAAATCGTAGAAACAATTTTGAATAATTCTAGACTAGGAGACGAATTTGTACATATAATAAATATTTAAAATATTTAAAATATTTAAAATAATTCTTTAAATTTAAAATTTTAATTATTATTTAAAAATTAAATAATTTCTTTTAACCAAGACCGAACACGAAAAAATATTGCTAATTCAAACCCAAATCCAAAAATTACAACTACTCCACCACAACCTAGTAAATATCTACCTCCTCCAAATACAGTCTCAAAACCTAGATTTCACCAAAATTTAAGATAACGACCAATTTGAATTCTCAGACAACGAAGAACAAGAAGAAAAAAAATTAGCATAAAGAAATTTTATTTACTCAAATTGTCTAAAAATCGCCGAGTTAAATTGCAAATAACTGCAGGAATTCTACGAGTTCAAAAAAAATGACCTAATTTACAACGAAAATTTAAATTAAAACAATATAAACCAAAAAAATAAAAAAAATAAAGGATAATTAATTTTCGAAAATATTTTAAGAAAATTAAATACAGACTCTTTTACTTTATAAAGTGGACTTTTAAATACCTTTTATCAAGATTATTATTAAGACCTTTATATATAAAGACACCATATTAATTGTCTATATATACTAAAAATTATGCATTAAATTACAGATATTGAAGTCAATAATTTCTCTGTCTAAATAGATCTAAGAAAATTCCTTAATGATTATTAATAATAAACTGGTAATTTTAATTTTCTTATTATTTAATAATATAAAATAATTTCATATATTAAATTTATTAAAATGTATTTTTTTATATTTAAAATTTTAATATATATATTTAATAATTTCGATTATTTTTTTCATATTATAGAAAAAATCATTGATGAACTTAATACTTCTCAAACATAGAATAACAAAGAATAATTGGAAGATAATTTAGATTAATATATTTTATCCAATTTAATAGAATTCATAAAAAATAATAATGGTAAATAATATAAAAATAATTAAATATTATATATTTATTTTTATAATAATTTATTACTTTTTTTACTAAATATTTAAATATATAGATGATGACCAAATAGATAGCAGAGTTCAATATAAATATGGATTTTAAGATTTAAAATAAACTATTTAAGATTATTGTTAGCAAATCTGATGAAAATATTGTTGATATTTTAGAATTAAAATATTTATAATTTTATATATATTTATTAACAAAGCTTGTTTCTCAAGATAATTTTATAAATAGTTATTTTTTATAGTAAATTATCATTATAAAATAATTATAAATAAAACAATTAAAAAGTTCTAATAATATATTTTTTTTTTCATTACAATTTAATTTATATATTATTATAATAAAAATAACATATATAAATCAATTCACAAAATTAAAATACCTAAAAAAAAAACAACAACATTTTTAATTCAAATAAACAAACAAATAAAAGGAATTCACTAAATTAAAATACATATTTAATAACAAAAAATATATAAAATGGCTGAACAAGAACAAGTAACTGAAAATGATATTAGTTAAGTAAATGAATAAACAAAAGGTAATTTATTTTAGTAAATTTAGATTTAAAATAAATTTTAAATCTCATTTTTTTTTAAGTAATATTTATTTTAAATTTTATTATTAAATAAAGAAAATATACTGTAAAATTCTGGATTATTAGATGCTTATGAATGTAAATATTATATACTTATATATAATCATAAAACTAAAATATTTATTTTATATATTTTTATATTATTAAAAGCAAAAAATTATCATTTATAATTTATTATATCTATTTAGATTTTTTAAGAGCTATATGTAAAAATGGTTTGCCTAGCGGAAATGTCTTTGAATTTGCAGCACAATAAATATTAAAATATGAAAAAAAACATAAATCAGATTAAATGAAAAAAAAAGTTTTATAAGATTAATTAAATTTAATAGGTATATAATTAAATTTTAATTCAAAGCAATATTTATTTATTAAATATAAGTTTCTATATCATCAATTTATAAAGTATAACTATATTAAAATAAAATAATATAAAAAATTTTTAATAAATCTTTAATATTTATAGAAAAATAATAGGCAGAAAGGAAAAGACAATAAGGTAAATAAACAAATGAGTATTATTTATATTTTAAAATGCATAATTATATACTTTAAGCTTAAATTTTATTATATAAATATAAAAATTTTATAGAAAAAGAAGAAGAAGAAAAAAAAAAGAAAAAAGAAGCAGAAGAAAAAAGAAAATAAGTCTATGAAGAAAAATTAAAACATAAAGAAGATGATGTTAAAAAATAAGATTCTAAAGATAAAAAATAAGAATAATCTAAGGAAAAAAAGTTAGATGAGTCTAAAGAAAATAAACAAGAAAAATCAAAAACAGAGGCCAAAAATGGAAAAACAAATCCTAAAAAAAAATGATAAATAAGTCTAAATTTATTGTTAAAAATATAAGAATTATAATATAATAAAATTTTAATTATCAAAAGTGTTGTAATATAATAAAAATTTTCTTCAATTTTATTTTTTCAAAATTATATGTTTACTTTTTTATTCATGAAATAATAAAAATACACTAATGTAATAAATTACAAAAAAACTATATGATAAAGTATTTATTTTAATATTACATAAGAATATATTTTTTTTAATAATTTGTAATAATTTTGAATGTTTTCATTGTACTTATATTTCAAAATTTTAAATTTTTTTATAAAATTAACAAAAAAATATTTAATATAGAAAATAATTTTTAAATTTATAAGAATTGTTTATAAATAAAATATACATTTTTTTGTGTATTTATTTAAATCTTAATCATTTAATCCCTATATTTTTTTCTTTGATATATAAAAATTAGTAAAATATGTTTATTTATCTGATTGAAATTAATAGTTAAACTCAAATTTTTTTACAATTTTTTAACTGGAATTATCAATATTTTTAAATTCTTTTAAATTTTTGTCAACTAACCTTTGGCAATTCGAGTCACACTTATATTTTATATGTCCTAGTTATAATATACTTATATTAATATAAATGAAGTAAAAATTTGAAATATTTTCAAGCTAGTCTTTTAACAATTATTCTTAGATTAAATAGTAATCTAAAACTAAAAACACATGATTTAAACTTTTTCTAATTTGTGAACATAAATTAATTAGATCGATTTTTTTATATATATAATATCACAAAAAATTCATTAAAAACAAGTGGAAATAAAATAAATAATATATATATAAAGAAATTAAACAAAATAAAACAAAAATGAACAATTTTAGAAATTCCACTATGTCAAATAAAAGTTAAAATAAAAAATATCCAAACAGCTAATAAAATATTAAATAAGGTACTTTAAAAATATTTATAATTAAAAAATCGAAATTTTGAAAAATAAGCAATTTTTACCGCAAAAATAATTGAAATATTAAAAAAATTAAATTTTAAATCGCTACATTAAACATATTTTATAAATAAAAATAAATAAATTTTAAACCTTAATTAACCCTTTTAAAAAGAAAAAATGATCTAAGAACCAAACAATTTTTAAAATGACCAACAAAATAGCACGCTAAAAAAAAGTAGTATTCAACAAAATATCAATAATAAGAATTCTTAATATTAAGACAGCTTAGATTAATTTTAGAATAGTATTAGTCTAGATTCTCAATTCCCCCAATAAAAATTTAAAAATTAAAATTCATTTAAAGACATAAATGAACAAAAATCTAATTAATATCTAAATTAATAAAATAATAACCTTTAAATATCACAAAAACTTTAATTTTAAAAAACATTTTATAATACTGAAGAACAAAAAAGTAATTAAACCTATAATCAAAATGACCAAAACAATTAAAAAAAACTTCCAAATTCTAATATATATTAAAATATTAATAATTTAAATGTGAATAACAAGAATAATAATAATCAATTTAAAAATGAATATAATTCAGCTTATTTAAAAAATACAAATTACGATATATAATAAAATTTGATTTCAAATTTTAATAAAATCGATCACTCAACTTAAAATTCTGCACTTAATTCAGATTTTTATAATAAAATCGACAATTAATAACAAAAATATCAATAATTTTCAAGCCAATCTTCTTTATAAAGAAACAGTATCAATTTATATCAAAATCAAAATTAATTTTATAAAGATAATTATAACCAAAATCAAAATACATATGACAATAAAAATATAAATGTAAATAAATTTCAAGATTCGGCCAATTCCTAATACTAGTATTAATAATCTCCTTTATATTCAGATTTTTAAGAAAAAAATGAAAATTATTAATAAAAAACTTATACTTGTCCTAATTGTTAAAATTAAGTATCTTAAATTTTAATAGCATCTCATTAATGTCAAAAAAATAATAATATTTCCCAAAATTAATAAAGGCATTCATAGTTTATTAGTAAAAATTAAAATAACTAATACAATTTAAGTAAAATATACTCTTTTTTTAATATAAATTTTATTAAAATTTTAGTCATTATTTATTTCAATTTAAATATTAAATTATTAGATAAAAACTATAGTTAAGTTTTAAGTAATGTCGGAAGAAATCAAGTTTTTAATAAAACAATTGACCCAAATTAAAATTATTCTTCATCTTTAAATACAAATATTGATGATTTTATTAAACAGGAAAATAGTATATAAAATATGTAATTAAATAATTAATAATAATTAAATAAGTAATAATATAAACAAAATTACTAATAAAATCAAGAAAATTAAAATTTAAGCAAGAAAAACCAAAGGTTTTCTTTATAAACTTTTTAATATGAAAATAAAAATCATTCAGACTTTAATCAAAATAGCCCAATATACGATGAAACTAGCGTATTTTAAGAATAAATTTAATAAAAATATAATACCCCTAGTTTATCTAATACCTCTCAAATTGATAATTAAACAAAGTATGATAAATTATTACTTTTATTATTAATTTTTTTATTTATATTAAAAAAAAAATATTATTTTTATTTTTGTTTAAAGGTCTACAAAAGATAATTCTAAGGAAACTTTAGGGAAAAATAATGAAAAAAATGAAAATTCTGATAATGATAAGTATATTACAAATTTCGATGACAGCTTACAAGAAGCCTTAAATTAAATAGATAAAAAAGAGCAAATAGAAGATGAATAAGAAAAATAAAGGATAGATTTAATAATATAAGAATAAAAGTTAAAAAATCTGGAAAATTTATAAAAATTTAACAATAAAAACGAAAGTGAAGATACAAAAATCTAAGATAAAAATAAAAATTAATTAAATTTGAGTTAAAACTCTTAAAACAATTAAAATGATAATTCTGGAAATTAGGAAGATATTTAAGAATATATCGATAAAATTTATAGAAATATAGAAAGATTAAATAATAATTACAAAGAATTGGAATAACAATTAACATCTTCTTAAAATTAATAATAGAAAAATTAAATTGCATAAGCTTTACATCCTGATGAAATTGAAGAAGAATTTAAAAATGATGAAAATGATCTTAATTAAGATAAAAAATTAAAAGAACATATAAAAAAATACAAAAATTCAAATAACTATTAAAATATTTACAATTTAGACAACTATCATGAATTTCAATAAGAACAGTTACAAAGAGAGAAAGATATAGATAATTTTTTGGAATCTTAAGAATTATTGAAACAATTACATTTAAAAAATAGATAATATAAGCAAAATAAAGATTTAAATGAATAATTTTAAAAATTAGATGAAGAATTAGAAAAAAATTTAGGGTCTTTTGAAATGGAGGAGCAAAAAAGTAATATTGAAAAAAAATCTTAAATCTTAAATTCCTCATACGATCCATTAAATGATAGCTTAATGAACCGAATAAATGAAATACTAGAAAAAAAATAAGATAACAATAATGAAGAATCAAAATAAAATTCTGACTATATTAATAAAGAAAAAAAAAAAAATACATATTATAATAACATTAATATCCGATAGAATTTAGATAGATTTGATAATCTTAATGACACTTTTGATCTTTTGGAAAAATAAAAAGAAAGTTGGTAAAAAATTAATAAAATTTAATATAATTTTTTATTTTAATTCTATAAATTTATAGCACGAACTAGATAAAACATGATTATTTACCTTACAATCATCATCAAATACAAGATAATGAAAAATACTGTATATAAGATTCATTCGATAGTTTTTAAAGCCGCTATAAAGATAAAGATGAAGTAAATAATTAAATAAATAAATTTATATTTATATAAAATTTGTTTTAAAAAATAATTTATATTAATTTAAAATTAAATTAATTAAACCTAAAAAAAATTTTCATAAAAAGAAAGAAAAAACAAAAAAAAATAATTTGAACTAAAATAATATAGACAACATAAATTACAAAGATAGTGATTTAAAAAGTAACATAGACAATTCAATAACAACTAGTTAAATAATACAATTTTAAGACGAAGAAGATAATTATTCATAAAATTCTATTGATAATTTTATTTCTACCCCATCATAATCTTCATATTCCATTAATAATAGACAATTAGCAGATGAATTTCCTGATTATGAAAATCTTACAACCTCATAATAAAACGAGTATTTATTTCAAAATAACCAAGAATATTCTTTTATTAACGAAATTTGTGGCGAAAATTAAAACTATAATAATGTTATATCAAACATAAATTTAAATGGCGAAGAAAATTTAAATAATTCATACTATATTAATTAAAATCAATAATTATTACAAGACGAAAATAATATAAATAATAATCTTCATTATAATAATGATCAAAATTTAAGTTAAAATTAATATAATAGCTTTGAATAAGATTATAATGATGATGAAGATGAAGAAGAAGAAGATGAAGATGATGAGGAAAATATTGAAAATTGGGGTGATGAAATTGAAGATAGTATGGATACTAATGAATAATAAGAATACTATTTAATGAGTTTAAGCTAATACTAAGAACTTTCGCAAAATTTCTTGCTAAATTTAGAATAATAACATTAACTAAATCAAATTAAAGGCTTAACTTAAGAAGAAATTGATCAAATTGAACTAATTTAATATAAATAAAATATATAAAGTGGAAACGACGAAAAATTAAAAAATGAAAAATAAGAAAATTAAGAAAAAAAATAATTTATTTAGTGTTCAATTTGTTTTGATGACTATGAAGAAAATTAATTTGTAAGAATTTTAGAATGTTAACATAATTTCCATAAAGAATGTGTTGATGACTGGTTAAAGCAAAAAAGTAATTGTCCATTATGCAGAAAAGATATTGCTATTAAAAATGTTAAAGGCAATAAAATAAACGAAGAAAATGATTTTATTAGTAATACAAACAACTTATAAAATATAGTAGAAGAATAAGAAAATAATTTAAGTCAAGAATAAGAATGATTCATATACTTAGATATATAATAAGTGCAAAAATATAATCAATAAAATATATAAATTTTTATAATATTACTTATCATATATCTTTAAGGTTTTTATAATTTAAAATAAGCTCTAAATTTTAAATAAAAAAATTAAAATTTTCATCTTATACACCAAAAATTTTAATAATTATATATTTTAAAAATATTTATAAATTTTAGCTTATATTATATTTAAATTATTGTCTTATATTTTAATTAAAAAAAGGTTTTGCATTAATCAATTTAATATTAATATACAGTTTTTAATTAAGGATTTTTTTATAAATATTATAATTATATATAGTACATATTTTATAAGGCTTTTATCCGATAGATATTGATATATATATATAAAAAATTCTAAAAGCCAGATATAATAGTTATAAATTACAAGTGATAACAGTTTTTTATATATTAATGCGCCATAATTACCATTTTTGTAAATTTCATCTATATTTCGAAATAAAATCTTATTAATTACAAAAACAAATACATTAAAAATAAATTGTAAAAAAATATCTTTACTTATAATTTAAAAAAAATAAATAAAAAAATAAAAATAATAAATTATCTAAAACAAATAAAATATATCTATGGTAATTAAATCTTGCGAAAAATAGAATCACAATGAAATGCTACTAAATTTCAATTTAAATGGTGATGACAGTAATAATTTTCTTTGTTCTTAATGCATTTAATAAGAGAAACCAATAGAAGATTTTTCACAAATTTCCATTTCAGATATTCTCAATAATCAAAAAAAATTTTTCTAAGCAATAAATTTATCCCTCTTAAAAGATAAATAGTAAGAATAATTTATCGATGTTATTTACAAATCATACGAGGAAAATCCACATTAATTCAATTATTTAAATAATCATTTTGAAAAATAGATAGATGATTTATTTAAAAAACAGGAATAAAAAATAATTAATAAAATGTAATAGATCAAAAGTTAGTTAAAAAGTTAAATACTTGAATCTACCCATTAATTTTCATTTTTAAATCATCCATAGTCTATTTTCGAAAAGCTAAAATTAGAAGAAATAAAATAAACTATTACAGACTATATGGAGGATAAAATTTAAAATAGCTAAGTTTACAAAAATAAAGAAATAATAGCTTAAAGTTTAGAGTTTTTTAAACAATCTATTCTGATACCTCATTCGAAAGTATACCATAATATTTCATAAGAATTATAAATGTTTGAGACATCTTTAGAAAAATAAACCAATTTTATATATCCAAGCTTTGTTCTGTGGAATTCAGAATTAATTAGAACAGTAAATATATTTGATCAAGCAAAAAATAAGAATTAGAAATAATATAATAAAAAAAACGATAAAAAAAATAGAATAAACAACGATATTACAGAAAATGTTACATCTGGTATTTCAAATTTAAAGGTAATTATAAATTTATAATGATAATTTAAATTTATTTAAAAATTATTTATTTTATTTTTTTAACTTTATATATAATTAGTTTTAGGTAAAAGATCCTGAAAAATCAAATTCGAATAAAAAATTAAATATAAGCTACCATTCTAATAATCTCTAAAAAATGTATAATTATTCTAAAATTGATTTAATATATTCCTCCGTTTATAATTTTTTAGTTCAATTTTAAAAATTATAAAGGAATAAAAATATAATTAATATGGATTTAACTACAAATAAAATTAAAATTATTGTTTTATATAATAATATTTATAATTAATAATAATTTGTCAAAATATTCAGAAATGTTTACAATTAACTATAAGACTTTATAAATATAAATTTATATTAATAATTTAAAAATTATATTTTTTTTATATTAAAATTTTTTAAGATAAATTAAACATGTACTTAAACTCTAATAAATAAATTTTTTATTTTTTTTTTAATATATAAATAACTAAATAATTTTATATAAAAATTAGTTATTGTATTTAAAAAACTAAACATAATATATTTATATTAATATAATATATGTAAATTAAAAAATTTTTAAACAACTAATTAAAAAGCTCCCGCCATAAAGGAAAATTTTAACATATATAAAATAAATATTTATTAAAATTGATATATAAATGTAATTGAATGATTTTATAAATTGACTCTGGCATACACACAATAATGAATCAATTATAATGATTTTAAAACACTTTTTACTTACTTACTTATGAAAATAAAAAACCAAAATGAAAAAAAATAAATAAAACAATTAAAAATAAATAAAAAAAAAAACCCAAAAAAAAAAAAAAAATTATAAAAATCAACAGTATTTAAATTATGACTAATATATGCCCTATTCATTAAAAAAAATACTTAACCCTTAATTGGAAAGGTGATCAAAATAACCTACTATAGTGTGTTTTATGTGGTCTTTCTGATAAAGTGACGAATTGGATTTTAAAATTGTTTTAGAAGATCTTTTAAATGATGATATAAAATTGTCTTAATTATACAATTGGCCTCCTCTTTAAAAGAGAGACCAATATAAGTATATTAAAAATATGTTTAAATTTGCAGAAAGTAATTTTTAAAATGAAACTTATTTGAACAATTATGTCTAATCTTAATTAGACGAGTATTTTAGTGAATAAAAAAATTTAATTATATAAAAATTATAGCAAATTTAGAAAGAAGTAAAAATAAAATTTGAAAATTATTTTTAGAGTATCATCTCAAATCCTTAATAAAATGAATATTAAAAACCTAGTCACTTTGTTAATTAATTTAACTAAAATTAAATTAGATAAAATATATAATAATATTTAAATGGCGAATAAAATTTGGATAATCTTTTTAATTTCATCAAAGAATACAGAGAAAATTAATTTAAAGAATCTGAAAAATAAGCCCTCTAAAGCTATACAAAATTTAAAGAACTACAATAAAGTCTTAAAATATTTAAAGTTGATATGAAAAATTTATATACTCCATTAATGGAATACGATACATATATATTGTAAAAATAAGATATGAAATTTGCTCCATTAACTGATCTAGCCGAAATATAAGATGATTCCACTTTTATTTTTAAAAAGAGAAAAGACATTTATAATGACAGTTATAAAGGCATTTATGATCTTAATATCTGCTAAAGTAGCGACTTAAAAAATATAAGTTATTGCAAATTTATTGTAAATTTTGATTTTAAAAATCTAAATAATTATTAAAAGCTTAAGTTTTTTATGGAAGATTCAAATACATAATGTTCTATAGGACTAGATGAATTATAAAGAAATAATAATTCAAATATATTACTTTAATAATAAAATTAAACTAATTCAATGGATAGAAATAATGATTAAAAATAATCAATAATTTAGCATTATAAAAATAAAGAATTAATTATAATAATCGAATATGATAAAAATTCTAAAAAGCTGCGTATCAATGATGAACAAAATTTATTTTCAAAGTCATGCGAAGTTGTTTAAAACCTTTACAGCGATTTCTATTCTTAAAGACCATTTTTAAAAATAATATTAAATAATTATAATAATGATGATTTTATTTTAAGTGTCTAATTATTTACTATTAGTACATTTTGAAAAAAATCTGATTCTAATTTTAATTTAAAAATCTAATATTTTAAAATCATTAAATATAAAATTGATATAATTTCATTAGATATAATACCTTTATAGTGTTTTATTTTTAATTATTTTCGTATTTGTTTATATTAATTAATTATATATAGTATAAATGAATTTACTTTAACTTAAAAAAAATAATAATTACTCTTCTTTTCACTTAATATATTTATAGTTATTATTTATTTCTACTATTGTGAAATTTATTTTAAAAATATTTAGATTAATATTAATTTAATTAAAGTATATTAATTTAAATTTATATATATGCAAGTAAAATTACAGTATATTAGTTAGTATATATGCCACTATATGTGCACATGATACGGCCTATAAAAATATAATAAATAAAAAAAG
Source organism: Pseudocohnilembus persalinus (assembly GCA_001447515.1). Classification (NCBI taxonomy): domain Eukaryota; phylum Ciliophora; class Oligohymenophorea; order Philasterida; family Pseudocohnilembidae; genus Pseudocohnilembus; species Pseudocohnilembus persalinus. The sequence continues at coordinate 956,639 of LDAU01000044.1, forward strand.
TTCGAAATGATTTTAAGCCTAATTCTTTAAATTATTTTTTATAAAAAATCTATTTTTTAAAACCTTGTATAAAGTTTAAGACCAAAACTTTTTCAAAATATAGAAAGTATATAGACAAATAATAAATTCTGCTCTGGTAAAATTCGATAATAAATTGAAAAATAGCCATTAAATATTGCTTAAAGATAATCATTAGGCTGAAAGCTTTATAATTAAAATTTCAAAATATTCAATAACAAATTTCTTATAGATTAGTGAAAAATAATTATTTATGAATAGAATATGCTAAAAAATTAAAAATTTATATCAATTTTTAAGAAATATAAAAACTTCCATATATATTTTTGTTATATTTATTATTTTTTATGAGGAATCACTATTTAATCTTAGTTTTTAACTATAATTTACATAAAAATTATTAATAAATATACCTTTTAAAGAATTTTAGCTAAATTTTATAAAATAAATATTACTCATAACTTTATTTAATAATTTTGTTTGTGTTAAAAAACATAAAACTGAGACTTTTTAGTGTTTTTTAGATTTTTAATTGAATTCCAAAAAAAAAAAATTTTATTTTTGTTTATAACCATCCTATATTTTAAAAAATTTTGTACATGAAATTCGGAGGGTTAATATAATTTTTTTTTTCGAAAAAAAAATTAATTATAAAATTAGGCTTGGGCTTAGGAATTCCTATTATATACATATACGATATCTACTATTGTTTTTCTAGTCTTATCGATTTAAAATTTTGTAAAATTAGGGCTTTTCAATAGAATAAGCTATATATAAAAAACTTTATTAATAAAAAATTTAAAGAATTTAAATTATTTTATTTAAATCTATTCGTTTTATTTAAATAAAAAAAAACTATTTTTTTGCTAATATTATATATAAAAAATATAAAAATTTTAAACAACTAGTTAAAAGCGCTATTCGGTATAAAATATTTTAAAAAAAAATATACAAAAATAATATTTATTAAATTTTAATAAATTAATTTAATCAAACGATTTTATATACTGATCTGGTATTTAACAATAATGAATCTATCATATTGATTTTATAACATTTTGTACTTGCTTATTAAAATAAATAAAATCATAAGAAAAATAATAAGTAGCACAATAAAAATAAAACCAAAATAAACAAAAAGAAAACCCAAAAAAAACAAAAATAATCAAAAAATCAACAGTATTTAAACTATGTCTAATATATGTCCTATTCATTAAAAAAAATACTTAACCCTTAACTGGAAAGGTGATAAAAATAATTTGTTATAATGTATTTTATGTGGTCTTTCCGATTAAAATGGTGACTTGAATTTTAAAATTGTTTTAGAAGATCTTTTAAATGATGAGATGAAATTGTCGTAATTATATAACTGGCCGCCTCTTGAAAATAGAGACCAATATAAATATATTTAAGAAATGTTTAAATTTGCAGAATCTAATTTTTAAAATGAAAATTTTATGAACCATTATGTCTAAACTTAGATAGATGAGTATTTTGAGGAAAAATAAGATTAAATTTTAAAAAAATTAATGCAAATTTAAAAAGAAGTGAAAATAAAATTTGAAAACTTTATCTTGAAAATTAACTAAAATTCCTAGTAATAAACATCTCAAAAACCTAGTCACTTTATTAATTAATTTAACTAAAATTAAATTAGATAAAATATATAATAATATTTAAATGGCGAATAAAATTTGGATAATCTTTTTAATTTCATCAAAGAATACAAAGAAAATTAATTTAAAGAATTCGAAAAATAAGCCCACCAAAGCTATAAAAAATTTAAAGAACTACAATAAAGTCTTAAAATATTTAAAATTGATATGAAAAATTTATATACTCCATTAATGGAATACGATACATATATATTATAAAAAGCAGATATAAAATTTACTCCAAAAAGTAATCAAATCTTAGAAAAAGAAAATTAGACCTTTATCTTTAAAAAAACTGTAAATTATCAAGGAGGCTTTTTTGGGGAGCAAATTTAATAAAACGTATTATGCTAAAGTAGCTCCTTAAAAAATTTTAGCTATTATAAATTTATTGTAAATTTCGATTTTAAAAGTCAAATTAAAAAGCTATAACTTACAATTTCTTTAGATGCTAATAATAATTTAGACCAGCCAAATTATAATTAAAATAATAATATATAACTTCAATAATTGTAAAGAAAAAATAATAATAATTTTTTATCTTAATAATAAAGTTTTGGTAATTAAATGAATCGAAATAATTAATAATAGTAATCAATAATTTAATATTATTAAAATAAAGAATTAATTTTAATAATTGAATATGATAAAATTTAATAGTAATTAACTATTAATGATGGGGAAAATTTATTTTCTAAGTCATGTAAAATTAACTATTTATTTCAAGACCCAGTTTTATATATAAGTTTATAAAATTAAGGTATTGAAGATGTCATTTTAAATATATAATCAGTTAGTACTATATTTTGATTAAATAAAGTATTATTCCTATAAATATTTCCAAAAGAATTAAAAAATTTAGTTTTAACTCATTAAATATTAATTATTAAAGATTAAACCAAATTTGAAAACATATATATTAAAAGTTATTTTTTATAATAATTCATATTATTTAATTATTTAAAATAAAAAAATTTAGTTTAACTTAGAAATACAAAATGTACTCATTTTTTTCCCTTTCCCTTTTTATCCTTGTTTTCTAAAATTTAAATTCCTTTGTTTTTCGCCTAAGAAATTTCCAACATTTGCTATAAAATTTCCTATTTTTTTTTCTTTTAATAATACAATTATAATTTTTTATCTAATTCATTATCTAACTTCTATTAAATAGCATTTAATCCAATTTCTTTATATTTTTGTCCTAATTTTTCAAATTATTCTACATTTTTACTTCTATCCATATTTCGTTAAGTTAAATCTTTAATTTTTTATTACAATTCTGATTCTTAAATTTCTCCCTTAAAAAAAATAATAAAATATAAGTATTTTTTAAAAATATAATAAGTAAATTATAAATTTTAATAATTTATTTTATTATATCTATTTCTGTAAAAAATTACTTCTATTTCTTCTTTAAATTATACTTCTTTTAAATATTAAAACCCAGTAAATGGGTCCTTATCAATAATCCATCCAGATTAATCTGCTAATAAATAATAGTTAATTTTAACTTTTTTAGTCGGCTCTAAATTAAATTCCCTAGACAACTTTCTTAAAACCTTAATTATCTAAATATCTCCAAATCCCATATCTTAAATTTTAATCTATTTTCTTTATTTTTTAAATAAAAATAAATTACCATAATAAGTATAAAAAAATTTTACTAATTATTTTCAAAGTGAAAAATTTTTAAATTTGTATTTTTTAGTATATAAATTATTATATCTTTTATTTTATTATTATTTTTTACACTATTTTTCCAGGATATTCTGGAAATTCTAATACATTTAGTCCTTTTTTAGATATATTTTTAATAGGATAAGATACATCTTCTATTTCATAACATTTAACAGTCACCTAATCATCTTAATTACTCAAATAACAGCATAAACTATATTAAGTTCCAAAAGAATAATACATATTTTAAGTAAACTTCTCTTTATTAACTTCGTATTCAATAACGTTTTTAACTGGATCCACCTAAAAATTTATAAACAATAATTAAATATATAAATAAAAATAAATATACCAAGTTTAATTTTTTATTTTTTATAAAAATATTTGTAATAATTGATAAATTAAATACTTATTTATTTGTTTATTAATTTTTTTTTTACCACTATGCTAATTATAGAATCCTTTTAAAATCTTAAATTACATTTTTAATAAAATTCAGGAATTTTCTGATCTTCTTATTTTTAAACTATTAATTGAGAATTCTTATACCTTTCTGTTAGTTCTTCTAATTCTTAAGTGTCTTTTTTCATAATTCCTTGTGTACTTAAATTAGGTTACGGAAAAATAATTCCATCTGAAGATATCATATAATGATTTAAATTAGATTATGCTAATAAATCCATTTAATTTAACTCAAAAGAATGTTATTGCAATTCCGACCAATTATGCAACCTAATAAAAAATAAAAAATCAATATAAAATAAATTTATAAAAAAACTTTTATTAATTAATAATAAAGTAAAGTTGTATTTTATAAAATTCGTTTAGATTTAGTTTAACCTATGATAATTATTTTTGTATTTACCCGATTCCTATACTATTATTCATATCTGACATTTTATCTATTCTTATTTTGAACAGGTACTTATAATGAGGTTCCAATGATGGTTACATTACAGCAAACTATATAATTAAGTACAAATATAAAATTAATATATTAAGAATATATTTTTTAATAAGAATAAATTACTTTGGCTCTATATTTTTATACTTCTTAATCTTCTGAAGGCTTTAATTCTCTAAAAATATTGACTGAAAATTTATTAATCCAAAACATATCATTATTTATATTCTTATTATAAAACTAAAACTCATTCGGAGTTTAATCACAAACATTAACAAAATTCTAAATATCAAAAATAAAAATTTAAAAAAAAAATAAATATTATTTAATATTTTATTTAATTTTTAATTCAAATTTTATTTAATCTATAATAATTTATTTTATTACCTCTCCATAATAATTAATCTCATAATTACTAGTACCCTCATTTTTCTTCTTTTTCTTTTTATTTTAATTTTTCTAAAAATTCAAAGAAAAATCTCTATTTTTACCTTAATTTTTCACAAACTAAAAATTATCTTAACCAACTTAACTTACACTAAAAACCCTATTTCTTGCCTGATTTTTTTACCTCTAACTAGAAATATTATACACTTATTCCTAAGTCTTATTAAAACTTTTAGTCATTTACTTTTTGTTAAATTTTTATTAAATTTAACTGCTATTTTTTTTTTCAAAAGTCACCAAAGCTTCTTTCCGCAACTAATTTATCGTACTGTCTTAATAAGAAGATTAATATTTAAATTTTTTTTCGTCAAATTAAGCCTAATTTATTGTTTTCATTATTATAAAATCGAAATTTTCTAAATTTAATTGTTAATTCGAATTTTAGTGCTAAATTGAATTCATATAAGAAGTTTAACTGCCAAAATTATTTATACTGTTCTGACTTTATAAGTTAACTTAACTGTTATTATTAGAAAAATTCACAGAATTTTTAGGAGAACCTAACTTAGAACTCGAATTTTTAGGAGAAACTGAAACAAATAACCTTTCTTGACTTTTATAATTTTAATTTTTATTTTTATTTTAATTATTATTTATATTTGTGTTTATAATATTATTGGTAATTTAAGCTTCCTAACTTGAATTTAATAAATTTTAACTTTTTTAAGGTGACTTCAATAAATTATACATTTTCATTTTATATTTAATTTTTTTAAATTTTTCTGCTCCTGTATTCATTTAATTCAACAGTCCGAAATCAACCTCTTCTTTTTCTGCACAACTCAAAAAATTTATAAAATCTATAAAAAAGTTAGGCAAACAATTTTAAAAGACTTTTTAAAAGCTAAGTAAATTTATCCGAACTTGATTTCCACCTGTAATTTCTTTTACATACTCTTTTGTCTCTTTCTTTATTTTCTTAATATTTTACATATTTTTCTCTATTTATTTCTTTTTCTATATACTTTCTATAAATTATTAATCATTTTTAAGTTGTCTTTCCAAAGGATCTTCTTCATCATAAATCTCTATTTATTCTAATAATCTTTTTTCATTATCATGATTTATTGCTAGCCAGCCCAAATGGTGTATTGTATCCTTTTTAACTTCATTTTGCTTTAATTTTTTTATAAACACATTTCTCACCATAGAAACTACATTAAATAAAGAAAAATATTTTTTTAATTTTCAAAATTATATAATAAAATTTAAAGTAATTACGATAATATGAATACGATAATGATTTTTCACTTTAAAAAATTTCCGGAAAAACAATCTCTTCTTCTCTAGGCTCAAAAGAAACTTCTTTATAATTCTACTCCACATACGCCTAAATTTTTACCATATCATCTTCAATTCCATTAATTTTACCTAAAAATAAATAAATAAATATATATATATAACTTCTAAAATGAATAAATTAATATAATACAATTATTTTTAAATAAATATATTATTATATTTTTAAAAATACAATTTTTTTATATAAATTAATTATAATTACCACTTTTAACCCAATAAAAAACATCCTACTAGCAAATTAGGCCATCTTCATTTAAATCCATTAAATAAAAGGTAAAAAACAAAATATCATCGAATTTCCACTTATTGAAACATTCCAACCACCCTGTAAATTACGAATAGTTCATCATACTAGGTGGCTCTAAAAACTAAACAATCTTTGCAGCCTAAAAAATTTTTAAATAAATTAATAAAAAAAATATAATAAATTAAAAATATAAAAAATTATAAAAAAACCTTAAATTTTAATAATAAAAGTGTAAAAATTCTTGAAATTCAAAAGTATAAAATATAATATTATAAAGCAATTAATTAATCTTTAAATCGGTTAAAAATTGGGATATGAATTTTTTATTTATATTTCCAGATTAAAATTAAAATTAATTAAAATAATATCAACTAATTTACAATAATTTTATTTGCATATAAATTAAAATAATTAGATTTTATTTTATTTAAATATTAATAAAAAAAATACAATTTAAATCTTAATTTCGCAAATAAAAAAAATACAATTTAAATCTTAATTTCGCAATTAACAATATAATAATGGGAAAATATCAATAACTAATTTTTTTTTTATTATTATATCGTTTAAAATTGTAAAACCAATATTAAAAAATCTATTAATTTTAAAAGATATATATGCAAGTAAAAAATTATAGTAAATTAGTTAATTTACAATTATATTTAACCTTAAAATCCAATTAACAATAATATAAAAATATAAATCAAAATTAATTTCATAATTATAATATATAAAACTAACATTATTACAGTTTTTTGCGGATATTTTTCAGATAAAAATCGAATCAAATACAAAGGAGTTATAACTTGTACTTTAAAGCCCATTTTCGGAATTAGCCATTCAGGCTCTTTTTAGTTTAATTTTTCTTGTTCTTCTCTTATTTGCTTGGACAATTCATCTTCTTCTTCCTCATTTTCATCTTATATTTATTTTTCTTTGCTTATTCCTTATCCTTTTTCCTTCATTTCCTGCCTTTTTTTATTTATTCTGTTCTATTTCTCTTGTTTCTCTTCTTTTTCCTCTAAATTATTTTTAAAATTTTTAGAAAATTTTAAGAAATTTATAATTTCAGTTAAACATTTGATATTAATTTTATATAAAATTATTTAAAATTTAATTTTAGGATTTCTTTTATATCCCATAATTAATAAAAAATATATGATATAATAATAATATTTTTTTAATGTTTTACTTTTTATTTCTTCGCCGATTTTAAATATTTTTTCAAAATGACTCACAAGTGCCCCGCTCTTTTTATTCACTTCTAAATGGAAAAATGAAGGTTTTTAAGTCACAAACATATCTCCCTATTTTTTAACGTTATCAATAGCTGTTTATTAATCCATCATTTTCTTATACTATTTATTATTAATTTTTGGAGCTTCTTCATTTAAATAAGTCTCCAATAATTTTTAGGAATTTTACAAACTAAATAAATATAAATCAGAATTAATATCTAAATTTAAAAATACACAGTTTATATTAAAACTCAATAAATTTTATTATTTTATATAAATACAATATTTTTTAATAAAATTTATAAAAAAATATTCCATATAAAATATATGTATCAATTAAATACAAATTTATTTTTAAATTATAATATTAATAAAATTAAAACTTCTCTAATGAATTTTTTTAAAATTTTTTAAATAAATACAAATAAATATAATAAATTTAATCCAAAAAATACTATATAAAAAATTTAATATATAAAAATTTTAACAAATTTACTTTGAATTCGGTCTTTTTTTATCATCATACTATTCAGCCCCGCTAAAAGAGACTCTATTCTAATTACTTTTTTCTAATTGACAGTTTCCATAAACACTTTTTTTTCTTATAGATTTAGTTGTTGCTTCACCTTAGAATAGACTTTTTAAATTTTAATCCAACTTTTAACTTTAATCTTAATCTTAATTTTTATTTTAACTTTAATTTTTATTTTAATCTTAATTTTAACTTTAATTTTATTTAATAATCTCTTCATTATTAAAACTAATTTGACTGCTAACAAATTTATCATAATTTGACACCAATTTTTTAGCTGACCCTTGAAAATAAAATTTATCAAAATCTTTCATATCTTCAACTTTCTTAAGTTCCTCAAAAGTTTACTCCTTTTTTTTTAAAATTTATTCCAGCTACTTTTTTTTTTAAGCTATAAAATCCTAAACTTAAGCCTATTTTTATTATTTTGAATTCTAATTTTACTCTTAATTTTTATTTTAATTTTCGTTATCTTTTTAGCTTTTTTCATTATTTTTTTCCATTTATTAACTTTATTCTAAATTATTTTATTATTTTTAAATTTTAGACTAAATTAAACTTGTACCAAGAGAACATTATACGCTGTTTTACATTTTTTATTTATTTAACTCATTTTCACACAAAGATCTCACATCAATCTAAGACAAATTAAAATACTAATTAGTCCTATTTTTCTAAATTTCTTTCAAAATTAACTTTTTCTTCTCCGAGTCAAACATTTTTTTCCTTCTAAAAATTATAAAAAAACAAAGATCAATTGCATTTCTATATTAATTGAACTATATAAATATATATATAAATAAATAATTATTTTATTTATTATTAACCCCCTTAAATAAAATCAAAATCAATTTTTTTCCAAAAAAATTTAATTACCCCATTCGCAAAACCTAGTCCTAAATTTCTTAATACTAATATTTTAAAGTATTTAAATTTTCCAGCCCATTTTCTTCTTCTCCTTCTAAATTTCTTACAGTATTAAAAGTTACTTTATTCTATTAATTCAAATTCTAACTTTTCATAAATCTATTTTTATCATTAATATTATTATTACTTTAATTTAAAGTAGTAGACCTAAATTTATTTGTGTTTTTTAAAATAGGAGTCTAACAAAAAGTTGAATTCAAATTCTAATTAACAGATTTATAACCTTAAACTGAACCGAAACCGTTAAAATTATTTAGCTTAACTGAAGAATAAAAATCTTTTTTATTTTATTCTTAATATTAATTTTATTTCTAAATTTCTTTTTGCCTTCCCTTTTCTATCGTATCGTTAAATTAAACAGAATTTCTTTTGTATGCAAAATTTTAATCATTTAATTTCTTAAAATATTTTTATTTCTATAAATTAATCTATTTTTAACTTTCCTGTTATAAATAATGTTTTTTATAATCGTAAATTTAAAATTAAAATTAAAATGAAAAATTAAATTTTATAAAAATAAATTACATCATTTTTCAATTTATAATTTGGGTCTTTCTAAATCTCTTTTTCTCTTAACTTACTTATATATTTTTTAAAATTCTACTCGGGATTTCTATACTATAAGGCTTCGCTTTCCAATATTGAAATTTTTTTCCCAAAAACCTTTTTCTCAGATTTTTCTTGCAAAATTTTAATTTAATTCACAACTGAGTAAACAGTGCTAGATCTTTTATTTTTCATTTTAAAATGCATTCCCTAACTTGAATTCAAATTTTTTCCACTCCCCAATTTTCCCTAAGTCTAAAATAAATCATAATCATTAATTTCTCCCATTTTTAATTATTCTTATTCTTCTACCATTTATTATTACTCTTCCTTTTCTTATTACTAATTATCAGTAAAAGAAAAATATAATTTTTCTTCCAGTAAAAACTTCAAAAAATTCTCCAAAATTTTCCTTAAAGATTCAAATTTAATTTCATTTAATTTAAAATTTATTTCATTTAATTTTTTTAATTAATTTAAAATATCTTATTATTTTTTATAATTTTTTAAAAATTTTTATTAAAAATTAATTCAAATCAAAAAATTTAAACATAATTTTACTTGGACTAATATGTACAACTAACTAAAAAATCGAAACTTTGTTCTTTTTACATTTGCTAAACTTAAACAAATGTAAAAGTGTCAATAAACTCATAAAATTCAGGTACTATATGTTTAAAAATTTCAGTTTTTTCGTCGCTTAATTCCTAATTTTACTATTAAGACCCAAAATTTATCGATTTTTATTATTTTTATTATCCATTTTAATTATAAAAATAAGAAGATGAAGTTTCCTACATCATTTCCAAATTACTAAATTATTTTTTCGAATTTTTTTCATTTTTCTCGCTTTTTTACTCTTCTAAACCGAATTCTAAGGTCGGGTTATATTACAGTTATAATCTAATTTAAGGAAAATTCTACTCTTAAATTAATTATATCTGCTTTTTTTTTACTTTATCTTTCATTAAATTTTCAATGTCAATATAATACTAATCTTTAAAAAATGATAAATTATTTGAAATTAAAAAATTTTTCAATTTTGTTTTAAATAACTCTTAAATTTCAAAAATGCTCATTCCTTTTTTCATAACTGATATATCTTTTTATATAACTTTTTTTACATGTTCTACGTATTTGTCTCTAACTATTAAATAAGATTAAATAATATTTTTTTAGATTTTATTTACATATAATTTTAATTGTTTTAAATTTTAAATAATCAAAGATAATTAATATATTTATTATTTAAATTTTCATAATATAAATTATTTTAAATATTACCTAACAAAAAAAACATTTAATTCTTTATATAATACTAATTTCTATGGGTAAAAGTCTTATAATTTTAAAACTAAGCATCTAATTCAACATTTCTGTCGATTTTATCATTTAATTATTATAAAATAGTTTTAAATTCGCTTTATTTAAGTTAAACATTTTAATTTAAATTCTATGTTAAATTTTAGTTCTAATTTTAATTTTAATTAAATTAAATATCGTTTATTTTTTTTTTCCTATTGCTTTTATATTTTTCCAAACTATATAAACTGTTTTCCCCGAATTCAAAGGAATGATTTTTACCATCTAAATTTAAATTTCTACTATTTAAATTATGTAGCAACAGTTGATTTCTCATTCAAATAATTTTATAGTTGTATTTTTTTTATTTTAATTATATATTTATTTAGTATATTTAACTATAAATTTAAATATCTTTTTTAGTTTGTTTCAGAATTATTTTAATTTTTTTATTTATAACCTTATAAAATGTTATTTTTTTATATTTTTTATTTTTATTAAAATATCAGTTTAATAATTATAAAATGAATAATTAGAATTTTTTATTTATTTTTAGATAATTAAACATTTTACACTTAATAAACCACTAATTTAAAAAGTTGATAAATAACTTATTTCTTTTCCACTTTATCCTATTTAGTGGAAAGCTTTTATTAACATAATTGCTATTATCAATTTTTTACAATAAAAATTAATGGAAAATAAAACATGAAAAACAAATATATAAATACCCACCTTAATATATAGCTAAAATTATTAAAAAAATAAAATAATCTTAATATTATAATAATAAAAATAAATTGCAATATTATTTAAAAAACTGAACAGTATATTTTAAAGTATCAATAATTAGTATAATTTGTTATGTCATCTTAATCATTATATCTAGGCCCATTTTATTTCTATACCATAACATCATTTTCTTCATTTTAATATTATTAATATACTAATCCTTCTTCTAAATTAGTTTATCCGTTATCAAAAAATTATTTTCTTCTTTTAGGAGTACACATTATAAAATAACTTGTCACTAAATTACCTCCATATAATACAGTTAAAAACCAGAAAGGAAAGATAATATTTCCGATAAATTCTTTTAAAAAATATTCATTAATATTTTATTATTATATATATATAATTTTTAATGGCATTTAAGTTAAATTATTTATATATATATGTATATATTTTAATTTTATTTACTATCGAACTTATCGTAAAAATAAACATAGCATCCAGAATTATTAGGATAATTTTTTGGAGGACCATCATTAGAATCAGAAAAAATATAAACATAAGATGGACTACAAAATCCAGAACATTCGTAATTAATTTCAAAGTAATTGTATAAATGTTAGTAAAAGCCTAAAGCTTCCCAATCAATTTAATTAGTTTACTAAATTTTTTTAATAAAAATTTTTTTAATAATTTATTATTTATAGTAAATATATAATTAACAATTTTTAATTAAATTACATCCTTAAGGTAATTATCTATACCATTTTAACATTATTCATTCATAACTTCTGTAATTTATTTATCATAAGGTGTATCATTAGGCTATACATTTTATGTTAAATAGTTATATTTTTCGGGATCAGATTTCCATTCACTTATTTTTTAGTCGCTAATATAACAAGGACATCCAGCTTCTTTATTACACCAATATTAATCCACCTATAAATAAAATAATTAAATTAAATATATTTAATTTATTTTTTTTCGATAAATATATAAATATATTTTATAGAATTTACATTAGAAATAGGGTCGTTTATGATTGAAAAAAAATTGTTTTCACAAGCTTTTGTTGTTCCCAAGTTATCTTTTAACCAAGATTTTCCATAAGAAGCTCTGAATTTTAATTTGTTAATTTAATAAGTAAAAATTTTTAAATATTGTAAATAATTTTTAAATTAAATTTATTTTTTAGTATTTAATACCCTATTGATATAGTTAATAGTATACTGAAAGAAATAAAACAAAATATGACAAAAAAACAAAGACACCATTTTATTTTGCAAGTTCCTCCTATAATACCACAACAGCCTGATAATAATACTAGGGATCCGAATACTTAAAATAAAATTTATAAAATTAAAATAAGTTTTCTTTATTATAAATATATACATAATTTAAAAAATTAGGTTTATTAATTTCTAAAATTTAATTTTTAAATGCTAGTATGTATATCAAATTAACTAAAATATTAATATAAAAATATCAAAAAAAAAAAAATAATATAATAATAAATTTAAAACAAAAATATTAAATAAAAAGGAAAATTAAAAAAAACCTATTTAAATTTGTTATAAAAAAAATCATTTATAATTAAAATCAATATAACATTATTAAATTGAATTATTATTAAAAAAAATAATTTTTTATATAAGATAAATAAAATTTTTCATATGATTACCTAAGGTAATAATTCCAATGGTTTGGAAAACAGTGGCTTAATCAAAAATTGATTGATTTAATATCATGAAACCTATTCCCAAAGCAGTAACTATTATTCCGAATAACACTTAAACTGTTCCTCCTATAAAAATGTAAAACCTTAAAAAACATCTTAAAGTTGCATAAAAGCAGTTACACAGCTTTTTACAAAAGCTCATTTTTTTTTTTTATATTATTTTTTTTATTTTTATTTTTTTTTTATTAAATTAGTAAAAAACATTATTATGATTTAAGCCCATTTTTAAGCATAAATATGAATTATATAAAAAAAAATTAAAATTATCATATAGAAAAAATAAACTTTTAATTAATAATTATATATAGAAAATTAATTAAGGCTTACATATTCTATTATAGAAATGAGGAATATATTAACATAAATATACCAATAGAAAATTTTATCAATAATTTTATAATTGACTAAAAAAAGTCATTCTTATATATTATAGCATAGTTTTTGTAAATAAAGAATGATGTGTACTATGTATACTATTTTTTACATTTAGCATTATATTCTAATATTTAATAAATAATTTATATATAAAATTAAATCTAATATATTTAGCTAATTAATTAAATTCTTGTACATTAAAATTATAAAAAATTCTATTGACTATAAAAAAAAATTTTTATATTATTTATTTTAAAATTATTGCTTAGTATCTCTGATGAAATCTAATGAAATTCTAAATTTATTTAAAATAAATAATCATTTTTAAACTATTGATTATAATTATTAGAATCAAACAATATTTTATCTTAAATATAATAAATTTAGCGTTATTTTTATTATAAAATGAAAAAAAAATATTATATTCATACAATTATATAAAAATTAATTTATTAAAAAATAATAGCAAATTTTCAAATAAACTAAAGGTGGAAATTATATCAATTTATTAATTTAATAAATAATTTCTATAAAACCTTACATTTATTTAAGCATTTGAACAAAATAAGTAAACGAATTTCTATGATAAAAATCTAAAAATATATATATTCCTTTAATTTATTTATTTATAAATACGTAAATATAGAATATGTAAACTTTAATTATAATATAAGCAAAAAATAAAAGTTTACTATTGTGTAAAATTATTCTTAAAAGTAAGAGTAATAATGTCTGAAGATAATGCTAATTATATAGAACAAATTTTATTTCATTCCTGTATTTTTTTTTATTACAATTAAAATAAATTTAAAACGATTTCTCAAAATATTTATAATTTATAATAAAATCAACTCGAATAAAAAACAAAAACATAAAATACAAATAAACATAAAATAAAATAAATAATATATAAAAAATAAGTAAATCACAAATCTAATTTCTTAAATATTCAAAATAAAAAAAAATGTAAATGACTAAAAATTAGACGCTTAATGATAGCAAAATTTAATAACTTGAAAATAACATGAGTTTAACACCAGATAGTAATAAGGACATATTTTTCAATCATAAATTACATAAATTAAATAAAAAAATTAATTTTAAGATAAATAAAAATTAACTTTTAATTATATTTAAAAAGTGCTTTAATAATTTATCCGATTCAAGTAAATAAAAGAAAAATAAAGAGAAAATGAAGATCTTAAAGAATTTTTACTCTCTAAGACTGAATAAAATATTTTGAAAAAAGTAAACATTTATTTTATTATTTGCTATTAAAAATTAAAAACAGTAGAAATTGGAATTTTTAAGCCAAATATACTTTAATAATAAAATATAACAATATAAAACTTATGTATATATAAATCATAATTAAAAATAAAATTTTATTTTTTCTAAGTAAACTAATAAAACCCAAGAATAAGAAAATCTAATTTTTAACCTCCTAAGTAAAAAATTTTTAAATTAAACTTTAATATTTTTTTTACTAAAAAATAATTAAATATAGATCATTAGCAATCGCCATAACCTCGACATTCTAAAAAAAATTCCAAACAATTAAAATACACTAACAATATACTTGAAACCTTAAATGATTCTTATCAATTTCATTATAAAGATTGCTAAGTTTAACAAATTAAATCCACTTAGAACTCTAGCTCTGATAAAAAAAATAAAAAAAAAAGGTAAAAAAGTTTATAGTCTGCCTAAAAAAATAATAAACAAGGAGAAAAAAGCTTAAATTCCATAAATTCCCAAATATAAGCCCAAATTTACGACAAAATACTAAATGAAGATCTGAACAAAAAATAAAATTCAAATAGTAAAAATTAAAATTAAAAAGAGCCTATAAATTAAATATAATAATTTACTTAAGAAAAATAAAAAAGTAAATCACTAAAAAACATTAATAATTATAATAATGACTATAATAATTATAATGATAATTATGATAATAAAATTCAAAATCATAAAAATTCAAAATAAAAATCAAAAAATGAAGTTTAAGAAAAATTTTCGGAAAGACTTAACACATATGCAAGTTCTTAAAATTTTGAAGAAATTCCTAAATATATAGATGATTATATAGATAGCTAAATTTAGTCTATGAAAAAATTAAATAAATAATAGCTGCAAAGTAACTAAAAGAAAAAGTAAAACAATTTATAAAAATTATAATGTATTTTTTTATTATTATTTTACTTTTATATGGTTATTAATTGTTTTAAGATATATTTATTTGTTTATTAATATATTATATAAAAACTTTAAGTAATCAAGAATTTTTGGATTATCTCTAGTAATCAGACTAAAATTTTGTTCAAAAAACAAATGACAATGCTTTGAATTAACATGTTGACCCTATAAAACTAATTGAACATAAAATTAAATAACAAATGTAAATTTATATTTTTTTTATATTTTCATATTTTAAAATATTAAAAATGTTTATTAAAAATTCCAACTAAACTTAATTTGGTGTATAAATTCACCCAAATTAATATCATTGAAAAAAAAAATTTATTATTTATTTGATTATAATTAAATTATTTATTTTTTATTTCAATTATAATTTATTAGGGAAATAGAATAATTTAACTAAGTAATTAAAGATAATTAATAAAAAAATAAAAAAAATAATAATAAAAAATAATCAAATAATTTTAAACAAGAAGATAGTATGAATAAATAAAAAAACCATAATAACTTAAAAATAAAAGAGTAAAAATAAGATCCGTTTATAGTAGATGATTTAATTTCATTAGAAGAATCAAAGCCCTTTAAATGTAATAATAAGCATAAATATTAAGTTTTTAGTTTAATAAAAAAATCTTTTATTTTTTCTTAATTTATTTAATTGTTACTTTTTTTGTTTTTATTTTTTTTAATTATTATTTTTACTTTTATTTACTTTTCTTTCATATAATTAACATGTTTAATTTTAATTAAAATATTAATTCACTTGAATTATTAACGACATTAAAAACTAATCTTATTTTGGAATATTTTATTAAGTATGAAAAAATCTGAATTAAAAAATATAATTGCTAATAAATAAGTTATATCTTTTTCATTTATAGATAATAGTTAAAGTCTACATTAAAATAAGAACTTCTAATAAATTGCTCCTAAAGATTATATGTAGAATGGTGAAATTAAAGGTTAAAATAAGTAAATATCAAATAAAAGTTAAACTTTACATCATAAAAATCTTTTGCATAATTCAAAAATTTCTCCGATTAAAAAACAAAAAGCTTAGCCAATAACATTACAAGGTACAGAAATCGCAAAAAATGTATTTTTACTTGAAAATTAAAAATAAGTATCTAACTAAAACTAATCCAAAAATTAGTAAAAAAACTAACTAAACCCTTAAAATTTCTTAAAATAGCAACATAATAACTAACAACTAAATCAAAGCAAAAAATAAATAAGTCTTTAGCAACTTCCCTAACAAAATTTTGTAAAAATTGCCCCTCCTTTAAACTTCGACCAAGTTTAAAGCAAAAGTAAAAAAAATGGATAAATATAAAAAAATAAAAAAATTTCTTAAAATGATAATAATAATAAAAATAATATTGATAACAGTCATAGCATTGCCAGTAGTCATGAACAAGAATTTGAGTTTATAATTTCTGGAATTGACTAAAACTAAAATCAGTAAAAAAGCTAGCCTGATGTTTATTCTAGATTATACAGGCCTGTAGAAAATAAAATAAAATATTAAAAGCAATAAAAAATAAATTCCTAAATAAAATAAAACAAAAATTAAAATTAGGATAAAAATAATTAAAACTTGAATTTTAACTAAATTCAAGAAAAAACTAACTTATGTAAATCTAAAAATCATAATGATATCAATAACCAAATAAATAACAAACTAATTAATTTCAATAAATAAATAAGCTCTCCGAATATAATACCCAATATTATACAGTAAAATAATTAAAATTATTAATAATAATATAAAATTTTATTCAATTATTTATATCAAATACTTTATTTAATTTGTTTTAAATATAATTTTTTAATTATATAGACAATAAAAATAAACAAGTTAAAATTCTTAACTATTCAACTTACAAAAAGAATGCAGTCAATTTTTTTCAAGCGGAGAAGGATTCGATGCATCAATGATTCTAAAGTAAAAATATTTTTTTAAAAAATATAACATTTTTAATAATTTTCATAAATAGAAAAGAAAGCGGAAAAAATTTTGAAGTTCAAGATTTTTAAATTAAACCTTAGCTTTACCCGTTTCAATAAGAATAAAAGAAATTAGAGGCGATAAAAAATTAATAAAATAATCAAAAAATTAAAAATTTACAAAAAGAAATAGAAAACTTAAAATATTTAAGAGATAAGAATTAAAAAGCTATAGATAGTTCTCAAAGTTCCTCACAAACCAAACTAAAGTCAATAAAAAGTTTAGACCAGCAATAATTAACAAAAATTATTAACTAATAAAACAATTAAAAAACATAAAAATTCGATGATAATAATAATAATCTTCCTCTCGAAATAATAGATCAAATTATAAATAAAAATAAAAGAAAAATCAATAGAAACCTTTAAAATTAAAAAAATTAAATAGATGATGACAACTTTAATACTAATAATAGTGAAAAAATAAATGAAAAATAAGAATATTTAAACCAATAATAGCAATAATAATCATTTAAGAAATAAAAGGGCAAAAATATAAAATTTAGCCAATCTTAAACTCAAAGTCCTAAAAATAAAGAAGTAAATCAATAAATAAACTAATAATAAAATAACCAATAACATTCAATATAATAATCAAACAGAAAAAATTATTAATAAAGTAAATAAATAAACTAAAATTAAGGTTTAGAATCAGTCCTTAAAAATTAAGACCTAACATTGGTAATATAATTTTTTTTAATTGATATATTATATATTTTATATTTTAATAATAATATATTAATTTTATTATACTTTATTTTATTAAAAAAAAATTAAAAATTAATAGGAAGAAATTAAATAAATGGAAGACTATTATTTATTGATAAATGAGTAATAATAACTATAATTATAAGAGTAAAATTAGTAAAATAATGATCAAAACTCTGAACTAAATAAACTCACAAAATAGTAGTTAAAAATTATAAAAAAAAGACAATAATTAGATCAAATTTCAAGAATAAAAAATATGCAAGGTTTGTCTTAAAGTGTGGACTTTAACATAAGTAATGTACAAAAATATATTTTATAAAATTATCCTTACACTTCTTAGTCACCCACGAAAAATCTAGCATAATCTTAATAAATACAACTATAAAAATAATAATCACTTTTATCCTAAAATAGCTAAAATAAAAAATAACCTTATTTTTATTCAAAATTGAAAAATATAAACTCAACAGATAAAAATAATTAACTAAATAAAAGTAAAGCCAATTTTAGTGCTTATATGTAACATCATAGTCAATAGGATTTATAGGAAACTTAAAAAGACATATTCTAAAATAAAAGTTAACATGATAATTAATTATAAAATAATAATAGTTAGTATGATAATTAAGTTAATTTAAGTAACAATAATGATATAAATAATAATAATGAACAATAAAATATTAATTAAAATAATCACACTTAATCTTTTACTTCTTCTTTTTAAAGTGAAAAAAGTCCTTAAACTAGAAAATTTTTATAGTAGAATTAAATTGATTTTAACAGACCAGATCTTTTTTACACTTAAAAATTAGGCTAAGAACTTGAAAAGTAATAGTAATAATTAAAAGAAAAACTAAAAAGTGATATTAAAATTAAAGATATAATTTTAATTGAATAATAATCTTAAATGTAAAAAAGAAGATAAAGTGAATTGGTAAATAATTTATTATTAAAAATTCATAACTTAATATTTATAAAATTTTGAAATTTAGTATTATAAATTTTTAACTTATTTAAATGAATAAAATTTTAGCTTAATTTTTTTTTTAATTATTTTTATAAAAAGAGCGATAAAAAAACATTCAGAGAAATCAGAGACATTAGCAAATCAGAGAAAAAAAAATAACAAGAATAAATTTACTAAAAAATTTCTTAATTAGGCGAGGAAAAAGAGGAAAGTGATTAAACTGAAAAAAAAATAAAATTAAGCAAATTTCAAACCATAGAAGATATAGAGTCAATTGAAAAAGTAAAAACTCCAGCTCTTTTTTAGGACACAGATGATGAACTGTAATATAAAATACATATAAATATATTTATATAATAATTAATTAATAAATTCTCAATTAATCAATTTTATAGAAACTACAAAAATATGTTTGATAATAAAAATAATGATACTAAAAGTATAAATAAACAATTAGAAGAATGTTTTATCTAAGTAAATATAAAAATATTAAATATTTATTTATCATATAAAAAAATTAAAACTTTTATTTATAATTAAGGAAAGTAATCAAAAACCCGAAAAAAACCTGGAAACTATTCCAAGCGAAAATAATTTTAATGATGTAAGTTAATTAGAAAAAACAGAAAAAATACACTTATAAAATCAAAAAATGAAAAAACAAATGTAAGAACAATTACATCACCAATAATAAGAATTGGAAATACTAGAAACTTTAATTAAAAACTAAGAACTAGAACAAATGACAGAATAAGAAAGAAAATAATTCCTTGAAAATCTTATATAAAAAAATTTCTCAGACTTACCATAAAAAAGAAAATTAAGGATTTCTTCTTTAATTAGACAAGATAATAAAATCCTAAATTTTAATGAATAACTTAATGATTATTATGAAAATAAATTTGTCAATAATAATAGTAATTTTGATAATAAAATTAATAGTAATAGTAATTCTGTAAGTCCTGATCCTAAAAATTAAAACAAAAATACTTCATTTAATATTAAAGCAATTCTACAGGCTCAATAATAATAATGCCAAAAATGGTTATAACAATAATTATAAGAAAATCAAAATTAAACTTAAAATAATCAAGAAAAACAAGAAAATTATATATAAAATGAAAATCAAATACAAGAACAATAAAATAAATTAAGCAAAGAAAATAAAATAAACTCATAAAATGTATAATAATAAGATAAATAATAAAATAATTAAAATTAAATTCAAAATGAATAAAATACATAAAAAAGTTAAATATAACTCTAAAATTCTTCAGAAAATGATAATAAAACTCAAGAAATGCTTCAAAATAAAATAATAGAAGACAAAAAACAACTTGAAAAAGAAGGAATAATTAAAAAAGCTGAAAGTTAAGAAATTAATTTCCAAAAATCCAACCAATTGGAAGAAAAAGTACAAAAAAATATTGAATAAAATGAAAATTATGAAGAAGAAAATGAAAATAATAGTTAAAATAATGAAAAAAATAATAACTTATTAAAAAATACACTACCTCTTAAATTATACGAAGGTAGAATCTTATCAAACGAAGGAAATTAATCTCATAAAAATGATATAGAAAAGCTAAATTTAAGAATAAGTTAATAATAAAATTCCACCTCTAGTTATTCAAACACTAACAGATAAAGTCAATCTTTAAATTAAACCCAAAATAATTAAAATTATAATTTTAATTCGCCCTCAAATTTTTTTAATCATAATAATAATATTAATAATAAGATATCTAATTTGACTCAAAGTAATACCTTTAATTAATATAATAGGTAAAATAAAAATCTTAGAATTTCTCTTCCTTTAGAAACTTAAAATTAAGTTTACAGGTCTTAAAAAAGAAAAAGTACTTATTCTTTGGCAAAAAGTAAACCTGATTCGATTCAAAAATATGAAATATAAGATTAATAAAAATAATCCTTGATAAATCAATAATTATAACAATAAAAATAACAATAATAATTAGAATAAATATAATAATAAAAAGAAAAATAATAATAAGATACAAATTGTAAAATCTAAAATGATAGTTTAAATAATTAAGAAAAAAATATTTTATAAAATAATTAAAACTAAGAATAACCTTATAACAGTTAATTATAATAATAATAAAAATAATAATCTTAATATTAATAATAATTACAAGATTAAAATATAAGAAATTCGAGATAAATGATTATTGAAGGTGAAAAGTCTCCAATTAATAATAATAAAAAAAGTTAAATTATAAATATACCAATTAATCAAAAATATAATCCCAAAGAATACAAAAAATAAAGTTCATTTTTCTCTTAAGAAAATAAATCAACGATAAATATAAAGTCTTCTCAAAATTTAATTAATGATTAAACAATTAAATAAGAGTAACTTACAGATGAAAATAAAACTCAAATTAAAGATATCTAATAAATTAATTAAGCAGACGAAAATAATGATGACTATATACCTTTGAAAAAAGAACATTAACATTTATTAACTATGAGTAAAAATTCTGATTAATAATTAAGTCCTCAGCAAAAAAAATAAAGAAATTTTATAAACAATTTAAAAAAAAGCAATTTAAATTAAAATAATTAAGAATAATAAGAAAAACAAGAAAAACCGTAATATAATAAATTAAATCTAATAGGTACAACTTAAAATTAAACTTATAATTAAACTTTGAGTTAAAATTAAGATTAAACATAAAGTTATAATTAAAATTATAATTTAAATCATAAGGATTAAAAAAATAACTATTAAAATTAATAAAATAAATAAAATATTAAAACAACTTTAAATAATGAATTATAATATAATGACGTAAAAATTCCATAATAAAACCATTAATAATAAAAATAAGAACAAGAATAAGAAGAATAAAAAACAAATTTTCAAAATAATAATCATAATACTATAAATGATAATCATAATAATTATTATGATAATTAAAATAATTATTATAATAATTAAAATATCTAAGCCTTAAATTAAGGTTAAAATAGTTAATAAAGATATAATAATAGCTAATATCAAAATTAAGGTAAATATGTAAGTGAAAATAATTAAGATAGTTAAAGAGATTATTCTTGTGATAGTGTTTAAAGAATGAGAGAAATGTTATAATATAATTTTAAAAGAAATTAATAAGTTAACGAATAGGTTCAATCCTAGGTTAAAAATTCAATTTAATATGTTTAAAATTATCTTTCAAAAAGATCTTCCCCCACAAAAAATTCAGCAACAAAGTAATTAAATTAATAAAATTATTTTATTATAATAATTTTAATTAACTAAAATTTTAATAAACTTAAATATTTTATAATTAATATTATTTTTCTCTAATTATAATAAAATAATTAAAATTATAATATATTTTAATTTTTATTTATAAAATTAAGACCATAGTAATAAGCCCGTTAAACTCATATGTAATTTACTACTGCTAGTACATAAAATTATATAAATAGTGCTCAATTTTTAAGTCCAAATGCAAATACTAATGTAACTTAATAAGATAGTAATAGATATTTCAAATCTCGTAAAAATTAAATATTTTATAATATCTATTTAAATGAATATTATATATTTTTTCTTGAAATTTAATTTATTTTTATAATTTTAAATAGCAGATAATGAAGTATAAGACTGGAATGAAAAAAAATGAAATTTAAAAAGTTTAATTTTATCATATTTAAGATACTTATTTATAAAAGTGAAAAAACTTTTAGCTATAAATAACAAATATTTATTTTTATATATAAAATAGTAAATAAATATTATACTATGATACAGTTAACATATTTTGCTTAAATTATTTTTATATAAAAAAAGCGATAATAAATTCAGGTGATTAAACCTAAATTGTTTTAATAGTGAAAATACTATTTTACTTTTATTTCAAATAATTCTAATAATAAAAAATTTCATAAAATAATTTATAAAATAAATAAATTTATAAAAACAAAAAAATCAAATAATCTAAAATGAATTTATCATAAGCCAAAATGATGCAAGTAATATTTTTAAATAAAAAAACCATAACCTAAATTAAATTTATTAATTAATTAGATGAAAGAAGAAGGTAAGCTACAAAAATAAAATAAAAATGTATAATTTCGATAAAAAAATATACCGTGATACTAAAATTCCATTAAAAAATGATATTTAAATTAAAAAATAATTACCCAAAAACACTAAAAATTTACTAATATATACAAAAACCAAAAAATATCTAATAAAAGAACTTGACCATAAAATATTTAACAAAATAGGAATCAGTTTCAAAATAAAACAAAAGCAAATAAAAGCAAATAAAACATAAATCAAAATTTTAAATAATTGTTTCTTTTTTAAAAAACTATAAAATAAACAAATAAATAAATAAATAAATAAAATAAAATAAAAAATTAATATAAAAATTAAAAGCAAAAAATTTTTATAATTAGGAGCAGATGACGAAATGGAGTCATCGTTATCAATAAGATTTAATCTTGAAAAATTGTTAAACAGTAATTATGGTAAAATGTTCGAAAGCATAACTGCACTTTTATCACTTTTTACTTATGTACTTTATATAATATAAACTTACTAAACTAGCTGGATACAGTGGTTTGAAACCATTGACCTAATAGTTCTCGGAATATATATAAGTAAATAAAATAATATTTAATAATTTAAAAAATTATTATTAAATTTTATAAAATTAAGTAAAATTAAAGATATAAATTAAAATAATTGAAATAAATTTATTTTTTTAATATCAATATTATTATTAAATAAAATTTTTCTTAATTTTTTTATATACAGCCGAATATGTAATCAGATTATTTGCAGCTTCTCATCCATTTACATTTATAATGAGCAATTAAAGTAAAATAGATTTGGTTACAATTATTCCTATTTTTTTCATAAATAGAGTTTATAGTAATTAAGATGAATTAGACATTTATTCTAAATTATTAAACTGTAGTCGAGTTTGTAGAAGTCTCAGAGTTATCAGATTTGCAGATAAATTATATCATTTAAAAAGTGACTAAGATGCTTCTAGCGTTTCAAAGTACATAAAAAATAAATATTTATTTTTAAAATTTATAGTAAAAATATTTAAAAAGTCTCTTTATATTTAATTTTTATATTTAAAGTAATAATTTATTTGAATATTTTATAAAAGATAATACTATAAAATGTTTAAAACTGTTTTGATTCTTATCATAATTTCATCTGGAATTCTTTTGGCTTTTGAAAAACCGACCAGAGACAAGCAAATATAGGAATAATTAAATGGTATAAATTTGAAATTTGGTTTATTTTATTGTATTTTTAAATTAAAAATATATCTAAAATAAATTATAATTATAATTAATTAAGCAAGCAAGTTTTTATTAATAAAATGATAAATTAATATTTTCTTATTTAAATATTATAGAATAAGACTAATATTGTGAGTGTGAAGAAGTTTCTAAAGCAACATTGCATGAAATGATTTATTTTGTAGTAGTAACACTATCAACAGTGGGATATGGTGATATTACTCCCCAATCTGAAGAAGGAAGAATAACAGTTATAATTTTAATTATCATAGCCATCGTTTAAATCACGAAATTAACGAATGATTTAATCACATTAATGGGTAAATAATATATAAAAATTTTAATAAAACAATAATATATGATAATTAATATATGGTATAGAAATATAAATGAATTATTTCTTTTTTTTATATTTAAAAACTGTATATTTATTTTAGGTAAATAATCTGTTTATGAAAGAGCTGAATATAAACATATACCTGAAATTCCTCATATAGTTGTTTGTGGATAAGTAGAAGTTTCCGCCCTTTAATCGTTTTGCGAAGAACTTTACCATACAGATCATGGTTAATCCGATAAACATACTGTTATTTTATAAAATAGCGAACCAAGTTCAAAAATGGAAACATTTTTTAGACAGCCAAATTACGAATTTTCACTCACATTTTTATAAGGTAAAAAATTTTATAAAATTTACATATTATAGAAAAAAAAAAAAACCTAATCTATACTTTATGCATATGAATTTAAATTTTTATAAATGAATTGAATTTTAATTAATTTTTCAAAAAGGAAATCCAATGGACGAAAAAACTTTAAAAAGAGCAGAAGTTAAAGAAGCTAAAGCATGTGTTCTTTTAACAAATAAAAATGTTCTTGATTCTCAAAGTGCAGACCATAAAAATATTTTAACTGGACTAGCTATAAAAAAATACGTAGATCACAGATCCAAAGGAGAAACAAATATCGCCCTCTGTTTATAACTTATAAAACCCGAAAGTAAAACCCATTATTATTCTGCTCTATCACAAACAAGTCATACCAGTAACGATCAGCTAATTGTAGTAGAGGAATTTAAAATGAATTTAGTAATTAAAAATTAAAAATTTTTATAAAAATTTTAACATATATAAATTAACCATTTTTATGAATATTAAAATATTTAAGTACATATTATATCAGTCGAAAAATGTAAAATTAATTCAAAAATATATTTATACTTAATATTAAATAAGTAATCTATTAATTTTATTAAATATAAATTAAACTAAAATTATAATAAATTATTTAATCTACATATATTTAAATATATAAATTAAAAATCTATTTAATTAGAATATAAGAATATAAATAAACAAAATTAATTTCACAATTTTCGACCAATATAATATTAATATACTAAAATTATTTAAAATAAAAGCCTAAATTTAATTAATTTTTATTAATTTTAATTATAAAAAAGCTTGCAAAATCCTGTTTCTGTCCCGGAATAATAGCGCTACTAGGAAATTTAATCACAAGTGCGAGCGAAATCGACGACGACAAAGAGTCTCCAGAATGGATAAAACAGTACACAAACGGAATGGGCCACGAAATTTACAGAACAAATTTGTCTCCAAAATTTAAAGGAAAAACTTTCAGCAACGTTGCTTCTACCATATACTAAGATTATTAAGGCATTTTATTTGCCATAGAAATTGACGTAAAGGGCCAAAAAATAATCAGACTGAACCCAGGCAGCTACGAAATTGAACACGATGTTTTTGTTTATATTATTTGTGAAGATAAAAAAGTTGCAGATAAAGTTGCCACCCATGACATGAACAGTGAAGAAATCGCAGAACATGAATAATAATATAAAAATAAAAAAAAAGAACTCAAAAAAAGATAAAATGACCTTGACTAATAATTTTATGATGAATTGTCGCAAGATAAAGATGAAATTGAAACTGCGTTTAAGGAAATGAATAATGAAGACGATGAAATTAATGAGTCGGATTATGTACTTTTAAGGTACTATATTATTCTTTAATTTGGTTTTAAAATAAATTTAGGCGAACGTTTTTTTGGTACAAAGTTGTACTAAAAAAACGTTTTTTTGGTACAAAATTTTTAAAAATTCCGTTTTTTTGGTACAAATTTTCAAAAAGTCCGTTTTTTTGGTACAAAATTCCGTTTTTTTGGTACAATTTTTTTTTTTTCCGTTTTTTTGGTACAAAAATTGTAAAAAATCCGTTTTTTTGGTACAAATTTGAAAAATCATATCGTTTTTTTGGTACAAAAATTCCAAAAGCCGTTTTTTTGGTACAATTTTTTTTTTTCCCAATTTAAAAATTTTTCAACCAAAAACCGTTTTTTTGGAACAAAAAATATTTTTTTCCGAATTTTATTTTTTTTTCATAAAAATTACAAATTTTTAATAAAAGTTATTTTTTTACTTCAAAATTGTAATTTTCCATTTTTAAAATTATTAATTAACATTATCAATAAAAAATAAAAACATATTATTTATTTTTAATAATTTTAATGGAATCATTAGTAAATAAAAGTGATTACTTTATAAAAATATTTTTTTAATTATGATATGGTTTTTTACTAAAAAACTTACCTAATTTCAGCAAAGTTAAAGTATATATCTTTTATATTGTATATTTACGATGTTTTCGTGATAGTGATAACAATATAATTTATTCTTTTTAAGATTGAATATAGTTATTTCATGCCAAGAAAAACAACTTACATAAAAATATGTCAATCTTTGGTATTCAAAATTAATTTTGAACCTTAAATTTTTATTTTAACCTATAAAAATTTCTTATAAATTATTAACTTATAAATAAATTGATATAATTTGAGATCACAAGAATAAGATGACATCAATTTTTTATTTTTACTTAAATTTTTTAATTTTATATTTAAAATGTTGCTTATTTTCAAATTTAAGGGATGTTATAATATACTGAATAAATGAAAAATGACTAAAATTTTACTACTGTATAATATAAAATATAGGTGAGGGGATGGGTGGAGAGGGGATGGGATGGGATGGGATTTAAGTTACATATATATGTGTATTTTAAAATATATTTTATACAATATAATTTTAAATTTAAATTTAATCTCAGTATAATTAATTCTGCTTTAAAATTTTAATGAATGAAAAAAGACTGATTTATTTTTAAAAAATGATTATTATATAGTTTTTAAATAACATTTGACTTCTTAATTCCATATATACAGAATTAAAAATGTATTTATTAGATTACAATTTTTAAAAAATTAATAGGAAAGATTAAAAAAATACTCACTATTTTGAACCTAAATTTATGGTAGCTTAAATAATTTAAATTAATTTAATTTTTGCTAAAATGATTTTTATATTTATTTTTTAAATATATTTTATAAAAATAAATTATTTAGTTACAATAAAATCTCTGAATAAGGTGCCTAATATATCAGTGAAGCAATTAAAGAATTAAAGAGCCTCACCATTTTGAACCTAAATTTATGGTAGATAATTCAATTTTAAAAAAAAATAATTTTTTTTAGATGACTATTACACTTGTTTAACTTTATTTAATGTGGCATTCCACCTAAGGATTTTAAAATTGGCTCAAAAAATTATTTTTTTCAAAGACGTAGATTATGAAATAATAATGATTTATTTTAGAAACTTGCTTCCAAGGCTCCATTTAGGTTTTAAATTTTTATCAAAAATCGATTATAAAATTCAAATTTATATAGTTAGACGCAAAATAATAATCAAATTATTAAATGGTATCTTTTAATCTGATAATTTTTCTTTAAACTAGTTTTTCATAAAATATATTAATAAAAAAACAGCATAAATATGGGTTTTTATTAAAATTTAATTAATTTATATAATTAATATATATGTATCTAATAAAAATTATAAATTTAGAGTAACTAATTTGCCCACAGATAATTTATTTAATCTCAGAATTACTCATCAATAAATATAAAAAATATACTATTGTATTTTTAAAATAACAATATAATATATAATTTATGTTAAAAAAATAGAAATGCTTACAATAAATATGTTTTTTAATAGCAAATAATATTTTAAGTGTCGAAATGATTTAAAATCAAAAAAATTGATTATTCATAAAAAAATTAAATAATACCAGTTAAAAATGATTTAAGAGTTAAAATTACTTTAAAATTTTAAAATTTTTAAAATGGGAAATAAAAAATTTGTACCAAAAAAACGTTTTTTTAGTACAACCTTGTACCAAAAAAACGGTCCTGTAAATTTATAATAAATTATTATTTATTAAAAATTTTAATAAAAAAATTAAAGTTTAATTATTAAAATAGAGAATCCGTTGGACTTTGGTCAGTAACTCCAGTTTCTTTGAAAGATTCGACAGAGATAACAAATCATATTATATTATGTGGTAATAAATTGAATACTTTTTAATATATTTTATTTTTTATAAATTTAATAAATTTTTATATTTACAGGTATACATCCAAGCATATATTACTATATTTTACCTCTTAGAGCAAAATATTTAAAATAATGGCAATATATAGTAATTTTAAGTGACAATATGCCCCAAGAAATATGGGACCAAATAAACAGATTTCCCAGAATAATCTATGTAAAAGTAAAAATAATTAAACATTAAAACTAAATATTAATTTTTTTTATTTTAATTTAATTTTTTATTAAAATTTTGTATATAATATATCATTTTTTATTAATAAACTAATTTAAAACAGGGTTCACCTTTAGTTTCAGAAAATTTAATAAGGTCTAACATACATTTTGCAGACAAAGCTGTAATTCTAGCTCAAGACCTGAATAACCAAGAAAAAACAGCAAAAACAAAAAATGGACAAAATAACAGCGCCGATGAAATGCTCGACGCCCAGTCAATTTTCATTTACAAGGCAATTAAAAAATTAAATCAAAACATTTAAATTATGATAGAATTAGTTTACCCTAATAATATTTAGTTCTTGGTTCCCAAAGATTATAGTTATGAAGGAGACATAATTCCAGATTTAACCTCTTTATATAGTGCCGGTGAAGTTTATATAAGCACTATTATAGACACTTTAACTTGTCAAACTTATTATAAGTAATTAATAATAAAAATAATCTTTATTTTATTACTAATATTTTTAATTTTTTAAATTTTTTTTTATACATATAATTTTCTTTGTTATTTATTTTCATTTTTTATAAGTCCTCATATCCTCACCATTCTTTAGTAAATTTTAACTGGAGGAAAATAATAAAATACAGTTATAAGAGCTATTTGTGAATCAAGTAGACTTCAGTAATCTAATTTGTGGCAAATTCCAGTTCCAGAAGATTTCTTTGTAAATTCTAAATAGTTTTAATTAAATAAATTATATTAATATTTATAAATTATTTAAATTTGTAGAATGAAACATTCGGACAATTATTTGAATATTTAGCTTTGAAAAGAAATTTAATCCCTTTAGGATTGTATAGGCTACCAAACGCCATGGATAATACTAAAGCATATACTTTTACAAATCCTCCTAAAGATGTAAAAATTATCATATAAACAAACTTAATTATCATTTAAAATTGAAAATAAAAATAAAATTATAATATAGACAAGACTTACTCACAGAGACAAAGTTTTTGTACTTGCACATGAAATTCCTAATGATCTATGTAAAATAAATATATAAAAATATAAAGTACCCATCATAATTTTAATAATAACATATAAATAAAAGTAACTGACAATTTCAAGACAGACGACGAAGATGTCATAAAAATCCCTAAACCAATCTAAAAAATAATAGATAAACCAGGTGTAAAGAAAGTTATTATATAAAAAAAATTATATATAAAATTTATATTTATATTCTTAATTAACATATATATAAATAATTTTATAAAAGATAAAATCAATTTTCGATGACAAAAAAATAGACTCAAGTCACAGAAAAACATACTAAAATTAAATAAAGCCAAAAACTGAATTATAATAATAATTAGAAACTGGTAAAAGTAAAGCAAATTTAGACCTCGAAAATCTTAACTCAGCTTCTGCTACCTATTTAATTTTGGAACAAGTTAATAAATAAATAGGAAAAATTTAAGATGAAATGGACTAACTTAAAGAAAATATTGATAAATAAGTAATAATAAATAAAATTTATATTAAAATTATTGCCAATTTTATAATTAAATTTATATCTTATATTTAATCTATTATTTATTTTTGATAATTATATTTTAATATTTAGAATGATGAAATTCTGCAAAAAGTTAAAACTGCTTTAAGATAAGAATTGGCAACTTTAACATAATACGAAAATTGATTTAAAAAAATAATACAAAAATAATTTATGTAGTTTAAAAAATTTAATTAGTATTTATAATTTTAGAAGTTTTCTTCAACTTATAATAAATAACTATGACTATTTTATAAGTCTTATATATGTATAAATAAATATATTTAATTATATTATAATATATAACAAATTAACTATAAAAAAAAAAAAAATTTTCATATAAATTATACTTTTTATTATTAAAAAAATAAATAGTTTAATATTTTAATTTTATTTAATAAAAAATTTAAAAATTTTTAAAATTTTTATAATATTTAAAAATCAAAAATCAATACCCAAAACCAAATTTTTTCATTTAATTAAATCCAGAACTGCCCAAAAATGCCAAACCAGTCAAAGGAATCTAAAAATTTCTTCTATACTCACTTTAAAACATACTATCACTTAAATTATTTTGTAAACTCAAACTACTATTTTACATGCCTTTATACATATTATCATATTTATTTTCTTCATTAATTTTATTAATATTATTATTTTTATTATTATTATCCTCATTTTAATAATTTTCGCTGTTTTAACTAATAATATTGTTAAATTCGATTTCATCATAAACCTCACTATTCTATGTCTTTAAATTTTCTAATTAGTTAAAACTTTAACTACAATTTGTACTACTTGATTATTAAAAACTATTTTATTGATACAAATAATTTCTCTTTAAAAAAGTCAAATTTAATTTCTAACTATTTTAATCTAATTTTTCAGATTATATTTCTAATTTTTCACTTAAATTCTAGTTTTTTACCATTGTTTTTGTTTTTTAAATATCCTAATTTTAATCTTAATTTTAAAATTTTTTATTTATTTAATCAAAGGTCTTAATTTATCCTTCTTAATGTCTATTTTATCTTTAATATTAGCCTTATATTTATTATTATTAATTTTCATCATTAATTTATTACTATTGTTCTATAAAATTACTATTTCTTATGTTAATATTTTTATTCTTATTATATTCCTATCTTGAAGCTTATTATTATTAATTTATATTCTTTTTATTTTTATACTCTGCATCATCAATGCTTTAAAAAACAGAAACCATATTTTATTATTTATTTTGATTGTTCTTTTGTATTTTTGGAGACAAATTTTCAATCTTTTCTTCTTATAATTAGTATACAAAACCACTTTTTTTTAATATTTATTTTTAATTTTAATTTTAATTTTTATATTCTTTTTCTTGTTATTTTTCATTTTATTTATTATGGGTATCATAATTTAAATTTTGATTTTAATTTTCGCCCTACTACTCCTCAATTTCTTATATAGAATCAACTGCTTTAATTTTAATTTCATCTTCAGCATCAAACTCAGTTACATTCTACCTTTTTTGACTATTACTATTATTATTAATAAAATTTTAATTTCTACTTTCTCTTTAAGTAAAATTAATTTAATTATTATTATTTTAATTATTAAGATTCTAATTATTATTATTATTCTCATTTCCTAAATTAGATGATCTAAAAAAATTAGCATTTTAATTATAATTATTATTATAAATTTGACTTTTATTTTAAGAAATGGTCTAATTCAAAGGAGTTTTTATGGATTAAGAATAAAGTCTTTTTTTTTTAGGGGAAAAACTCTATTATTTATAAATAATTTTCATAGATTATATTTTTTAAAGCACTTTCTATTCATACTCTTCGTATTTAAAATCACAGTTTTAAGCTTTAAGCTATAATTTGTAATTATCAATTTCAAGTTCCTATATTTTACATTTAAGCTCCTCTATCTATTTATTTTCTTATTTCAACTAAACAATTATTTTTTTATAATCTTCAATTTCCTATTAATATCTTTTTTTTTCTTCAAATCTCATATCTTATTGAAATTTGTTTTATATTTTTAATTTATCGCAACTTAATGACAATTCATTAGCATATTCTTTTAAGCTGCTTTATTCCATTTTCGGGGTTTTTATAAATTTTTCTACTCTTATATTTTGTTCGAGCATTTTTGTATAAAAATAACACTTTTTATTTACTTTTATTATTCTTATTTTTTATTTTTTTTTTTATTATATTGAAAAATTTAATTTTTACAATTAAAGTAACATAAAAAATATATTTCTTTTTTTAGGCATAGGTTTTATTTTTATTTTAATATGATTATACACACATATATTAAATTTTTATATTATGAAATCTCAGTTCATATTTTTAATGAAAAAAAATTTAAGTAATTTATTGATAAGAATAAAATACAATATTCTATCTTTTCTAAACCTTTTATTTTTTATGATTTATGATAATAATTATATAAATTTTCTTACCACAAAATTATTTTATCTTAGAAAATAAACTTTTTTAAATAATTTATTTAAATGGAAATTTAAAAATAATTATAACTATAACATTAC
Organism: Pseudocohnilembus persalinus; assembly: GCA_001447515.1. NCBI lineage: Eukaryota > Ciliophora > Oligohymenophorea > Philasterida > Pseudocohnilembidae > Pseudocohnilembus > Pseudocohnilembus persalinus. The sequence goes on from LDAU01000044.1 coordinate 990,207, forward strand.
CTATATATAATATTTATTATATAATTATATACTTTTAACTTAATAAAATTAATTATATGTTTTAATAATAATAATTAAAGAAAAAAATTATATATTTTTAAATATGTTGTAAATAAAAAAATAATAATATTTGAATTATCATAAATTAATTAATGATTTAAATTTTTGGTTTGATTAATTATTTTATATTTTTTTTTGGTTACTATTAACAGTTTATCTTGAAGAATTAAGTTATTATTTTATACCATTTTAAGTATTTTCTTAAATTTAACATTATGCCTATATATTTCCACATTTATTGCTTAAATACATTTTATCAATCTAAGGTAAATTTACATATGATCTTTTTGCAGGGATAAATGACTATGATAAATAATTAAAATTTAAACTTTTTTATCTATTATTTTACATATTTTTATTTTAATTATTATTCTAGTATTAACCACTCAAATTAATACTATTTAACATATTTTATGAAAACTAAAAATTAGATGTACCTATAAAAATAAAATTATTTATTTTATTTTAAATATTTTGCAAAAGCTTTAATATATTTTATAAAATTTTGTACTAGCAGATGGGGAAATTGTATGGTTAATTGATTTTTGGATTTTCTAGCTTTATTCCATTTATTTATGAAAACTATTATAGTTTATAGTCGTACCCATTTAACTTAAATTATCATATTCAGATTCATTTTCTTTTTAATTTGATAATTTACTACATAAATTTTCCTAAATAATAAGATTTTAATTATAAACTCGATTAATCATATATAAATAATTATGAAAAGTAAATTAGATATTTTTATTTTACTTAAATATATTATTTTTGAGTTGGTTATTTTATTAAATTCATACTTTATTATTAATTTTAATCAGATATATGCTACTAACTTTAACTCATATATTTTTGGTTAAGTTTTGTTTTAAATATTATATCCTATTAAGAACAAAAAGGTTTAAATTTTTCTTATAAAATTTTCTATGAAACTTTCGATATACAACTTCGATTCTCTGCAATATCATTATTTTCAGAGACATTTTACAATTATTAACATTTCAATTTATCATTATCTTATTACATGCTATTTTATTTTAGCCTTCTATGTTTTAAAATTATGTTTTTATTTTATATTAACTAAATTTCAGGAACTTAATATTAATTTTAACCCTTAATTTCTGATATATTAAAATCTAGATTTACTTATCCTTATATTATTTACCCTATTCTTATATTCATAAAAACCTCTTAAACTGGAATAATTTTTGAATTCTTTAGTTTTTACATAAAATCTTTGATTTCTATTTAATTAAATATTATATAATTATATATATTTTTTTAATTTATTATGAGAATATAAGATAAAAGTTATATTTATTTGTATAAGTTACATAATTATTATTAAAAATTTGATAAACCGGCTTATTCCTCTTACACAGTTTCTTGATAAGGATATAAATTTAGTCTATAAAATCCTTGTAAAATTTTACCATTTTTTATTACTTAAGTTAAACTTTATAATTTAATATATCGATTTTAATCTTTAATTTTTAACTTCAAAACAAAAAACATAAAATAATCTTTTTAATTTTAGTTATTCATATCTATATTCTTCTTATTTGGCTTGACTCTGTAATTTATTGGGTTAAATACCCTACCTTTCAATTCTTAATTATAAAATTCTGGTCCAAAAATATTTTTATAATTTTAACCTTAAACAATCTAATGAGTTATTTGGACACTTTCTACTCTAAATTAAAATATTTTAATAAACCAAAATTTTATAATAATTTATTTATCTAAACAAATAATTTATATAATATTATAATTATACTACATATACATATATATATCTTTATATTTAATTACTCATGTGGCAAATTATTTAAAGAATCAACTTAATAAATTAATTAGGGACTGTAATTATCTTCTATTTACTTTAAATTAGCTTTAAATTATTTAGACTCATTCTAGTAAATATTTTATAATAAGTTATGTATTTAAAAAATTAAGAATTCATATTTAAAAATAATTATATACTTCATATTAATTTTGTTCTTCTAGAATAATTTCATCCAATATATTAAAAGTATTTTCAATAATATTTCTATCTGTGGTTTGGTATTATTTTTATTTTATTATTTCCTATTCTTTTTATTAATCTATGAACTTAAAATTATTATTTTTCTTTTTTATCGTGATAGGAGATAATGACCTCAATCCATTTAAGGCAATTTTTCGGCTTAAAAAAAAAAAATTTTAATCTCATTTAAAAAAATATAAAATTTAAGTAACATTATTAAATTTTTTAATTTTAGTAATAAGTTTAATCTTTATATTAAAATAAAACTTAATAGAATAGTAAACCCTACAATAAAATCAATTATTATACTAAAACAACAAGAAAAACAAAAAAAAACCCACAAAAAATAAAAAAAAGTAAAAACAAAAACAATATAAAAATAAAATAAAAAAATTAAAAAAAAATCAATATATTACTTAAACCTTGACCTTAAAGACAAATGTTAGGCAGTTCCATCCAATTTAGGCAAAGATTAGTCTCTTTATTTTTCCAATTTTCTTATGTCTACATTAAACCGCTTATGTTAATTATTTTATAAAACTCTTTATAATTAATCATTTTAATAGTTTTTTATTCTTTATTTCCTTCTATCATCTTCTACGATATCAACTCCTACTCTTTCATTTACAATTTCATACCTATAAAAACTACCAGTGTCCATTTCTTTTTTTTTTAATATCTTATTTTATAATAACAATTTCAATTATTTTTATATTTATTTTATTTTATATTTTTAATCTATTTTTTATTTTACTTATTATTTTTTTTTTTATCAATCTTTTTAAGCATGTTTATTCTTGCATATTAATTAAGTTTTTAATTTGATTTTCAAGTTGTTTTCTCCCAATAAATAATGAAATAATATAAATAGAATTTATTAATGTTCTGTAAAATAATATATATATATTATGGATGGTTGCCAATATAAATAAATGAAAATAATATGTTTTTTATTATATTTATTATATAGTTTATACAAATTCCAACAAGTTGCCTTTTGTGAATTCACATGAAAAATTGAATTTTTTATAGAATAAATCTAAGATAAATTTATTTACACATTTTAGTATTTCTTAAATAATTCAACCAAAATAACCCAAATAATTTGGAAATATTTTTTAAAAAAATTATATATAAAAACCCAATAATAAATACCAATTAAAGCATGATATTAAATATTTAAATTTGTATAATATTATTTTTTTTAATAATTAAAAAATTTTCATTTAAACATTTCACTCATATAATCAGACGGCTTATGCGGTTATATTTATTGTAACTAAATTCTTTTAAATGAATGTTTTATCTACGTTCTACTTTATGCTGGCAATTTATATATATTTTAATTAATAAAATCCATTGGATCAATTTCATCATTCCTTTCATACTCTGTTATATCTTCGAAACAATTTAAAGTTATAAATACTTCTGCTAAATGCTAAACTTATTCACGTTACAGAGCATATTTTAAATCTTTAGGTCCTTTACGTTAAATTTATATATTAAAAAAATGTGTAAAATATAATATGAATAAATGTAAGATTAATATATTTTTATTTAAAAATAAAAGCTTTTTAGAAATTACCATATGCATTTTCGCTTTTTTCATAAATTGGAAGCTTAAATTTTCCTTTTAAAAACTAGGAATTCTAAAACAAATTTAACAAAGTATGGTAATTTTTCACCTAATTTTTCTAAGAATAATACTAATTATCTACAATATCAATTTCTATATACAAATAAAACTTTGCCTATTTATCCTATACATTTGCCTAAAATGAAATTTTTTCCAAAATTGGTAAAAAAACTTGCTTTTAGTTTTTTATAACTCTTTACTCTTATTAAGATAAAATCTCAAAATTTTCATATAAAATTTTACATTAAATTTTTATTTATATAGCCGAACTCGGTAAATTATTAAGACTATCTAGTCTCAAAAAATATGGAAGTTTAAATATACTATCCAAATCTTCTTCATCATCATCATTTGACACCAATGAGTTTAATTTCTTATTCTTCTATGTAATTTATTGGGACTTCTAATAAAAATTGGTAAATCAAAAAAATACTAAATACATTATTAAATATTTGTATTACTTAAATTTAATTTTTGGAATATATATTCGATTTATTATATAATTAAGAATTTAAGGTTTCCAACCTTTCTAGTCTCTAATTAGAAGTCATTATATTTTGAAAACCATTATATTAATTATTTATGCTATTACTATTATTTAAATTATGTTAACTTTTAAGTACAATACTTCCCACATTTGACAAATTTCTATTATAAATATTACTATTGTTGTTATTAATAAACTAATTTTAGTACACTTTTTATTATTGTATACCATTTTTATTAATTATAAGCCTAGGATAACCCTAATATGTTTCAGAATTTTAATTTTTATTCTACTAATTTTAATTACTATACAGTTATTAAGAATAATTATTATTTATCTAATTATTATTGTTTAAATTTTTATAATTCTAATTTTAATAATATCCACTTTATCTATTAGAAAATAAATTTGGATTACTTTATTTTTTAGAAAACAATAAATTTTCTATATTTTAATATTTTGGCACATATTAACTATTCTTCAGTCCATATCCATTACTAAGTTCTAAAAATTTAATTAAATTTTTTTTAATATAAATTTTATCTTATTTTTTATTATAAATTTTACAAATACTAAAATAAAAAAAAAAGATAGTAAAATTTTTAAAGTACCTAATTTAGATGACTAATCATTTTTAGTAGGCTACTTTCTCTATTCTAAATATTAATTTAGGTTCAAATCTTAATTATAATTTTAATTATGATTATTATTATACTCATTTTAAAAATAACCATTTGGGCTTAAAATTTTTCTACTAACTCCACTTTCTATCATTTCTATTTACCGGTCACTATTTTAAACACTTTTATTATTGCTAAAATAATTATTTTTATTTCTGTATTTGTCATTTGAATAGTATTTATAGCTTCTATTATTATTATGAGAACTTTTATTTTATGAGTCTAAATTTTAAATTACATCAAGCTTTTTCTAACTTAAAAAGTCATTGAAATTGTTACTATTTTAAATATTAGAATTATCCTTTAATTTTTCAGAAATATACATATTTTGATTATAATTTATATGAGAAGGAGTTAATTAACCACTTATTTTATTCTAGCCATTATTAAATTTATTATTCGATTCATTTTATTTAAACGTACCTTAATAATTTATTTAAAAAAAATTTATAAAAAAATTTATTCGATGTTTTAATATTTTATAATTTCAATAATAATTTCTAAAAAAAATACATAAAATGGCTAAATTGAATATAATTAATTAAATATAATGAAAATTAAATTAATAATTTTTTACTTATGATTTACTTTTCGTCTATATTTATTCGTGAATTTATATTATTATCGTAAATTTTTCTTATTTCAGGACTTTATTTTGCAGTTCGAATTTTTTTATTTGTGACAAAATCATTTTACTAACGACTTCTGTTTGGTTACCATATTAAATTTTAACTCATTTTATTTCAATCAAATATACAATCTTTTTATTAAAATTATTAGTATCAATTTAAATTTTTTCTAACCTTATTAAAAACCACTATTAAGTTAAAAAATATAATTATGTTTTATTTTTTTTTTATTAGCTATTTTTATTTTTGATTATAATTTTTTACAGAATTAAAAAAAAAAATTATTATTCAAACAATAAAAAACATTCACCGTGGTTTTACTATTTAATTATTATTGTTAGAAAATTGCTTTTTAATTATATAAGTTCATAAAATCTAAAATGTTCATTATTCACTTGAAAAAATAAATTAAATAAAAATATTTATATTTCTAAATTATTTCCTTAAATTATATTTTTTAATCTAATAAAAATAATTCATTTAATTTTTGTGTATTTATTATTTTACCAAATATTAACTTTTAAGATTTTTATTAAATTCCTACTTTAATGATATCTTATAGTTTATTATGATCATATAAAGTTGTGTAGTATTTATTAAAATATATGAATTTCTTTATAATTTTTCAGTTTTTACATTTTTCCCTTTAAATATTAAATATAATAATAAGACTATGAAATTATATAAATAAATGAATTTTAAAAGATAAAATTTTAAAAAATAAATTATAATAAATATTAACAAAAATATAACTTTCCTAATTGTATTTAAAAAAAAATATTTTATTAAAAAATATAAATTTTAATATTATATTTAAATAAAAAGTAAAAAATATTATTGCATTATTAAGATTTAAAAAATCTTTATTTAAAAATCCCATAAGTTATAAATAATAAATTAAATAGGTAAAAAAAATAAAAAGTAATATTTTCCTGAAAGAAGAGAGGTAAGAAGCCTTGCTAGGAAATTATAAAAAAATATAGAATGCTGAAAATTATGATTAATATTTATATTTTGTGAAACCAGTATTGTTTTCGATATTATGTCTAAATTAACTATTTTAAATTAATTTATTTAAAACATTAATTTCTAAGGGTTCATTATTTATAAAAATTTACAAATGTTTCTTGCCACTTATTGGACTCAAATGATCCCAAAAAAACAGCGCCATATAAATACTATAAATTTAGTATAATAATTGTTTTCATAAAATAATATTCATATTTATGTAATTTATAAAATTAATCTTTAATAAATACTAAAATAAAATAAACTAGTAACAACAATGTTATACTTATAGATAAAAATTATTTATTGGCATTTGTATAATTTTACAAAAATAGTATTCGATTCAAAATAAATAAAAAAAATTAAAAACAAATAAAATTAATTAAATATTGTAAATAAGTGTTTAAATCTAATTTATGTCAATTTTAAGAAAGAAATTACTATGTACCGCAATTTTTTTTTATAATTCGATGATTTTTCTATTCTTTTTTTCTATTTTTATTTAATTATCAATAAGATTTCTCGGAGACATTAATAATTTTTAATTTTTTTGGAAATCATTCTAATGCTAATCTCTATTTATAAACATTATTTCATAAAAAATTTTATTTAAAGAATTTTTTTTAAGTATTTATATATTCATTTATAAATTAAGCATATATAAATCGAAGTTATTTTGTTTAATAATAAATTTATGGTATTTTAAAGATTGATATTAGAATTCATGATGCAAATATCAAATAAATATTCTAGAATTAATGGATACAATTTTGTTGCAATTATTAATATTAAAAAATAGGTAAAAAGAATAAATAAAAATAAGAGTAATATTTCAAAATTAGCTAAATATATATTTACATATATTTGGCTCAAGATCAGATTTTTGGATTAAAATGCAACTTAATAGCCCAAATTACTTTCTTATAATAATTAGATAATGTTATTTATAATTAAAAATAAATTTGGTATAGTTAGCATTAAGAATAAATTTTGATTTTATTTACTTTTATTAAAATCACAAAATATCTATTTTTATTATATAATTCATATACATTATTAATTTTAAATTATTATAAATTCTAAGCAAATAAATAATTGAAAAATGTGGTAATTTGAATAAAAAAAACTAATAAATATTAAATAAAAATATATATATATATCTTTATTAATTCACTTTAATTAAGATTTACTTATTATCTTCTTCAAAAAACAAAATAAATAAAAAAAAATAATAATAATAAATAAAAAAAAAAAAAAAAAACTCGATATGGCAGAATAAAGTTTGTTATAATGTAAAAAAGAAGGTCACAAGAACCAAAAATTTGTATTATTTAACATGAGCTCTGAGAATAAAGAAAAACTATTTACATGTCTTATATGCATTTCTTAAAATTATTTTGAATAAAAAGAAACACTCTCAAAAGAATAGAAAACATTATTAATTGATGAATTGCTGAATAATTAAGTAAAAGACGAAAATATATATGGTTGGCCACCAATATAAGATGAAAAACATTCATAAATTTATTATAATCATTA